>WBNM01016550.1:6202-114194 GCA_013399055.1 Ramphastos sulfuratus | reverse complement strand
TCTAACTCAAACGGCCACAGTGAGGTCAATGATAGAGCAGAAAGTGAACTCAGAATTCTGTCTCAGAGATTAGTACTTTTCTTTACTGCCCTGCTATGCTTAACTGTGGCATTCAGTTGTGTATGGTATCCAAATACATGACTCATTGTCTAGAGAACAATCTTTTCTGAATAGAGTAGTAATATTTTGACTCCTTTTACTTATACTTTCCCTTGCAGAAGGAGCACAGTGTGTAACATGAAAATTTTCCTTACTGCATAGCTTGCAAGAATATCAGATTTTGGATTTTGAAATAAGCATTATCTGTGTCAGCCAACTACTGAGTGCAACTGTATAGTGAGTTTACATGGTCTTCTAGGAGAATGCAGCACTAACCTAAGAACTTCTGTATTTTGGAGCTTTATTCAGTTGCCTACACATAAATAGCTAGTGCTATTTAACGTGCTTCACAGCATCTGCAATATCCACATAGGTGCAGGCAATTGGGTATCTATTTGTCAAGTGTCTTTTCAGTCAATAGTGCTCTCATAAATAAAAAAGAATCTCAAGATCTATTCAATACACCTATTCAGAAGGTGAACACACTTCTGATCATCTGAGTAGCTGCTAACACACTCTGTTTATTAACAGCAGTACTCAGTTATCTAAATATAGATGTCTTACAGCTTTTCAGAAACACCAGACTTCTGAGACATTTGCTCAGAACCAGCAGTTTTGACCACAGGCAAACCTAGCCTTTTTGGAGAAGCAGATTGAGACCAAGTGGGACATCCAAATACATCTAAGATGGCATCAGAAATCTGTGGAAAGACAGCTAAGCTAAGCTCTAGATCTCCATTCATTACAGTGAGCATTAGACACCCAGATCATACATATAATCCAGACATCCCAGTCTTGTCTCTGAAATTCACTGTGTTCTGTTTGCTTTCAAAACTATGTCTCTTATCACAACCAACCATCCTTTAACCGCCAATCTTATTCTCTGCTATTTACTAAGAAACACGAATGATCTTGTGAAGAACAGACTCCTATATATCACTGTTACAAATTTTGGGTAGAGCAGAACAAAGAGCTTTCTATTCCTTGGAACATGAATGACAAAGCATTTACAAAGTCTGCTGGATGCTGCTAGAGACAGCTCCCCTTGCTCAAGCATGCATGTCATCACAACTCTCAGTTGATTGCAGTCCTCCCTTTTAAGAGGAGTTTTTATCAAGATGATGTGTCTTACCCTCCATTTTTCAAATTAATGTTGTAGAATAAATAAATTCTCAAATACACAATATTTATATCATGAAGAGTCCAGTGATTCAAAACACAACAGTGGCTGCTGACAGATTAAATAACATGAATGACAGTGAAATGCCACATACAGTGTGCTCTTCTTCAAAATGTGAGCTAGAGCAGCTATGCCATTCCTTGCATAAAGGAGTTAACTTTGAGAGGCACCATAGCTGTTGAGCTGGTAAGAATTCTTACCTCCTGCTGCTCTTCCTCTTCTCTTACTATTTTTCTATTCCCCCATCTCCTTTTTGTGCTGGAGAATTGTTCTGCTCTTTTGGCTGCCAGTGGCATTCTCTCCATGCTCCTGACTCATTGGTAGCACAGATGTGCTTGTAAAGTCTCTGTGGTGAATTAACCTTTGTGGCATCTTTTACTGTCTGAAACAGATTTAGGCCTGCACCCTGACTCATCACCATATGATGCTCAGCTACCTTCCAATAATTCTCCCAGCACTGGTTTCTGGTACTCACATTATATGCTCTGTCTTTCTTGCCTTCATTTTTGCTTCTTGCTTGATAAAAACAATGTTCTATCTGGACTGAATTATTTCTCTCTTTCCAGAAATTTAAATTATATAATCAGTAACTTATTTTGTTGTTACTGTCTCTTTTCCTTTTTTAATCAAAAAACCTGTGAAGATGGCATAGAGTTGTAAGAGCAAAGTGCATATATGAAAACATTTTTTCCTTGGTGTTTGAAATGTGTTTTCAATGTCACTTATTAAAGAGCTAACCCTGATCAAGAGAAACTAAACTCAAGATTTTCTTAATTTCTTCCCAGATGCTAAACTTGATTAAACAAGCATGGTGGCTCTCTTTTGGACATGACAGTCCTCGTAACAAGGAGTTCCAGTCAGACCACATTATGCACTTTAACACTATCACCTTGTGAGAGGCTGATTGCCCCACCCATAATGTAACCAACAAAGATAAAGATTGCTTTTGTTAAAGATGGGCCCGAATTGCTGGCAAAGGGATGCAAACAGCACCTTTGTGGACTTACGGGACTTGGCCCAGCAAAAGGGGGGCACCTACCACCGGAGCACCTCCATGGGCACTTCCATCAGACCACCACCACCGGAAAACCCCCCACGAGGAGGACCCGAGGAGCCACTGTACAGAAGGACATCCCTGGGCCAGGCACACCTCTCTCCCCTCCATCTGCAGCTGATTGTAATATAGTCCCTGTTCTTTTCCTTCCCTGCTCTTAATCTTTTTCTCCATTGTCCCCTCTCCCTCTCTCCCCTCTTCCCTCTCTCCCTGGGTTTTGTTCAACTTTATCCTTTAATAAATAGTTCTTGGTGGTATCTGGTCTCATTTGCACCTTAATTTCACAACACGGACATCTAAAAGAACCAGTCTTGCTCCTCTGGACAGAGATACTGTTAATCTCTGTTCTCTGGACCTTGACACACCTGTTTTCTATAGAATTTTTTGTTGTTGTTATTATAATGCAAGATTTGTACTCCTAGTCCTTTTAACCACCAGGTGCCACCTAGTCTGAGTGTGTGATGCAAAACAACTCTTTTATACGAGCAGAAATACTCAGCATTGTGGTAAGTCTGTGACTCCAGCAAAACAACAAAACAGAGTTTCCAACAGGTTATGAGAAAATGCGATCCAGACTTTAACCAACACTGAGATATTTAATCCTTTTGTGTGTTACAAGTGCCTCAAAAGTGTATTTCTTCAAGTTTATCTTTCTCCTAGATCTCCTAGTGTATTATCCTCAAATCCCCTTCACAAATGCGATACAAGGCCTGCAGTTATAATGAAATCCTGGAAAACAGTGGAAGTGGTGTTGCCTGGAATGACTCCACAATGGTGAAACTTTCAGATAAGATAAGTGTGCACAACAAGTTTTGAAATGAGAGCTATTGAATCACTTGGTTTAAATTTCCTATTCATGAGATAGTCTTTGCATGAAAAACGATATATAAAACCAGCTTAAATCATCTTTCTGATTTCCCACCAATTCCAAAAATCCCACCAAGAAACAAAGAGGGCTTTGTTTCTCTCCTCCATGCTGAATACTCCTTGGACCTATTTAGAAAATATTGAAGACATAAAGATTTGTGGTGGCAGACTAAGTATTGAGCTGGAACTTATTTACATTATACTTTATTCTCAAAAGAGAAAAAAAAAAAGTGAGCTTAGGCACCTTAAAAATATCCATTAATTTGAATCACGAATATTGAATTCTGAGTATGTTCTTCTGAACAGAACTTGGTGAAAAGAGACTAAACTCACAGAGCAGGCAATGGAGCCCTGTGGCTTTTCCTTCTGTCCTCGCATTTATTGATAGGAATTAGTCTGATAAGCATTATTTGGAAATAGGTCCTCGTTACTCTGATCTAGAATACAGTCTGCACCAGAAGACAAGAATGGTGATTAATCTCTATGTAAATATCTCCATCTGATCTCCTGAATTCCTTCCTGCTGTTCCAATTATCTTCTGGGACCTGCTGGGACTACTAGATCTCCTGTATACTACTAAAAGGTCAGAAGAGGATACCTCAGGGATTTCAGCATCCCTAACATAGAATTCAATTCCTATAACATGGCTGCTGGGACACCAGATGACCTCATACAAAATTCTATGAGATTTTCCTGTATTCCTTTCTTCAAAAGTTTAAACATTAGCAATATTGAGTTCAGAAAATAAAGGATTTTGTTTTGCAAATTATTTTTATAAGTCAGAACTACAGGAAACTCCTCATTGTGACATTTATTTTTCTCCCCAACATAAATGTTCCTAGGACACTATTTGAAGAAGAGTTATGCTGCACTATTAACCTACACAGTAGATGCTCTACAAATATTTACAATAGTGTGATTTGGGTCATTGATGACATACTAAATTGTACAGCAATGTCTATCTGTTTATTCATGCTGGAGAGCCAAAGGTGATGTGATAACTTCGAAAATTCTTCTTCATTTTCAAAAGAAACATTTTGTTCTAGCAGCAGAAACAATATAAAGATTTAAAGAGAGACTTCTTGCATAACATAGCATTGCAGAGAAAGACTTTTTATTTAAAACCCTGAGCCAATCTCCAAAAATACTAATTTCAAATAAATGAGATTTTACTAGATCAGCCCAGATTTAACAAGAAAATAAATGTACACATAGTCAGCCAGGGCAAAGCCTTCAGTTAGACATCTGTCGTAAGAACTTCTCTGGATAGAACTTACTGTTTAGTCCTTCTAAAGTTATGTTGCCAAACACTCATTGCTAAAATGTCAGCAACATGTGCGAAATGTGGGGGGAATGAGGAATGTAGCCTTTAGACTATAGTAGTTTGTCTTCTCCAAAACATCTGTAAATGAACCCAAACTAATATTTCATTACAAACTGGAAGGTGATGAAACTCCCCAAATTATCTTAGATCCAGAAAGATTTTATAGCTATTTATTATGCATAAATGTTTAATCTGCTATGAGAGAAAATATTCCATTAATTTTGAAATGTTATTAAATTACCAGATTTACAACTCAATTCATGTTTAGTCATAATTTGCTTGATCTGAATTTTCTTACTCTTTGAAACAGTAATTAACTAGTGTTTGCGTGAAAGAGAAAGGGGGGAAAGTAATTGACTTTAGAATTAAAGGGAATAATCATATTTCAGAAAATACTTAGCTGTCTAGACTCTGTTTAATTTGGTAGTTTAGATATCTAAATATCCTTAAAATTCTTACTCCAGGAAAGAAATTATGTCAATATTCAGAATAAAAGATTTTTTTTTTTTAAACAATGCATAAAATCTACTGGGAATCTCTATGATCTCATGTTTCTCTGCATCTGGCATTCTAGTGGTTAGCATGATATTAGGCTATGTAGTCTCACAGGTAGAAGCAATTCAACAGTATGCAGTACATGATGGCTTTTTTTTCAGAGGAGATAGCCAATACCTGCATGATCCAGGTAATAGTTTGCTGGCTTTAAGATTCATTGAATTGACTTTGTCACTAGTCTTGACTACATATCAGAAAAGAGATTTGAGTAAATAGAGAGCAATAATACCATTTTACCTTCTCTTCTGCTATTAAACTTACATCAAATACATGAATTTATAGGCACCTGGCACTTAAGGACATGGTTTAGAGTTGACCTTTCACTGCTGGATTGAGGGTTGGACTGGACAATCTTTGAGGTCTCTTCCAACTGGATACATTCTGTGATTCTGTAATTTCATTTTAGAGCTGAGTATTTTGTCATTATTTTTCTATTCTTTGTTGTAATGGTGATACCATGCAACCACAAGCAAATTAAATCAAAGCACATGAACTATAGCTTGTATCTTAAGAGTCACATCTAGTAATTGCTTTCACTAGTGAAGTAAATTAGTGATGTTTGCTTCACTAGTCACATCTTATGACTAGTGAAACAAACATATTTACAGTACAATTGCAGATATAATAGATAATCACAGAATCACAGAAACATCCAGGTTGGAAAAGACCCTCAAGATCACCAGGTCCAACCTATAACCCTACTCTACAAGATTCACCTTAAACCGTATCCCTAAGCATCACATCCAAACGACAGTGAGTCGGTGACTCCACCACCTCCCTGGATAGCTCATTCCAATGCCTGATCACTCTCTCCATGAAAAACTTTTTCCTAACATCCAATCTAAACCTACTCAGATTCAGCTTGAGACCACTCGCCCTTGTTCTGTTTCCAATTACCTGTGAAAAGAGACCAGCAGCAGCCTCTCCACAATGTCCCTTTAGGTAGTTGTAGACAGCAATGAGGTCTCCCCTCAGCCTCCTCTTTTGCAAACTAAACCACCACAGCTCCCTCAGTCACTCCTCATAAGATTTATTCTCCAGGCCCTTTACAAACTTTGTTGCCCTCCTCTGGACCCGCTCCAGAACTTCCACATCTTTCTTGTATTGCAGCTCCCAAAACTGAGCACAATATTCGAGGTGTGGCCTCACCAGAGCTGAGTACAAGGGAACAATCACCTCCCTACTCCTGCTGGCCACAGTATTTTTAATCCAAGCCAGGATGCCATTGGCCTTCTTGGCCATCTGGGCACACTGCTGGTTCATATTCAGCTGCCTGTCTATTACAACCCCCACATCCCTTTCTGCCAGGCAGCTCTCCAGCCACACTGCCCCAAGCCTGTAGCATTGCTTGGGGTCATTGTGGTCCAAGTGCAGATATTTGGCCTTGTTGAAACTCATCCCATTGATATTGGCCCATTGATCTAGCCTATCCAAGTCCCTCTGAAGAGCCCCTCTACCCTCATTCAAATCAACACTGCCACCTAACTTGGTGCCATCTGCAAACTAACTGATGACACTCTCTATGTCTGAATCAAGGTCATCAATAAAGATGTTAAAAAGAAGTGTTCCCAACACAGCTCCCTGACGAACACCACTAGTGGCCAGCCACCATCTGAATTTAACTCCATTTACCATCACTCTCTGGGCCATCCTGTTCAGCCAGTGCTTTATCCAGAAGACAGTGTGCTCAGTCAAGCCATGAGCAGCCAATTTGTCTACAAGAATTTTGTGGGGAACAGTATCAAAGGTTTTTCAAAAGTCTAGGAATACAACATCAACAGCCTTTCCCTCATCCAGTACCCAGGTGGTCTTGTCAGAGTAGGAGATCAGGTTGGTCAGGCAGGACCTGCCCCTCATGAATCCACGCTGACTTGGCCTGACCCTCTGGTTGCTGTCTATATGACATATGATGCCATTTGAGTTTGGGAAATTATTTGAAGCACAGGAAGATCTCAGAGAGAGAGGCTCCATTCTGGGAAAATACTATCAGAGGTTTATGAGGGTGTAGAACATTATCATTCTGAGCAGCCGATGGGTGCTGTTTATTTCCAGTGTTCTGTTGGGGCAGCCAACAGGTGATGGTATTTTTCAATTAATTCAAAGCAATGTTTACTTTCCAGACTGTTTTCCTCTTCTTGCAGTTGTAATAGCCCATGGCAGTTACAGATTATTTCTTCCTCAGTTTTCCCATTTTTCCAGTTCATTGCTATTACTGCTATTACAGTTCATTGTCTTCTCACTTATTGATATCTCAGGATGGCTTTGGTTTCTAGGTACCCAGCTACACTTCAAAGATGCCAGCTGAGCTTCTCAAGGATGCTTCTGCTTCATAAGTCTAGTTTCCAGGCTCACAGCTGCCAGGCATGTTCTCTGTCAGTACTTCAGCAGATGCCTTTTGATCAGTAATTTTCCCCTTTTAACCAGATTACCATTCTGACTGCTCACATCATCACCTTATTCAGAGCAAGATGGGGAAGCAAAGCTCATCCTGTTGAAGCTTCTCTTTTGCACAGTTATGTCTTGTAAGCAATATCCAAGTTCCCTTTTCAGAGTGTTTCAGGAAAGGACAGCAGTGTTGTGCACCTATGTTTATATTTTCCAACTCCTTGTTTACTACAGTCAGACTAATTTAAAAGGCTTTTAGGTTTCAGCCTGATTACCCGAATATATATATATTATTGAAAGCATGCATAGTCTATGTTGAGATTTAAAGATGTTAGCACATTCTACAATGTACTGTCACTACAACTTAAAGCAAAGTTTGTATGTTGTAACATACATAATATGTCCCCTATTTTTCTTCATTATGAGAGATAATAACAGAGATAATAACATTAGCATCAGTTAGGAAGCAGTCAGATGCCTAGTCTCTTCTTCCCTTTGTTCAGCTGGCCACTGAAGGAAGTTTAACACCTCTCTGGGAACTTACTTCCAGCTCCATTCTCCATGTGGAGCCTAAGAAGGCCTGTCCCATGTTGGAGTCAGGTTTCTAAGATTTCAAAAATCTGCAGGATACTGAATATGATAGGATGGGATTTCCTGTTCTGTTTGTAGTAGATCCCATGTTTGACAATAAGTTTCCTTAAATCATAATTAGAATAATATATTTATTCTGCTTCTAGGTAAAAGTCTAACCAGCCAGCCTGAAAAAAGCACAAGTGCAGTAATTGAAAGTATCAGATTTGAATACTGCAATGAGACTTTTACACCTTTAAATACTTTGAATTCCAGAGGAAACATTAATTTAATCTGAATTAAATTTACTTTGCAAGGACAGTGCTTCTTGTTCTCTGCTATCTGCTGTTTCATTGTATGTCCACTGGAAACCTTTCGGTATTCATTTTGATTTCAGCACACAGGTGCCATTTTTCGTTAAGTATGAAATTGACTGTTCCAAGTTTTTATGAAATGGTGATTTGTCCACCAATTGGTTTCCATATCTTTATATAAAAAGCAATTGGTACAAGAGAAGCCAGTATTCTAGCTCACTACATATTTGGGGTTTGACACTTACTTTCCATCTTTTCATAGCCAAGTGTTACTGATAGTGTTTCCATTACCGGAAAAAATAAATTTAAAAAAAAAAAAAAAAAGTAAAAAGTGGTTTTCACCTGTTACCAGGAATCGTTGCAGAGAAAAAGGAAGTGTAAACACAGGGGAAAAAAAAAAAAAAAAGAGATGAATTACCACACAGATGCTATGCAGAAAGAATGCAAAGTGGTTGAGGCTCTGCCCAATGCTGGCCTCACAGCTGCTGTTCAGCATACAAGACTGCAGCTGCAGGGGTAATGCCCTCTTCAGTGAGCTGTGGTAATTCTGTTTATGGAGTTTCTCTGGGTTTATTAATCTCACTTTTTTGTCTGAAGCATAATCTCCACTCTCATGGAATGTGTAAGCTTGAGCCCAGATTTGGTTTAGGACAAATTTTTATTTGGGTCTCCATTTTCCTTGGCAAACACTATGATTGTGTAATTGTATAATTGTGATTATATGATCTTGGTCATGAGCCACATTTTCAGCAAACAGGAGTCAAAATAGTTTCAATTTTAAAATTTTGCTGAGAAGGGATGAGGAGAGGGGATTAGGTGTTAAAGTTTACAGCCACATAGGCACCCCACTTCACAAACCCAGATGGGCACTGGAAATTCAGCATTTTGAACATAACATATGCATCAATTCTTCTAAAGCCATTTGTGATTTGAAATGTAACTATACAGAGGAAAAGTCACACAACTGCACTAACATATATTTATTTGAATAAATGTTACACTACGTGTAATATCTTTTCTTGAAATACCACACAATGTCCTGCTTGTCCATGAAAGTCTCCAAACTCAGCAAATGGCTTCGTTTAAGAGTGTGAGTAGCTCCAGAAAAACAAATAAGCATTGACTAAGCATACTGATTAGTTTTAATGTTTAAAGGCTTGAGACCTACATCCCAAATACTTTTCCCCCCTTTTTTAATTGTAACTCTAGAGAAATAATGTCAGATAGTTCTTCTCATATAACCTTGAAGTTTAATCATATCTTGTTACAATCTATTGTTAATTAAAGTAACAGTGAAAAGTTTTTATCCATCAGTTCTTTGCCTGGATCAGAACTGAATATATATATATATGTGGTAATTTTGTCCTGAACTGTTCACATCTCAATGAACGTCCACCTGGGCTTGATTGGCAGTCCGAAGTTATGAGAAAGCTGAGGCCACCAAGGTGATGTAGGCCAAAACACAGGCAGACCTGTGTGGAGTTTTTACACAGCGTCTAGCTGCATTTATCTGGACTTGAGCCAGTACTAATAACCATCTATACTTTCAGAAACGCTAGACTCAGGCACAGATTCTCAAACCCTATTTGTTTATTTCACAGGGATAATGACTGGAAGAGTTTTTTTCAGTTTAATCTTGGTTGGTTCAGACTAGTTAACACTTTCATTTTTCAGTTCTTCTCTAGTAATGAATTTTTAATTTTATGCATTTTGTTAATTTAGGTTTTGATCAATCCAGTTTCAATCAGTTTCAAAGATTTCAAGCAAAGCAGAATTTTATTGTTAATATTATTATAGCTGTTCCAATGGAGTATGCAGAGCAGAAGTGTTCTTAACATCCAGCTAGCACATGCTCACAACTCCCTGATATACTGACAATGCAGTGTGAAGCTGTGATACTAAGGTTCTGTTTTAATATATCTTCTTGGAAATAGATAAAGGTTGAGGATCTCAATAGATTGCTTCCATTTCTTCTTCCCAAAAAAAAAAAAAAAAAAAAGGTAACTCCATGAAGAGCAGAATTAATGAGGCCTGATTTCCTGCTGATTTCTCCTTTTGTCTCTTATTTGTTTAAAAAAAAAATACAGGTTGAAGAGCCAAACAAACTTATTTTATGTGCACTCTTAAAGAAAAGAAGGAAAAGAAAAAAAGAAAAACCCAAACCAATCAAATCAAATCCATCAACCAAAACCCACATCTTGTCAGGGCAGAATTGGTATTTCATTAGGTACAAACTCCAGGTGAAATATTTTCTATATGTGTGGCATTCGTAACAGTCTTTTGTGTATCCTCTAGAGTTTATTAAGAAAGCTCATGCTGCAGCCTTTTCATCAGCAGAAACATTCCTTTATATAGTCTTTTCCTGAATCTACACACCTGTTTGCATTCACCAAACAGAAGTAGGACATAGCCTGCAAAATTTATATTTTTTACCTCTTCTAAATTTCAGTTACCAGAGAAGCAATCATGTTCCTAATATCAAAGTTTTAAGTGACACTTTAGACACATTGAGATGCTCATCAAAAACGCTGCTCCAGAAGGACATGGGTTCTGTGGGTCCTGCCAGCTTTTTATGAAGTTTCAGATACCCTGCAGAAAGATGATGACAGACACCTCAAGGAGCCGAATCATTTCTTGGTGAAACATACCTCCTATAGTGAATGTCTAATTGCCTTCTAAGGATAAGTACATATCCAGAAGAAGGCTGGAATTCCTGAAACACAGATTTATCCTTTCTAGCCACTTTCCCCATGGAAGTCTTTAAAAGGCAATTATCTCTTCTCTTCACTGACTATCTGAAACACAGCCACAGATACCTCAGCCTTGAGGCTCAGCAGTGTTGCTGCAGTCAGTGTTAGAAATGGGGATAGCTATGTGTTAAGGTTTAGAATCCACAGTAACGTAGTTCCCAGTTTCTCTTAATAGGTGTTACAGTTTCTCCACTGATTTCACACTGGTATTCATTCACTGTTTATAAGGCTTTGACAGAGTAGGGAGAAATAATCCAGTCTCCAAGAAAAAGGATGGAGGTTAGCAAAAGAGCTGACCATACCAATAGCACATCTACAGAGTGGACAGCCAAATCATGAGGGAACTTTAGTACTACGACCACAATGCACAGCCTAAGGACACTGAAAGCCATTCAACTATCCCATCACAAACCTTGGTGTACAATATATTTGTCTAGGTTAGCTGAATATCTATAGCCTAGTTGCAGCAGTAGTCCCAAATCCTGATCCCNATATATATATATATATATGTAATATATATAAAATATATATATGAGATGACAATTTACATGAGTACATTCTTTTACTCTGCTTTAGTAATCCAAACTTTTTAAAAAATTATATATATTTATATAAATATATATGGGTTACAATGAAGGTTTCCCAAGAAAAGTGAGATCTGTGTAAAGTAGCACTGAAATCTAAGTTGTGAAAAATTAAATCTTATAATCAGCAGGACAGCAAATAAAGTTCAAGAGGAAGTCAAGTGACAGAGGAAACAAAGTAGCAGCCAGTTTATAAATAACGTTAGTAAGCAGCTTCGAAAGTCTTCAGTGCATTGGTAAGTGCTAATGAGAGGAAAGAGACAGTTATAGATCTGGAAAGCTTCCATAATAAAATATATTTTAAAATAGGAAAGGTTTTTGGGGGTTCTTGAAGGACCAATATTGATCCTCTTATTTAGTCCATGCTGGTACTGTAAACATAGAAACAGATTCACTGAAGAATATAATGAAAGGAAATAATCTAATTTAAAAAAAAAAAAATACTTTGCTTTCTTTAAAAGCTTTTTTCTCTTTTTCTGATGTTAACTTTAGAAAACACTTTTCTGTCTATATCTATATCTTGGTTGACAAAAAGCTCAATATGAGCCAGCAGTGCGCATGCAGCCCAGACAGCCAATCATGTCCTGGGCTGCATCAAGAGCAGTGTGGCCAGCAGGGCAAGGGANCTTCTTCCCAAAAAAAAAAAAAAAAAAAAAGGTAACTCCATGAAGAGCAGAATTAATGAGGCCTGATTTCCTGCTGATTTCTCCTTTTGTCTCTTATTTGTTTAAAAAAAAAATACAGGTTGAAGAGCCAAACAAACTTATTTTATGTGCACTCTTAAAGAAAAGAAGGAAAAGAAAAAAAGAAAAACCCAAACCAATCAAATCAAATCCATCAACCAAAACCCACATCTTGTCAGGGCAGAATTGGTATTTCATTAGGTACAAACTCCAGGTGAAATATTTTCTATATGTGTGGCATTCGTAACAGTCTTTTGTGTATCCTCTAGAGTTTATTAAGAAAGCTCATGCTGCAGCCTTTTCATCAGCAGAAACATTCCTTTATATAGTCTTTTCCTGAATCTACACACCTGTTTGCATTCACCAAACAGAAGTAGGACATAGCCTGCAAAATTTATATTTTTTACCTCTTCTAAATTTCAGTTACCAGAGAAGCAATCATGTTCCTAATATCAAAGTTTTAAGTGACACTTTAGACACATTGAGATGCTCATCAAAAACGCTGCTCCAGAAGGACATGGGTTCTGTGGGTCCTGCCAGCTTTTTATGAAGTTTCAGATACCCTGCAGAAAGATGATGACAGACACCTCAAGGAGCCGAATCATTTCTTGGTGAAACATACCTCCTATAGTGAATGTCTAATTGCCTTCTAAGGATAAGTACATATCCAGAAGAAGGCTGGAATTCCTGAAACACAGATTTATCCTTTCTAGCCACTTTCCCCATGGAAGTCTTTAAAAGGCAATTATCTCTTCTCTTCACTGACTATCTGAAACACAGCCACAGATACCTCAGCCTTGAGGCTCAGCAGTGTTGCTGCAGTCAGTGTTAGAAATGGGGATAGCTATGTGTTAAGGTTTAGAATCCACAGTAACGTAGTTCCCAGTTTCTCTTAATAGGTGTTACAGTTTCTCCACTGATTTCACACTGGTATTCATTCACTGTTTATAAGGCTTTGACAGAGTAGGGAGAAATAATCCAGTCTCCAAGAAAAAGGATGGAGGTTAGCAAAAGAGCTGACCATACCAATAGCACATCTACAGAGTGGACAGCCAAATCATGAGGGAACTTTAGTACTACGACCACAATGCACAGCCTAAGGACACTGAAAGCCATTCAACTATCCCATCACAAACCTTGGTGTACAATATATTTGTCTAGGTTAGCTGAATATCTATAGCCTAGTTGCAGCAGTAGTCCCAAATCCTGATCCCAAAACATACTCACCATTGACCTTGTTATAAATGTGCTATGAAGTCTGTCCATGCATCTTCCACTTTGTGCATCCTATGAAGAGTAAAACCTTCTCAACTCCATCATCTGAGATTCCTTGCATTCATATCACCTCGGATAAGGTGTGTGCCCATTTTACTACTCCACAAACAGAAACAGAGAATAATTAGCTACATGCCTTTGTGTGATACAGTGTCATCATGAGGCTGTACACCCTCCTCTCCTCAACAGTTCAGAGACTGGGACTGTACCAACTACTGCCTGTGTAAACTGTGGTCTTTGTCTCTCAGCATAACTCAGTAAGTCAGGCAGGGTGCCAGGATAACAGGAACATATGGCATATGATCAAGGAGTAAGTTCCATTACAGCTATACACTATTTCTGCTGAGCAGCACAGACATCCCTTCAACATGTTATCTATCTGTCTCTGCTGCTAGCAAGTTGGGAACAACCTGTGATGATTATCTCCCAGTGTGATCAAAGCTAACACTCACACATCTGTANTAATCTAATTTAAAAAAAAAAAAATACTTTGCTTTCTTTAAAAGCTTTTTTCTCTTTTTCTGATGTTAACTTTAGAAAACACTTTTCTGTCTATATCTATATCTTGGTTGACANCCTGTTCTAGCGGGAGGTGTCTCTAACTATGGTGCGGGGTTGGAACTGGGTGATCTTTGCAGTCCCTTCCAACCTAAACCATTCTATGATTCTATGATCTTACTTCAAGTGACCTTTGTGCTTTGCTTTGGAAGTTCAGCAGCTGAAGTCAGTGGCAACTAGAAAAAAGGAGTCTTCACAGACTAGTAAAATGTATTTTGAATTTACTCAGAACATACAGATGGGTATACTGCTGAATATTTTATTTTATTTCATTTTTTGCATTATTGGTGTATTTGTGGAGGGTTATTTGTTTTTCATTTCAGTAGCTGATTGGGAGAGTCTTCAAAGAGAGTTCAAAGGTGGATGGCAGAGTAAGCTTTCTCATTCAGAAAGATATGAAGGAAAAATATTGCAGTATTGGCATTTGTCTTTTACAATTTTACTTTTTTTTTCCCCCTAATGTTAGCAGCAGCAAATAATTATTTAAAGAAGAAAAAATGTTATTTCATCCTGAAAATAACAAATACAAATGTAGAAAACTAAAATCTTCACACATTGAAAATTGCATACAGGAAATCAAAACAGGAACAAGACTTGTATTTTTATAAAAACAATAAAATTTACTTTTTATGACAATCTTAAACAGTGTAACAAACTTTTGTACAGTTTGGGGCTCAAAAATACTGTGCTAATACAATCATATATAGTTTTTGGTATGGAACACTGGGCAAATAAAATTGAAAATATGAAGTGGTATATTAGAAAGAATAGAGCTGAATTAGTCAATAATATTATTCTGGAAGCTCATCTCTTCCTCTGAGGCTTCTAGTTTCTCTCTCTAATATGTATGTATGTATGTCAGATTCCCTGAGATTTCCCTATTTCTTCTGCTTATTTTGCTTAACTGTGTTGCTATTCCTCAGGGCCAACTGACCTCATTAAATACTGTTTTCTGTCTCATAAATCACTTGCAAGAAGAAGAGGGTGAACTGTCTCTGATCTAGTTATTGTTGGCAATCCTTCAGACAGCAAAGCCATCTATCCTTATTTTCAGAAATGGCATCACTGCATTCAGCTATCTAAATCTCCCCTTCCCTTCCCCCAAACAAAAACAAACATTGACAAGAATAAGAAATAAGGGATGAATTCCATTCAAAATTAAAACTGAATTCAAGTAGGAAATACTTTTTTTTTTTTTTAAGGAACAGTTATTTACTAGCTACCTTATGCATAAAATGTTAGTTAGGTACCTTCAAAAAATAATGAAGTGGCTGTTCTTTATTCACACAATTAAACCTGTACTGATCTAAGATTACAGCTCTAGGTGCCTCACAGGTCATGCAGACCCTGTGCTCACCTGACTTACAGTCTTGATTCAACGCACATTTTTAGCTTAAGGAAGATAGGAAATCATAGCTTGCTTGACCCGAGCAGGATAACAGCTGCTATCATGGGTAAAGATTGCTTGGCTTAGACCCTAACCAGACATACTCACATAATTTGATCCAGCAAATGTTCAGGGATAGTATTTGTTTGCCAAAACTTGAATAAAGGTAAGACAATACAAGCAGTGGTGTGAAGTGTTTAGAAGAACATGGAATTGTCTAGACACTTTAAAGTAATGGTAAAACCAGCTCTAATTGATCTAAATAAAATTGATGGGAGGGAGTGGGAGAGCATGTCAGAGCTTTGCAGTAGAACAGAAGTGAGATTTAGTAAAACTGAGTTACAGGGGCGCAACTGTGTAACATCTGAGCAAAAAGCCTAGTCAGTCTGCTCAACTGTTACAAAAATGACACTTTTTGTGGGCTTGAATAAAAACTTATTTTTCCTTTTAGTAAAAGCATTGTAGAGATAATTCCCAGGTTATTGGAGTCATCATGCCCAGATGGCTTTTAAAGCAGGTATGACATTATGTGTTGTAGTTTGTCGGAATAAGGTCAGACAAGATTACAGACAAGTCTACTTTCACCAGCACATAGACTTGTAATGCCCCAAGGATTAGAAACAAACCTACTGGTGTAGACACAGCATCCAAAACAATAAAGAAGAGATTCTTTTTTTTTTTTTCCTGCTATCAGTTTCACTGGTTTTTTTTTTTAAAGAGTAAAAGCTATACTGGCAGAAGGACATTTTAGTGGTGTAAATCCTAGGTCTCCTCCTATATAAGCTTCATCAGCAAAATACATCACTCAACTAACAGACTGATGTGAGCCAGTAAATCTTGTGAGTCTGGACCAATACTTAGAATTCAATTCCAAATCCAATCCAGAGAGATACTATGTGGTCATATTAAAGTCCTAACTGACTGTGACTAAGTAATAATAATTATAAACATTATGTGTCTAGCCAGCATAAAAAACAGGCTTACTGTTTTGCATTCTGATACAATCTCAGCACAGCCCAGAAAAATGTCTGAGATATATCTCTTTTTTGGTGAAATTTACTTGTAAATTAGGTTTTAGAGGTGATCTAGAAGGTGAAGGCTACTGGAATAGTCTCAAAGTGAAAAACTAGAACCTGCTCAGCCCTTCTTCACCTATCATTCAAGAAATCCATGATATGACTGAATATGCATTGATTAACCACATGTGGAAAAGGTGAATGGTGGAATGCACAGAAAGCAGATAATAAGGTCAGTTGTTTCATTGTGCATCTCTACAGAGAAGGGATTTCTGTCAGTGGCAGAGGGTTTTGCCATTTGACTATGTTTGAGCTCATAGAGTGAAAATCTTTCCATGGTGTTTGAGCTTTAGAGACTTAAAATTACTGTGCTCTTCCAGATGTGACCTTCCCTTCTCCACACCCAACAAAGGCAGCTGATGAAAAGATCTGGATCACTTTTCCCTACACATAAATCCCACAGAGAAGATCTAGGGAAAAGGGATCTTTTTAATCAAAGTTTTTACATTTTTTATTTTCCTTGTAGAATGACAAGGGATAAAGAATGGAGTCAAAAAGAAAACCAAAAGAGCTCAATAGTAAAGAGAAGAAAACGAATGAAGAATTTTAGCTTATTTTCCAGAAGATTTTAAAAACATGGTTAATTTTCTTTAAAGAAGAAAAACAATTAAGAAAGAGCCTTCTAGAGACATAAAATTGTCAATGGAGTTCAAACCCAGAAATTCAGCAACGTCATTTACATCCATCTGAGAGAAAGAGAAGAAACATACATTATAGATATCATCTGCACCAAAGGAATAATTAGGTACAATTTTTAAACCACCAGAGAACATTTAATAACAAAATACAATATTAAGAGAATAGTACTCACAAAACAAACAAACAAACAAACAAACAAACAAAACCCACATGAAAAACCCCCAACAAACAAAACAAAAACAAACAGGAGGATTTGGACAAGGATTTGGAAGGAAAGTAATACATTCTGACATGCTGGTTAAAGGAAAACTGTTAAGAGATAAAACTGAGATAAGACTCAAAACATTTATTCATCTTTTTTCTTAAAGTGTCATATCTGTCATAGAAGGAATTGCACTTGCCTCTGTAAATAATTTTAAAAACAAATTTTTGATTCAGAAATAATTTTTGGAATTAATTCTTTTAGGGTTACTGTTAATATTGTACACATTTTCTAAACTCAGCTGATAAATGCAATATGCCATACATCTACAATAGCGAAATACTGGAAAAAAATCAAATTCACCCCATGAAAAGCTGATACAGTTATAACAGCAGTTTTCATTTTAAGACTAGACAGAGAGAAATTCTGGAGTCTACTTTGATATTTGTATATGAAAAATATTGACACTGGAGATTTTCAGCTTTCCTGGCAAAGGCATATTATGATCAACATCTGGGAACTGAAGCTAGAGAAGCATTGATAGAATTTAAGATTCATAATTCTAGCTAGCCAGGTAGTTACATCAAGAAAAAGCTTTGGCAGATAGACTCTTTCATCTGGCATGTTTGATGAGATTTAATCTTTATTAGGTATAGCTGAACCTGATTCCCAGGAGAAAGTCTATAGTGTGATCACACAGGAGACCTACTCAGAAGACATGACTGCCCCTTCAGTACTTACACTGTGTGGCTCCATCATAGCAGTAAATAAAAAGGGTAAGGAAGGGATCTCTATTTGGTCCTCACAGCAACTCACTTGTGTCCATGCAGCTGAATACTCTTCCAAAACAACACTGAGACTGTGGAACAGGAATAGTCTTTTACTGTACATGCAGATCCCTTACCACTCTTCAGAAGACTCATAGTTGACCAAAGCTATGTATCAGTGATTGATAGATAATAACTATTAAGTGTGACCACTCACATACTTGTATGTGAGACCCTACTTTGGGCTTATTTAATGTGCTAGTAAAGTTGTGCTGATAGTTTTCATGTTTATCATGATCTTCTGACAAATTTAAATCTCTATGTTGTTCTGGATATTTTTTACCTTAATTCCTTCTCATCTTCTCAGCGTTATGGATTTGGTAAATTTCAGGCTTCAGGGCATCAGATGATACTTGCAAGCATCCTGAAGATTTTTTCCTCTCAATTTAATAATGTCTATCTTAAAAATTATTTGAGTGATTATATTTGTTTACTAGCTAGTTTTCTCCTCTAAGATATTTAAAAGGTCAAAGGTTACAGTTTTACACAGATGAAAATGGGTTTAAACTGGCAGAGGGAAGATTTAGACTAGATGTTAGGAGGAAGTTCTTTACAGTGAGGGCGGTGAGGCACTGGTACAGGTTGCCCAGGGAGGTTGTGGCTGCTCCCTCCCTGGAGGTGTTCAAGGCCAGGTTGGATGAAGCCTTGAGTAACCTGTACTAGTGGGAGGTGTCCCTGCCTATGGCAGGGGGTTGGAACTAGATGATCCTTGAGGTCTCCTTCCAACCTTAGCATTCTATGATTCTATGATTCTATACTCACCCTATACAACTGAACAGCAATACTCCTGAGATGCGTAGATCACAGAGCTGGCAGGCACTTACCTTAGATGGGCATCCCCACTGGGAACCACACTGTCATGCAGGTAAGACTAGTGCCACTCCAACCCAGCTACCTGGGCTCTCGGTACATATGGATTCAGAATTCTGTGGCATTGTCAAGGTCCGGAGAACAGAGATGAACAGTATCTCTGTCCAGAGGAGCAAGACTGGTTCTTTTAGATGTCTGTGTTGTGAAATTAAGGTGCAAACGAGACCAAATATCACCAAGAACTATTTATTAAGGGATAATGTTGAACAAAACCGAGGGAGAGAGGGAAGAGGGGAGAGAGGGAGAGGGAACAACGGAGAAAAAGATTAAGAGCAGGGAAGGAAAAGAACAGGGATTATGTTACCATCAGCCGCAGATGGGGGGGAGAGAGGGAGAGAGGTGTGCCTGGCCCAGGGACGTTGTTCTGTAGGTGGTTCCTCGGGTCCTCCATGTCGGGGGGGTTCTCTGGTGGTAGGTGCTCCGGTGATAGATGCACACACACTTTTGCAGGTGTCACTTATGTCTTTTTATACAGTTTTTAGGCTGGTTGTCCAGGTGCAGCTCCCCAGGAAATCTTCCTGTGTATTCTGCATCTTTGGGGGCCCAGCGGTGGCACTGGGCAGGGCCTCCGCCCCCTTCCTGCACCACTTACTGGTCCATACCCCAAATATGCAGCAGCCTTTCTTCGGGGTAGCTGGCGTGAAGTATGGCGTCCTGGGCATTGTGTTCAAGCCAGGCTGAAATCTCAGACCTTCATCAAGACGCTCCATTTGGCATTCCTGAGCTCTTGGGCAGATGTCTGGGACAAGTCCAGTAAGTCCACAAAGGTGCTGTTTGCATCCCTTTGCCAGCAATCTGGGCCTACCTTTAACAAAGGCAATCTTTATCTTTGTCGATTACATTATGGGAGGGGCAATCAGCCTCTCACAGACATATGGCCAGTACATCCCAGAGGGCCAAACAAGGAGAATGGAGCTCCTCCTTCATCCTTAGACTGGATGTTAGGAGGAAGTTCTTTACAGTGAGGGTAGTGAGACACTGGCACAGGTTGCCCAGGGAGGTTTGACTGCTCCCTCCCTGGAGATGTTCAAGGCCAGGCTGGGCGAGGCCTTGAGTGACCTGTACTCGTGGGAGGTGACCCTGCCTATGGCAGGGGGTTGGAACTAGATGATCCTTGAGGTCTCTTCCAACCTTACCACTCTATGATTCTATGAAAATAACCATTAAATAAGGATAGTTATAAAACAAAAAATAATCTAGGAATCCCCATGTTTTCATACTATTATTTGTTTATTTTATTATTGTGAAATAGCTCATAACAACAGAAATAACAGTAATTACACCTGAACAGAAAATATGAGGCAGCTCTTAGATTACTTGATTTTTATCTTTCATCCACTTGACTTGTGAAGCATTTCTACACTTTGTCATTGAAAATTATGCAGAAACTACAAAAATATCCACCTAGTTTGTATTTCACCTCTAAATCACTGAGGCAGCCACATTCCTTTCTACTTCGCTTTTGTGTGCATATGTGTTTGTGCTCATGTACAATATATAAAAGGCAGCTATAGGAGGATACATGCAATCTTTTTCCCCTGTGATACAGTATGTTGTAATATACACCTTCATATTAGAGTGACTTGGTGGTCTAAAGATGAAAACTCTATTTTCAGAAATACTCAAGTACAACAGAAGAAGGATCTTTTTCTTTCCCTTGTTGTGGTAGGTCTAAGCAGGCCAAATTAGGCTTGTACATATCCTGGCTTGCCCAGACATGTTTTTCTGCTCTCCCTCCTTCTGTTTTGGGGAGAGCAACTGTGGGAAAGAGGGCAAAGAACCTGGCGCCACTAAGTAAAGGGTCTGTGTCCTGCCCAGCAACCGCAGTAAGCAAGGTGTACATGGTTGCCTTGTGCAAGGCACGTGTTCTGCCCAAAAAAGGGTAAAGTAAGCCTATGGCTTCACCCAATATGGTCAAATCTTGGCTAATTGCCATTGGATTGGCTATCCTGTGTCCAAAGGCCCATTAGTCTCGGGTTGTATGGATAAAAGGAGATGAGTAGGGAGCACAGGGTGTACTTTGCCATTACAAGGTGTGTCTGCTATTGCATCCGTGCCTGCTGCATCATTGATCCTGAGCTGTGTGGGACCCCAGCGAAGCAGGATCAGACTCTGATATCTCCATGCGTTCAGCCTGCACAGCCAGTGTGACACCGTGCTGAGACTGCACACCACAAGACATCCTGCCTGCACCTGAAAGCCTTCTCCCCAGACGGAAGCCCTGGAGACGACACAGATCTTCCAGAGAGCCAGGAACAGGTCAGAGATCGTCTGTCTCCTTTCTCCAGTGCCCAGAAGCCTGGGGAAACTCTAAAGCCTATGACGGCTACCGACAGCAACCCTGCCATGAGCCTTGGGTAGTGTCAGATAATATTTTTTTGAGTAAATACCAAAAGCCTCTTGTAATCATTACTTGCCTTCTGCCATAAGCAGAAAGGAGCTCCTTGGGTCCATCTAGTGAGCAAACGGTGTATTGGCTGCAAGCGGTACATTGACTGCAAAGCCTTCTCTTTCAGTTCAATTGAGTTCAATTAATGTATATATTTACTAGTTATTTCTTGATCCTATTATAACCTGTATATAGTTTCCATAATGATGCAAGAACCTGTTATTATTATTATTTTGGTGACCGGGGTGATGCAAGTTCTGAATATTTAATATTAATAAACTATATTAATATTTTAAAAATATCATCTCACAGTAATTAATTACCCCCTTCCACTACATCCCTCCATACAGACAAGAAAAAAAAAAAAGGAAAAAAGAACTTCATCTTTGTAAAAAATCACAGTTAAATTCCATCTTCTCCAGACCTACAGCTGTCTGAGGGATTGTATATGTAAACACAGGAGCCAAAATGAACAGTAACTCAATAGATAGGTCAAAAATAGATTCTATAGTAGCATTCAGAATATTTCTCCATTCTTCAGCTTGTATTAATGTAACTAAAAGTACAAATTACTAATGAGATAATCATTTAAATTCACTGTACTTTGTAAGCAGACCTAGGATTAATGGATGAGAATTACACAGATACAGGTCCACTAGACACTGGGCTGAGACAACAGCTAAATTTGATAGAAGTTTTCCACCAAAAGCACCCATCATACTGAAGCAGCGAGACCTTGATGGAAGTTGAAATTAAACTAAACAAATTAAACCATTCTTCTTCACTAACATTCATAAGAGTCTAACAGTCTTATTATAATTACTCTTAATTTTAGAAAAAAATATTCTTTCAGAGGAGAAGAAACAGCATAGACAACAGAAATGGCAGTCAGCACCAGCTAAACTGACCAAAGAACCGAGTCAGCTAAACTGACCAGAGAACCAAGCCTGCTAAACTGCTTATTTGGAGATATGGATGGTGAATGCACCCCTTTAACAGCTTTACAAAAAAGGGCACAAATTCAACAAGTATCAGTGAAATAATATGTATTCACAACGTTCTCCTAGTTACAAATATTTGTCCCCTATTCATTTGGCATCACTTCTATGCTTTCTTCTATTCAATCTATATTTGTTTCCCTGATTCTCTACCAAATGTATGGAAGACTCGCAAGAAACACATACTTAGAGTGATTTTGAATAACATAACAGAAACTCTTCTCATTGTCAGACAGATACAAAATGCTATCAGGGGAATGTTTTCATTTAGTTCAAATAAGAAAAGTGCTCAGTCCATCCCTTGTCAGTACCTATCCTCTTTTGAACAAATCCTGACTCCAGTGTAGCAAAATAATTAAAATATATATGCAGTACTTCTCCTTTGTATCTCAAAGTAAATAGCAAACTGGATTTCTTCTTCCCCAGGGTGAGAAGCTGGTTGAAAAATTACATTTTTTCAGGAAAACAGTTCTTAAATTTAAGTAATTCACAGGCCACTGTCTTAAGCTCAGCGCTCTTTCCACTGACAGTTTCCAGTAAACTTAATGGTCTCGATTGATATGTGGTGGAAAGAAGACCTCATAACTTACAAAGAATCATGTTGACCGGCAGTTAGTAAGTGTAACCCTGACATGTAGCAGGAGTGATGGATGTCAGCAGGACAGTTAAGAAGCAGGAAAGCTGAAGGCTTAAGAGAAGCAATGCTGGAAAAAAAAAAGCAATGCCAGGTTAGTCTTGTGACACGTATCAGCAGAAGCAGCAGAAAACATGTCTCATGAGAAACTGGAATCAAACAAACTCTCCTGTGAAAGACTCACAATAGTGTGATCTTTTCTATAGTAAACTCAGCATCACTTGAGTTTAGGCATAGATTAGTTGAGAAATTTTCGCACTAAATTTTTAAATGGTGCACATGCTAAAAATTGTGTACAAGTGCTAATCTAATGTGTAATGTTTGTTATGTGATACAGATGTGACTGGTACTGTAGCACTATGAATTATCCTGCATAGCCCTTATGAGACATGAAAAGGATAAAATAACTTTGCTTCTACAGAATGCACGATGAAGTGAACTGCAGTTCACTGGTTGGCTTTTGGCAGGGGAGGATTTGTTTGTTTGTTTTTGGTTTTTTGGGGGTTTTTTTTGTTATGACTGGCTTCTTGTGATAGGATGAATTGTTTAAAATCCTATGAAGAAACTAGGTGGAAAAATTAAGGAAAACGGCAAAGATAAAATATTTGCTGTAAATAATTTCAAAGAAATTAAAACTGCAAATTTAATAACAGGGAGCAAACCACCCTGTCTGACTTGGTAGGTAATTGAGTGGGTTACTCTGCACAAAGGATGAAAAGATATCTTAAAACTTGAAGTGCCTCAAAAGAGAAGGTTGTCTGAAGCAGATGTCAGCAGAAAGAGAATATGCTGGCAAACATCCTCAGAAAGACAAATACTGAACAGGAAAAAAAAAATCTTTCTTCCAGCCATGGAGATACCTGGGGGAGAGGAGACAAGGAACCTTTCAGCTTCCTTTATGGGGTCTTCCTCTGTTCTTTATTCTCTCTTCTAATGGCATTATTCTTTATGCTTTTCTCCAGGTGCCCTTTATCTCTCAAGAACAGACAGGCTATGAAATTTTGCAGATGCCTTTAGTTTGGAGCAAAGACAAATAAAGCTCCAGAAGGGATACACCCTGTACAAGTGCCAAAGCCACATTAGAATTGGCTCACTCACGCAGCTTGAGACAGGCGTCAGGGCTTCTTCACACACTTTGTCTCAGAGTCATAGCAAAGAGGCAAACAGCTGCCTCCATTTGTAAATTTCATGAGAGGGCTTTCTCTTTCCTGAAGCAGATTGCTGTACTGGAAACTGCTGCTTCACAAAGCAAACACAGAAAGCCACTGGAATTAAGAAATGTGTGCTTTTGAAATGTTATGCTTTTAAGATAATTTTTACACAATACTTTTACTGCTTTTTCTAATGTTTTCCAGTGAATCTTTGTCTTAAATGTTTTACATTGTTTATCACTTATAGCAATGGCATGTTGAATAACAATTTTGTTTCAAAATATTTAAAAGGTCATGAAAAGAGTTTTCACAGAAAATTAAAAGATTCTTTTGCACTGATGACTACATTTCTTTATTAGGGGTAAGCACTATCTGGCTTTCTGTATTTTCACTCAGATTGCATAACCACACGGGGCTATTCCCCCTTCCCTAGCAAGGCCAGAAGACAGAATTCTTTAACAAATGACCTGGGATTTACAGATATCAGGAGAATTGTTGCACCCTGAGCCAATTCCCAGTTCCTGGGAAAAAGTCAGTGTCGTGGAAACATTTGGTGTTTTGTATCATGTATATGTATTTCTTTCACTGCTTCCCTGAAGAGAAGTGCTTGTAATAAAAACAATGTCCTTGAGTTCAGTCATCCAGTGATTCAATGTAGCCACATTTCAATCAAAGAATTAAGGAAAAAGATATGCAAGTTTAGTATTAAGCAGTCCCTCTTCTTTCCTGATTTTCATGTAGAGGAAATGGGAATTTTGTACTGCCTGAGGCTGCAGCATACTTTAACAGGTCTCTGTTCTGGATTCCTGTTCCAGGAAAAAAAAAATGAAGTGTCTTAAGTCCTATAAAGTATATTTATGGCCACCAAGCAGATACGGTGCCTTCATCAAAAGTCCAAATTACGTCTATTAATCTACATTCTGCAGTCTCCACAAATGGATGGCTACAAGAAGTTATTATCGCTACTTAAGGACAAAAGAGCTGCTTTTCATTAAAACTCTGAAAGACACTTTGACTTCTTTTGACTGCATTGATTTTTAAGCTATCTTAGGAGTATCTAGGAGGCTGTGGAAAATACTCTACCCCCTCAAAGAAGAAATATGTCTTTTTTCCTATCCTTTGTTATTGGCACACACCACAGTGTTAGCCTCCACTCTTTGGGACATTCAGGTTTAGAATCTTACGATTCACTTAGCCTCAGCATTTTTATATGTACTGTGGCATGTTACAACATTCTGCAGTAAGGAATTTTCACCAGGACTTCAGTACTTCTGCCATATCTCTCTTGAGAGTCCAAATAACCTGTAAGCCTTGCATTAGAGGTGACGTAGATCCTACATACTTTCCCCCTTCTTTTATTTCAAACTAATTGCTCTCCATTTGTATAATAAGCAGAAGTAATCTATAATTGTACTAGTCTGTAACTCCCACTAACCAATGAACTTTCAATATTGCCAGCACACCTATCATTTTCCACACAAGCAATCGTCATAAGGTTACTCTTCCCTAGAGGTCATGAAAAAAATTATGAATAACATGATCATTTATTTCCAAGTAAATTTTACTTTTAATACGGTTATAATCACAATACTGACCCCCTACAAACTTCTCTCATTACACTGCTAGTAAGATAAATCCTAACTGAGTATGAAAAGATAGGAAAAAATGTGCTCACTGCAAGTAACAACAGGAAGGCTGACTTGATCCTTCATAAGGTCAGCATCTACTTGAAGCCAAGACAATTTTGCTTAAAATATCAGAAGTCAAAATACTGCTGAGATGAGATTTATATGTAATAATTGAGCCTTGAGCTGTTATCCCAAAACAAATGCATCATTTTTCCCTCATCAAAGAGCAAAAACATTTCTCTGATGTTAAAACTACAAGGGTGGGGACAGAATAATTTCCAGATATAAACTGGCTCTTTACATGCTTCTGCTTAGTGTATCAATCTGCGGTATAACTTCAAAGGCTATATTTAAATAAACATCTATATATCATTTGCTAACCAGCAGGGGTGCATGAGGTAAAATCCAGGAGCTGGATTTATACAACCTGTGCCTGGAGTGATCACAATGTAAGTGGTACATGCTGAAAAGGAAAGTCACTGCTAGAGCATCAGCTCTCTTGTTTATCACAAATATCAAGTTTCTGGTTGTTATTTAACTTTTATGAGAGTAGCGGAAGAGCTAAATTGCCTAAAAGGGATTTAGATTGAAGTCCCTGCCAATGTTCATTTTGATGGGAAATCCCATGGCTATCTTTGCACCATCAGATCACTGCCTAGGGAACGCAGAGTCTCAGTTTGTTGATATTGTTTCACAAGTGTTTCCTGATGTTTTTTTCTAACTGTTTTTTATGTGGGCTATAATGTTGAAATAATGAGGATAAACTTCCTAGGTCAAGCCTTTTTGTATGTGGGTTATAATGTTGAGATGACAAGGATAAATCTCCCATGAGACTCTATTTATTCCAAGTATTATCCTAGGATGAATAGGGACCTTTATATGTGCACTTGGAAAATCACAAATTTACAATTTAACAAAATTACAATTTAAATAATTTCTTTCAAGTCAGTGTATTAAAAGCTTCTGTCTAGTGAGTCTTTATTTAAGTTAATTCTACCAAGCAATTTATTATTTTCTGTTAATATCTGAACAATTCCTGACAATTATATAATCGGATTCTAAGAATTTAAATTAACAAACTTGGACTTAGACTACTCACGAAAAATCATAATTGAATGCAAAACACCAAACCTTGAGTTAAGACAAGCATAGTTCTGTGGAAAACAATGGAAACACAGTGACCTATTACACTTTGGGGAATCCTGCTTTAGGACTTTGTTGTAGTCTTCTGAAAAGATATTTTTCTGTTTTTCTCCTCTGCATTCTGGGCCATCCAGAGATTTTCAGCTTATTTCCTGAGTCATTCTTCATTCTCTCTTCCATGTGGTAAAAGGGGAGTCATGCTTTCTTTTATTTCTCTTCTCAAAAGAAATAGACATCTAACAATTTTCTGGTTCAATCTCAAAAAACCCACACACAGCTGGTAGCCTCATTTCTTCTCTATTTTATGTCCCTTTTTTTCTTCTTATTTTCTTCTTCTTCTTCCTATTATTAAAATTACCCATTTGCTTAAATTTTCTCTCACAATTAAAGAATATGTTTCTCTTTTCCCCTCCCACTTTCATCCAAAGAAAAGTTAGTACCTAACCAGCAACAGTCAGTCATTGTGCTTTGGCATATTTCCAGTTGCCATAGATCATCATATAATTTTTTGGTCTGTGTTATCTGTTTGATCTTCTGTGACCAATATTAACAATGTTCGAATTTCTTGTGTATATTTAGCAATGAACAGATTGTATCTCAAAGCTGGATATTTAAACCAGACAATTCATCTAGAATTTCTTTACTGTACACTTCTCCATACCATTTTAGCTCTCTAACAACTGTGAAAGATAGTAATCACCTTTCAAAATGTTCCTATCTCTTACATTAAACTGAAATTGCATTCCTCATTACAGAGCATTTTTGGCTGATCGGACCTGAGTCATCCTGCTGATCACCATAGAACAGATGACCTAAAAGCGATATTTACATTAGCAGTGGCATGAAACTAGCATCTAGACCTTTACACATGTAAAAGTGGCTGTTAGCATACATGATGGTGGCACTTTCAGGAACTGGCCATGCTAAGTCAGATAAGGGCTTCTTGTACTGCTCTAAGTCTTTGTGCAAAGGCAAATGTGCTACCTGGTCTGGTAGTGAAAAGTTTCAACACATTTATAACTGCAATGCTGAGATTTCATTTTGGGCAAGGACCACCTGAAGAACAAAAAGGTTCATTGATTTTTTTTCTTGCATGCCTTCCAAACAGATACTGACAGTACTCAGGAGACAGGCTATCTGTGAGATCATTACATTTCATTTTCCTTTGTCTAATGCAAACCTATCAGAAATATTAATCCAAATTAAATTGACTTGGCTGTGAACACTGCAATGCAGTCTGAAATCCGGCTAAATAACTGTAATCATAGAGTAATGATAAAGAGCATCCCACTAAATCAGAGAGAGGTGTTAAGTAATGATACATCTTCTAATTTTTATTTTCTTCATTTATGATTCCCAAAAGGAAGCAAACAGCATGCAGATGACAGCAATTTACCCTAACTGGCACATGCAGAGGAATGAAGCAAAGGTGTAAAATCAGCAGAAACATGGGCAGAAGATAGCTACACGTGATCCAGTTTGGAAAGCTGTAATTCTCAGATGAAAGGAAGGAGATTATTACATGTATCCTCAAAGGGAGTAAGAAATGTAGGGGATAGTAAAGCTAGAAACAGTCAAAGTGGCCTCCAGGATGGACTACAGGAAGACATAGTACATTTTTTTAACTAATTGCACAAAGAGCTGGATGACGATGATAAAGGAGCCCTTTCTTTCAGTCTCATCTAGACCAAAGCTCGTGACACTGCAGTTTTGAGGAAGGAAAGTCTAATGAAGTATCAACATATGAAGTTCAGGAGGGAGTAGGAAGAACTTTTATGGTAGGAAATAATTTTGAAAGTCTCCTCCTTTCCTACTTGATGGAATATGACCATTGAAGACATTTATCTTCTTAGACTTCCGCTATATGAAAGGTGTTACGCTATTTTACAACGTAGTCCTTTAGCATCAAGGAGAATAAAACAATAAAGTATCTTTTACCTTCAGAGTTTTGGGGGTCTTTTTTTGGAAGGTGGAGCCTTTAAAAGCTATGCAATGTCAGATTTGTCTCTCGGTTACAACATGGCAATGTCAAAAAGTGTCTCCTCAAGTTCACTTTTATTTAGTGCTATATTTTTTGCAGTAGAAAGAGAACTAGCAGAGTCTAGGCTTCACATTTCTCATAAAATATTTTTTAACACAACTTCTTCTGATGAGTGCTCAATTTTGCTGGCAATTTACCTATGTTACTGACATGTAGCTGTTTTTATTGGCTGAATATATATTTTTTCATAAATAGCAATCACATACAGGATTTTAATATCAAGTTCAAATGACTGTCATGCACTTTTGTGCTCTTTGTTGCCTCTACAAAGCTGTGTTTTATAAATTGGAGGTTTTTCATCTTTAACTTTCTGTAGTCTTTCCAGGGCTCTAAGTTTCCATATGTTTATAACGATAAAAGTAATTTTCCTATAGGTCCCACCTAAAATTTATTTAAGATGGAAAGAAATTAAATGTGACAATCTTAAACCTTTAAAGAAATTCAATTCCTTTTCTTTGGAAACACTTGCATTTGAAGACAAAATATGTTTTGGGGGAAATCCAGAGATGTCAAAAATAGTAGCAGAGAGTATCCATAGCAGCCAGCAGAAATTTTTGATTGTATAATTGAAGTACTTAATGAAAAGATAAATGAGATGAAGGATTTTTTAAATTGCTATCAGGAAAAAAAAATGCTTAGGGTATAAAAGCAACATAGTCTCTGCCCCCTCTAATCTTGTTTTTTTTTATTTCTCCAAATTACCTGCTGGCATGAACTAGCTCAGAGCCACTGACTTTTGAATTGTCAAAGCCTGATCCTGCATTTCATACTCCCAAAGGAGTTCTTTCCCTTTGTAGGGGCAAATAAACTTAATGGAAGAGGACTGCCCTTTTGTTTAGAAATATCTAAACTGGTCTACATTTTGTTATTTGATTCTATTGCTTCTTCTGTTTATTGCAGACTCTTCAATTCAATCATACGCACTTAAGCATGTTTTGCAGAGTTTCATCTGTGGCCAGAGTCCAGGGACTGCCACATTTACTCTCTGCTGCAATTGCCTGTAGGTCCACTTGCTTTTTTCTGTTGCCAAGGAAAATAAGGAAAATTCGATAGTACGTGAGTACGTGCAATAGCTTTGTCTCTGAAACCACTGATAGCGCTTTTCTTCCAATGTCTTTCAGGGTATAGGCAGTAGTCAACCACCTGTTGTTTAAATGAGCTTGTTTTCTGTTGCGCTAGAACAGAACAAAGACAGGCTCTCACCACTAGTTTAGCTGAGGGTCACTAACAGACAGGATCCAGGTTCAGGCATTGTGATTTCTGCTTAGCTTTGCCCACACTGCATAGAAAATTGATTTCAAGCTCCTCATCCATTCAGACAGAGGCAGAAGTAACATGAAAACAAGGGCCATTTACTGATCATTAGATAAGGGTTCAAGATACAACTTAGACTGACCTAGACATAAGCATGATCAGCAGCTGCTCCAAGTAAGTGTATGGTAAAGGTATGAGGCAATACATTCAGCTTTTTGTGACTAATAAATAAATAATACTTTTATCGATTCTTGACCTTTTGTCTTCCCTAATTCTGCTTGTACAACAGTTGGAAATTCATCTTCTTAAAACGTCATCTTCTTCTCTGTGGTCAGTTTAGATTTCCTCAGATGTATGAATCTGCAGAAAAGCAATGGCTGCGCTCACACAGGAACCTAACATCTACCTGGTATTATACTGCAAATAATGGCATTTTTTATTCGTTTGTTTCTGTTGCAGCACACTATGCTGACTAACAGGCATGATCCTAAAATGATCCTTCAGCACATCCTTATCTGCTCCTCCTGGCTCAGCTGAGACAGAAATTTTAGGCTTCTGTAGCCTTAAAGTGTTGGATCATGCTCAGTAGTGTTATTATATGGACACACAGCTAATGGCACTCCTGTGACAGTGACAGTGTATGTCCTGCTTGAGCAACTTAACATTTAAAGTCCTTTCCTTATAGACTCAGCTTCTCTCTAGTAGCAGATTCTCTGCCTTATCTGGCTATGACAGTTTGTCAGTTAATGTTTATATATTAAAATTATTCCTTTGTAAAAAACTCTTCTTTAAAACTGTAATTCTCAAAGCAATTTCCAGGGACAAAGTCACTGTTCCAAATGTGGAATATAGTTTCAGGTGGAAAATAAGACAAGGATAAAGAAGTAATGTTTCTTTTTCCACATACTTAATGTTTTTCTTACTTCACATCACTACTGCCATAAATAAAAAGAAGTCCTTGAAAATTATAAACTTGTATGTGTCACTAGGAAAGTTATTTGAATCATTTCAAAAATATGTTTCAGATGGCCAGTATCCTTTAACCAATGGACTTTTTTACTTCCTGTTGCTGCTTTTGTTTTGGTTTTATTGCAGCCAGTTTGTTTTCTCTGGAAACATTTGTATGCTACATGACCTGATAACTGGTTGCTACCAGTTTAATGGTAGCTACTACACCGAAATCCCAGATTTTAAAATCGTCATAACGTTAATCTAATTGTTCTTATGGTTGATTTTTATACAGAAAGATTAAACTTTTAATAAAAAGTCACTCAGCTCTATCTTTTCCCATTACCCTGATATATTTTGAGCAAAAAAGGTACATGTTTTGTAAGACTGAGAAAGGTATGCTTAAATAAAGCTTTAAAGTGCTCTTCCATAACTTCTCAGCACATTTGTTACAAAATAGCTCTTCCTTATCAATGGGAGGTAAATCACATCCCTGTAAATCTGTCAGTGTGTTACTTCTAAAAGTGCTAAAGCTGAACGAGATACTTTCTTCAAAGTAGAAATGGCAACTGCTTCAACCACGCAAAAAAATATTTCTTCTTAGACATATTCAGATGATAGACAGCTTGGATGCACTAATTAAGTTCAGTATTGGAAGCTAGATTTATTGTGGTAAATCATAAATAAGAGTGATGGTGAAACATCATAAAGGAGGCTACAGAAATGTAATAGAGGCAATCCAAGATATCTCTTCCCCTTTCTCCCCCACTCTCCCTCCCTCCTCCTCTCTCCTCTCTCCTTACTGGGAAATAAGAAAGGGAGGGGAAGAAAAAAAAATTGGTAGAGGAAGAGTGTTCAGTTGATTTACACAAAAAGTTTTACTCCTCTGCTACAAAGATATCAAGTTACACCAGTATATATAGAAAACAGACGGAAAAGGGAAATGAATACCTGTCCAAATCCCATAACAGGCAGAAACTCAGGCGCCACTCAAGGACCAGGAAAAGCAAGAGGGTGACCAGTGCCCTCCTTTCCACTGTCATAATGCCTCACAGCTGTAAATGTAGCAGTCATAATTCACGATTTTCATAGCAGGAAACATACATATATATACCATATATATACCATATATATATCATGTGGTTCAAACCACTACAAGATAGAGAAAGTAGGATACTGGGTTTTCCTTCTTTCTTTGCCCAGTTTTTAATCTCACAGCAGAATTTTATAAAAATAAATTGTTTCCTATGATTTGTGCTGTTTCATGCAGGACCAACTAACAATGGGTATCTACAGTTAAAAATTTCAGCAGAACAGCTTCTATACCATCGATGAGTTTTGACACACAGACTGCACGTTTCCTAAGAAAGTAACAGAAGGATCAGGGCAGGGAGAGGAGTCTTGTTTCATAGTGATAAGCTATATGAGTGAAGATGAAAGTCCCATTCTTCAGGATTAATTATTACGCTTCTAGAGATGTATTTCTCAAAATTCCTTCTTCTGCTTGTGAATAATATAGCTTGTTTATGAAGCTCTCTGTCACCTAGCTGGATGAATATCAGTGTATTATAAAAGACTATTGTTGTTCATGTAAGAGAAGATGCACCTCACACTTGCAGTTTCATTTGGTACTTGTCATGAGTTGAATTGAATTTTCTAATGATATTCAACATCATGCTGCTGTCAGGACAGCTTCAAAATGAAAGTGCTTGATGGAGCAAAGTATCACGGGGCTTGAAGTTCAGATCGTAACCTGAGAGGCTTCATGTTCCAGCTGCTGCTTCCAGTTTCCCTTTTTTGGGGGGTGATTGTCTCTTCTTCTCAGCCAGCTGTGGGTTGGGGGATGGCAGGAGGTCACTGGCTTCTGCTGCCTCTTCTGTGTTTTGCTGTGCTTTTCTGCAAATAGGCTAAGGTAATCCTGTATTGTATAATTTCCAATAAAATTCTTTTTCTCAAATCTTTGTCTCAACGCAGAGGGTTTCTTTGTGTTACTTTCCCTTCCATCTTTGTGGTGAGAGAGGGGGCCTTGTGAAACTGGGCTGTGTTAACCCAGGACAGTACTGAATACTTCCTGGAGTGTGTCACATTCAGGTTACACCTGAAAACCATTTTCTGAATCAGTGAATAGTATTAGACTGGAAAAACTTAATTTTCCTTAACTGGCTACCACTGACTTAATTTTTAGTCATCAGGAATCCAATTTGTCTTGACGTAATATCTATTTCCAGTAAAGAGACTGTCAGGATTGCTCCTGCCAAGAAATGACTGAATTGTACAGTACCGCATGGATCATTCTTCAGTTTGCTTCACCATTTTTAGTGGAGTATATCCTGTGTTTTGTTTAATAAGCTGTATATAACTCTGTGTTCAGGATTTAAGACTCACTGGAGCATATTCATTATTTTACGCTCATTGTTTGAGCTACCTCCATAAAGCAAACCTGTCATAAAGCTACTTCTTCAATTAGCCAGTAACTTAGTAAAGACAAGTGTGTGAGCCTTTTGCTTCTATGGAACCATCAAAACCATCAAAAACACACAGGTAAATGTAGACTGCAATCAGCCTATGTTCAAGACCAGTTCAAAGCCAAGACAATCCTATTGTGTATTACAGATCAATATGAATGGGATATGAAAAGGTAAAAGGAGGGAGATGATTCTAACATGATGAACTCTTCTGGATAAGAATGTTTCTGTTAATTGATACCTGCAGTGAAACCACTGGCAAAAATCACTTTGATTTAAACAAGACCGTTACTTCCCTCCACACTGGCCTCTGTGTTTTCACATTGGCTAATCTAATGATACTTGATTTAGAATAACAGAAGTGGATGCAAACACACTGCTAATAATTGCATCATTGCTTTATTTCACACAAAAGATAAACAGTGAAATGTTTGAAAAGAGAACGTTGCAGAAATAAGGAACTTTCTAGTTTTCTTCAGTCCAAATTAATCTCTTGCAAGCTGAATTTCAACAGGCCAGAAACACTATGTGGAGACTGGACTAGCTCTTTTATAAATGATTGTGATGTTTTTTTTCTACAAAACGACAAAGGGTTTGCATATGTGGTAGAAGGCCCAAATTATACCTGGAATACATATCCTAAATATCCACCTGAATACCCACCTTGTCGTCCCCCTCCTTCTCCCCTTCTTCCCAGGTGAAAGAAGCAGGAAAGCAGACAAAAGCCTTGGCGTCTCTCAGTCCACCATAGAGACACCATATTTGGGGTTATCATACACTCTACTTTGTTTCTGGTAAACAGAGGTCACTATGCTGGACGTGCATATCTCCGTTTTTTGGTGAAGTAACTTTGGACTGGTTCCAGGGATGTTTTTTACGCGTTTTTCCTGCAACAAATTTTCTATTAGTCTCTGTTACAATATACAATATTACAGATAATAGCAGTGGATGTCATTCAAAATAGAGTTTATTTTAACCTTCTGTCTGAATCTATAAGTTCAGTGGACATACAACTGAAGTGTAGATCTTGTAAATAAAGCATTAAGACCTTAGAAATGTCAAGGAAAGACACAGCAGTCATCTGTGTGTGCCATCTTTTCTGGTATTCATATGCATTGTCATCCTAGTAAAATTCACAGTGAAGGAAAAAGCAGTTGTTCTGGAGGAAAAAGCAGTTGTTCTGGTGATCATACTTTATTCAAAAGATTTGCAAGGAAAAAAATTCATATTTACAGATAGAATGAAGATTGTCTCACATGGAAGATTTTTTTTTTTGTTTCTTTTTGACACTGACAACCTTTTCTTCCTGCTGTCCAGTTTGTGTTTTAACTCTCCTAAACCCAAAGTTCTCTCAGCTGGTCTATGAAAGATGTTGGGGTTTTGTAAGAAAACCTGAAATTGCATCGTGCAAATTATTATGGGTGTAGATGTTTTGTTCAACATTTTTTATAAACTTTAATAAATGTTTCTCATACTATTATTGAACTATTCATAATTATGTTCATGGTCTTTGTCCCTTAGCACGTGAGGCATTGTTTGTATTCCTTGAAATGCTGTTCACAGATGTGGCTTCAGTACTGCACCTAGCTCTTAGCCCAAGAGTTTTGTCATTCACAGGAAATGCATCCTAACATTTCAACCCTGAAAGCAACGGGGAACCAAAAAAGTATCCAAGTCAGAGCTATTTGGAGTAGAAGAAAATATACAGTAATGTATCTAAAAATACAAAGAAAGGTGTTAATTTAGATCGGAAGTGATCTTTTTGTCTGTCTTTCCATCAGGTAACATATGGATGTTCTTTTCTTGGAATTTTAGTGATGCAACATCTCTGTCTAGTAGAGCTACCACCAGCTAGCTCAGAGTCTTTGTGGATTTTCTTACCTGTTTTCTACAAATGGGCACACGTAAACAGCGTGAAAGACAGAGTGTGAATTCCAGCGATGCTGTAAAACCACCGATGCACTCGGGCAGTTTGGAAGACCACACAGCAGACGAATGTGCTCCAAAGCTACAGATTTTAATTTAATTATTTAGAGTTCCTCCACTTTGAAACCAGTTATCAAAATGTATTTTCTTTATAGGTAGTGAATCAATGACATCAGCAAGCATTTCATCAATTTCACCAAAAACACTCAGAGAAAATAGTCTTACCTACTATAAAAGGAGAATAAACGAGAGTAAAAGCAGTAAACCAGAGATTTTGTCTGAAAGCAAAGCAAGGCATTTGTATTCACTGGGCATGCACTAAATGGTGAATTGTATTAGAAACGGAAGAATTATTCAGCAACTAAGTAAATCCCTCTGTATACAAATTGTGTTCAGGAATACTATTTCTAATCCCAAACATGCTGGCAAATAGTCTTCAGAATTTCTGACTCTTCTGTAGAAAATTCCATAGAGTTCAATTCAAAGTGTCTGCCAATATCTTTCCTAACAAACTAATCACAAACTGTTTTTTTTCCATTATTATTTCAGTAGTTATATAACAGACAAAAGGAGATTTGTCAGTGCTGCACATCAACTAAGCTTTTAGCAGTAATTGTTTGTGTTCAATAATTATCCCTAAATACGGATGTAATGAGCATATTTTGTTAACGGAGCTGTGAAAATACCAAAAATGCCAGCTCTTTTTGATTTGCAGAGGATCTTCTTATCTCACTCTATAACTGTACCAACAAATCTGATCCAAAACTGGACAGTTTAAATGCTTGGCAATAGAGAACACTACATCTAATGAAAATAATTGACTTACTTCTTAGTAAGTACAATGAACATAATGAGTTAATTCCAAGGACAAAATTTTTAAAATCAGAAATTGTATATGCAAGAACATACATTGAACTAATTGGAACATCTCTATGCTCAGCACCAAGCAGACATTTAGTATCTTTCCAGACTAGAATTTTAAAAGCTAAATGTGACCCTTTAATCAAATCAGCTCTTCAATTCAAAACCATTCCTCCTTCATCTTTCTCCCTCTGACTACAGACTGCACACTTTATAAAGGCTAATGCCATGTAAGTGGTTGGCCTTTAAGAGTTCAAAGCTTTTGTATATTTGTCTTTCAGCCTTTATGGAAAATGTGCTTAATTGGCAGGTGATTTACATTAACCACTAATTAACTAATCACACCATTGTATTTATGTTTTCATTAAACAGTAGCAAACTACTCTGGAACAAGACAGCAGTACCAGAATAGTGTTGCTGTCAGCAGAATTTTGGTTCAGGAGTCAAATGCTAAATAGCTTCTTTTATGGGATTCTTCAAAACCATATGACTAGCCTGAAAGATGAAAACTATCAGGCAATACAAGTACAAAATTTAAAAATGTACCTGTTTATTCTAGTTATTACCAGATTATGTTGAAGTATGAACACATAACAACTTCAATTCCACTTGATATACTTTTGTTTTTAATACTAGCAATTCCTTGAATCAACAGGGATTTTTTAATTTATGTTTTATAACAGCATGAAGATGTTACACTTCTGCTACTAAGAATATTAGCCAACATATTCCAGATTTCTCAACAACATAATGTTTTGGTTTTGCAGGGGCAGATGGGCTGTGGGCCATTAGCGATTCTGAGTTAGACAGGACAGCTGACCTGACCTGGCTACAGGTCTATCCCATATCAGGAGCATCACATTCAGAATAAAGAAGGAATTTTATTAATGTCGAGCATCTGCCTCCTGCTTGGACTTCCTGTCTGGGCTCTTCTTCACTTCTTCCCTGCTCTTGAGATCTTCCTTCCTGGATATTGTGATTGCAGCACTTTTGCCAGGCTGAATATAACTCTATAGATCTTGTATTGATAATGGTATTTCAGTAAATCTGTTTTTATTTCAACCTCTCGGTTCATAGTTTTGTGTCTGCTTCCATCACTTACTTTATTTGGTACGGAAGGCATTCACTGATAATTGTGGAAATCTTAAGTTATAATTTTTATTGGTAAAGAGATCCATTCATAGCTGTGAAGGATATAACTACAGTTCAGGAATGTATTAGCTGTATAGAAAACTGTAGAAGTGCTGTTAAAGGACAGAAGCCATGACAATAGATAGCTGTTAGGTAGTGAACTATTGATGTAAGCATAATTAGAACTAATATTTCCTATAAAATATTTTAAAGATTATGGAAATCCAACTTATTATTGTGTGAATTGTCTGATAGACCTATGCAGTGATTTTGGAATTTACTGTTTTATTTCTCTATTTTAAGTCTCTCTCTTTTTTTTCTTTTTGAATGTAAACAGTTCAAATTTGATGGAAAGCTGCAATACAGTATGAAACTCTGTTTCTATGCCCACCTTTCCTCACAATATTATTGATATTGTGATTTAATCATACTGAGTAGAACTTTATTCCTCTATAGATTCACAGAATACAATTTAGGAAGATCTCAGAAACATCTTCCAAAACTGTAAGTAATTGTTGCTAGTTTACACTGGAAACTGTTATTCTGATCCACTTAAATCACTGTCTCATCAAATTTAGCTGAGATGGAATGAACCAGGAAGCATTCTTCTTTTGCAAAAACTTGGGCATTATGTTTTGAAGTACAATATTGCCCCATGTTTTGATTCTTGGGCTTGGATTATCAGTCCAAGGGAAGCAATGAAATAGAAAAATGATAATTATTGCAGCAGAATTATAAAACAATTATCTTGCAAGCAGTAGCAGGCCCTATTTGAATAAGCCATCACTTCTTTATAATGTTCCACATCAAAGGCTGGAGAGCCTTTATCAGTGCTCCAGTCTTTCAATTGGAAACATTTTATGTGTTTTGTTATGAATAATAAATTACATAAAAATTCCAGAAAGAATGTTTGACATTTGAGCCAACTGATGCCCAAGTTCAAACTCAAAATACCTGATAGTTTAGAGAAGACTTGTAGAACTGTGAATTATAGAACTACAGAACACCTGATTGGGAGGGACCTCAAGAATCACCCAATCCCACCTTTCTTGGCAACAGCAGGGTCTAGATAGGATAGCTAAGCACCCTGTTCAGCTGAATCTTAAGTGTCCAAAGCTTGGAGCCCACCACTTCCCTCAGCGGATTAATTCAATGGTTGATTATTCTTTTTAAGAAATTTCCTCTTGTGTCCAGTTGGAATTTCCTCGAGACTAACCTGTACGCATTACCCTACATCTCTTCCATGTGACTTCTCGTACAAACAGAATCTCCATGTTCTTTATAGACACCTTTTAAATCCTGGAACTTGGTGACAGTCTCCCCTACCCAGCTCTCTCAGGCGTTCCTCTCCTGGCAGGGTTTCCAGTCCTTTGACCATCTTTGTGGCCTTTCTCTGGACCCTCTCCAGCCTGTCCACTTCTTTTTTTGTGGAGCATGGATCGAAACTGAACATGATATCCCAGGTGTGGGCTGATGAGCACTGAGTAGAGTGAAACGACTTCTGTATCTCTGCTTGTGATGCACTTGTTGATGCAACCCAGTGTCTTACTGGTTTTCTTTGCTGCAGCAGCACACTGTTCACTCATATTAAACTTCTTGTACATCAAGACCACCAGGTTCCCTTTCCATAGAACTGCGTCCCAGCTAGGTAGATCCCAGCCTATGATACATGTCTAGATTAAGGTCTTGCACCTGGTAAAACATGTATTTTTCTTTGTTGAACTTCATCAGGTTCTCGTTAGTCCATTTGCTCTGGTCCCTCCAGGTCTTTCTGCATGGTGGATTTCCCTTACAAAATGTCCACTTTCACACTCGGTCTATTATCATCAACAAACTTCATCAGGCTACACTTGATTTCATCATCCAGATCAATCGTGAAGATATTAAATAGCTCTGGGACCAGTATTAATCCCTAGGGGAACCTGCTAGTGACAGATTGCCAGTTAGAACAAGGTCGGTTTTCTGCTGCCCTCTGGGTGCAGTCTCTCAGCCAGTTTCCCACCATCTGCACAGATCACTTGTCTAGATCATAATGCAAAGTACAGTATCCAGTTTATGGTGCCTAACCTGGTGAAACTATCTTTTGGTAATGTATTCTGATAGAGTTTCAATAAACTCCTTTCCTAGGATTTAAGGACAAGCATAGCTGTGTGTTTTTGTCCTCAAATACAAACTTGTTTAAGGAACAAAAGTGACAATAGTCAAAGCTCAAAAACCGCTTCCTCATTGTAACTGGTAATCATTCAGGAAAGTTTTACAAGTGTCAAGTACATGAAAATGGCTGTCACTAAAAGCTGCCACTAAGAGCTTTTTTGTATACTTAAAAGCAAGAATGTGTTCAAGTAATTTTTGAAACTGTGACCTGCAATATTTGGGAACAGACTCTTGAAAGAATCTCTTTTGTTTTGCTGATTTTTGGTACTCACTTTCAAAAAGAAAAAAAATTACTTCCACCTACAAACTTGAAGTTAATCAGCTGTCTCCCTGCTGGGCATTGTAAATGAAAGCATTTTCATAACGAGAAAACAGATCACAACATGTTTCACATCTGGCAAGTGCAAATAAAAAGAAAACAGCCATTAGAGCTAACAATCTTGTGGGTAAGAACTACCCTAATCAGGAAGAGGAATTTTTTTCAGTTTATTGTTTCAAAACAGAAGTGGAAAAAAGTGTTAAGCTGCAACATCATCTTATGAGGGTGCTGGGACATATGAAGCTGGCTCTTGACCAGGGTTGAGTTGGCAGTTGGCACAGCATAGAAAGGAAGCAATCTCCTCCTAACCTGAAGCTGTTTAGCAGCCAAACCAACCTACTCAGAACGCAGAGGGAGCCTGGGGAAGGTGTTCTGGCACAGGGGAAAAAAAATATATCCGACACACCCCATTCCCATTCTTCTCTTATTTATGTTTCCTCCCACATCACTCTATCAGTGTCAACATACTTCTCCTGCAGCAGGCAACGTAAGGGTAGCTCTGGTGTCTAGGGAGGACTCTCTTGTATCCATGCACAGTTCTTCACAACATTGCAGTAACACACCGGTCTTTAGTGAGTTTTGAAGAGCCCATGTTCACGGATATTCTGGTTTCTTCGTGACAAAGTTGACAGAAGTCTAAAATTTTCTTATATGTCACTGTGGTGGTTTGGCTCTGGCTGGAAGCCAAATGCCCACCAAAGCCACTCTATCACTCCCGTTCTTAGATGGACAGGAGAGAGGAAAATATAACAAAAGTCTGGTAATAAGGTAGAAGCAATTTTATAATGCTAAGTGTAAGCAAAAGACCGCGTTTGGAAGCAAAAGCAAAGAGAGATGCTATTCTCTACTTCCCATCAGCACACAGCAGTCAGTCACTCCCAGGAAGCAGGGTTATAACAAGCGTAGCAGTTTCTCTGTAGGACAGACGTCATGGAATAGTATCTGTACACTTCCTTCTTTCACTTAGTTGTTATATCTGAGCTAATGTCATATGGCATGGAATACCCCTTTGGCCAGTTTGGGTCATCTGGCCTGGCCGTGTCCCCTCCCAAAATCTTGCCCGCCCCTCAGTGTGCTCTTGTGTGTTTGTTCAGCAGAAGCCAAAACACAAAGTTGACTGAACTCTAGGCTTTTCTTGTTCTTCACCCAATAAATCCAGACGGTGATAGGTTTCTTTCTTAACTTGTATTTCCATAAGTAGTTACGGTAATTTACATATGCCTGTGGGTCGAGCCTGGGTGCTTTCGGCTGCTGGCTAAAGGTCCAAAGTTAATTCTTGTTTTCTTTGCAGCCCTGCTCCCTACTCTGAAGTTAATTCAGAGCTGACTGAAAGGAGGTCACTGTCCTGCCACGGCTGTTTCATGTTTAATGGTGTTCAGGGTTTAAAGCCAGAGTTGGATCCAAATAAACACATAATACATAAATAGCTTCCATTCTTTTAATTGGATAGGGCATAACCTTGGATCTGAAAACCAACAACAATTTCACAGTATTCCAAAGGAATTTTATTGGATGTTATGAAACTCTTGGTATATTTTGGCAAAATTAATAAAGTGAAAATTCAACCAGTGGATAATTTGTAGGATAGAGAAACTAGGATGCTGGCAGGCAATTCCTTTGGAAATCTAGACATGCGAAATAGGATTTCTAATGCAACAAGTGCATGTGGGTGGAAAACTAGGTCAGACAGGTTTTTCTTCTCTTGTAATGATCAGAATTATCCCCAGATGCTGGGACTTCAAACAGTGAATTCATCTCTTGAGGTGAGGAGCCTGACAGAATGAGATTAAAGAACGGAAGAAAGGAGTTTCTTGTTGGTACACTAGCTCAGTGCACCTTCAACAAATCTGTGGGTCGGTGCTAAACAAAGAGAAGTATCTGACCTGCCAAATGAAAGAGCTTAATCCAAGGACCACAACAAACTTGAAACTTAACCAACTGGAAACCCATTCAGTTCAGTAAGGATAAGCAGCATGTTCTACACCCAGGGGAGAATGAGCCCATCTGTCAGTCCATTCCCTGGTGGAAAATACATGGTTGTTTTACTGAATGCAAGGCTGAAAATGGGACAACAGTGAACCCTCATCATAAATAAGGAAAACTGTGTAACATTAGAAATTCATGGCCAGAAGATCATGGGAATTTACAATTTCCTTTCACTCAATACCAGTGAAGCTTTGCTTGGCATAATCTGTCCAATTTTGTGTTCTCTTCAGTACAAGAGGGGTGTAAAGAAACTGAACAGGATGCAACAAAAAAGCTGTCAAGATAATCCTACATGAGCTACTACAAATATGAAGAGATTTTTATCCATGGAGATCTTGGAGATTCCACCAGGAGAAAAAAATAAAATGCCTGACTTGATCTACTCTTGCTATTTGCCCTGCTCCACATGAGAATTTGTACTTGGTGGCCTCTAAGGGTCCCTTCCAATCAATACTTCTCTAATGTTATCATACTGTGGCTTTATTTGCCCATGATGCAGGTGGTCTAGACCTTAGGCCTTTGATGGCCTCAGGGTATATGAGGGCATAGAACCTGGATTTTTCTTCAATCAAGTGCTGCTAGCTACTGTCCAAACATCCCATTGGATGCTGGGCAACATGTAACACTACTCAAGGAGCACAGAGACAGGAGACGGAGGGAAAAGAGAGAGAGGCAATGATAGAGCAAGAAGACACCAAAGCCAGACCCCAGTTCTGTGTTTTTTACTTCCTAGAATCACGGGATGAAATGCAAATGGAGAACCTGGAAGATAAATCTAAGCCAGTTGGTACTCTGTTGTGCTGTAGATTGGACTGTTCTTCAAAGCAAGCAGTGTTAACTACTTCCCGACACTTTCATGACTAATCTCCAATATAAGCATAATGTAAGAAGTATGAAAATATCCCCAAGTTGCTAGTCAGTGGGAGGTTGTGGAGTGAAAAACCTTGAAGGTCGAAGATATCAACAGTGGAAAGAATGGAGTACTGTAGTTAGAAGTGAAGATGTGATTTTTTTGCATTTGTGCTTGTAAGGATGGTGGAGGGTAAAAAGTGGGAGATGTTGTGACAGATGAGAGAGAGAAAGAATAATAAACAGAAAGTTGGAGGGAAAGAAGTAAAACTCCATTTATAAAACTGAAGAAACAGTGAGATAAAAAAGATCAGTGTTACTGTCAGGGAAAGCGGAACACAGTGACACTAAGAAAAGAAGGAATCTGGAAAGATCACCCTGCATTTGCACAGAATCTTTAAAAGTTAAATCAGAGGCTTTTGCAGAAATAGAGGAGAGCACAAGATGCTTTCCATGGCAGAGGCTAATACAGTGAGGCGTGAAGGCCTCAGGTATCATCCTGCCAAGAGGCAACGCTTGACTGAAGAATGGCAGAGTGAAAATAGGCAAGAATGAAGTTAAGAATTCTGTAATTCTACGTAGTCATGCACAGCAGCACAAAAACAGAAGAAACGAAGTGTTTGAAGATGAGCCAGCAATGGAGATTAGCGAAACAGACAGTGTAAGAGAAGAGATGGGTACGCAGACCCGAAGTCATGCCAAAGTGGAGCCAAAAAAAGGCCCGAAAGTATCTTGACAACTAACTCGACAAAGGAAAGAACAAAGATCAGAGGACAAACAGTCATTTAAATCCTGGAGAGTGCTCAGAATCTGCCTGAACTTCATTCCAGACAAATGACCTGAAGGTGGGTTCATTCCCCTGCTCAGTCAGTCTTTAACAGTTCTGCTATATATCTGCCAGAAGGGAGATACATTTTAACTGATGTACTAAGCTGAAAATGAAGCAATACGCAGACAGAAGGTAGTCCTCCAAAACTACCTATTTCTTAATCTAAATTGCTGAAAGACATCTGGATTCAAACAGCTGATTTGAGACGCATCTAAAGGGCAGTGTTGCAGTAATGGGAGTGTAGCAATACCACAATGAGGGACAATTTTAAGCTAAAAGGGTAGATTTAGATTAAATATTAGGATTCTTTACTATGAGGGTGGTGAGAAACTGGAATGTGATGTCCAGAAAAGTTGTAGAGGCTCCCTCCCTGGAAGTGTTCAAGGCTGGGTTGGGCGGGGCTTTGAGTGACCTGATCTAATGGAAGGTGCCCTGCCTGTCATAGGGAGATGGGAACCAGCTGATGATTTGGGTTGGAAGGGACCTTAAACATTCTAAGACTCTGGTTTTTATGATTCTAATTATAGTGTAGTGTAAGCATTCTCAAAATATTAATTATCCATCTCTGGAATTTTGTGTTACTATACAACCCAATTATAAGTCTTAGGATATATACAGCTCCTCCAAAACTACCTATTTCTTAATCTAAATTGCTGAAAGACATCTGGATTCAAACATCTGATTCAAGAGACATCTTGTGGTGGTTTGAGGCTAATTGAAATATTTCATTAGAGAAAATTATAGGTTGTGAAAAGAAAACAATGGTGATGTCTACTTCACTCATAGGCTTGCTGAGATGTATAAGAAAAGAATACAAAACAAAGATAAGACACTCAGGCTTGCAGTCGTCTCTCGGGCTGTGTAGCTTCTTGCTTTCTCCTCTCTGCCAAGTAATCTCACTAACCACTTTTCTTCTAACCCCCCTGGCTGATCCTCCAAATTTACCTTGCACGTAAGCCAAACACTGGGGTAAGGTAGAGGAGTGGGGAGAAGGTGGAAGGGTGGTTGGAAGCCCCTCCTGGGGACTCTGATTTCAGGGAGGGGTGTTGTGTTTCCGTATTACCTTTAACTTGTATGTTTCTGTAAATATTCCTGTATATTTTGCATATATCTGCTCATATATTGTGCTGAGCTGTAAATATAGCTTCATTCCTTAACTTCCAGACGGCTGAGTCTAGTCTGGGTGATTTTACAAAGCATGGGGGGCAGGGAATTCCCAAACCATCACACATCTAAAGCTGTTGGTTATCGTATCACTGTGAAGCAGAGGCATGATTTGGTAATTTGCATACACTGCCTCTGTGCATGCCAACTCATTAGAACCTCAGCTGTGCCTATGATTCACAGTGATAGGATAACTAACAGCTTTAGAAGGGAGATGGTTGGTATCCTGTCCCTAAACTCATGATGCATACTGTGAAGTTAAAGTTAACAAGTCACAGAAGTGTTAAAAGATCTTATGTTTTCTATTTTATTAATTATAAATTAATCATTGGCCATAAAATCAAAACTCTGGAGCTGGACAAAACTCCCAACTCCATCTTCAGAGCCAGTCTTTCAGCACCAATTATTGCTCATATTCATCTCCTTACATTCCACTCAAAAGTGGAACCCTGTCACTTTACTGAAAAAAAAATCTTAATTTCAAGTGAAATATATATATATGTGTGTGTGTGTATGTGTATATATATGTGTATGTACTTAAATATTAAGTTTTAACTGTTCACAACCACAAATTCCCAGATGGTAGGTGGTTTGGAATAAAAAAAGGGAAAAACTTGCAAGGCATGGAAAAAATGCTTTCTGGTGAACTAAAAAAAGTTATAGGAACTGGCTTGCCTTTGCTATACTTCCTCCAAGATGCAAAAAGTTTGCCAACGGATAGCTGCTTGCCATTTGTTATAAGCAAATATATCTTCTCAATTCCTTTTTTCTTTTTTTTTTTCTTGCACTACCTTTACTCCTTCTTATAATTTTATCTTCAGTGAAAGTTTCTGTTTTTTCTAAAGAACTGTTACTGCAGTAAGATCTTCCTGGTTTTATTACATTGTTGGAATATTCGAAGCTTGGATTTACTTCAGGGCTCTATCATAGCCACACAGGACATTCTGACAAACAAGACAGTCTGGCCTTTTCATTCAAAGGGCCTAAGCATGCAGAACTCTGAGTGTTAAGGATACTATGACTATCAGATTCTTGGCATTATTCTTCAAAATTATTCATTAGTGACATTCAAAGTTTTGACATGGCTAAACAGATTATTTAATTTCTAAATAAAAATATAATATGATATTCATGTGCCTAAATAGGGAAGTCTAGAGGCATCCAAGACTACAAACTATTCCTCCCCAGCCTTCAGATGCATTTCCAAAAGGGCATAGGTCTCTTATGACTCCCACGTTGTATCTGCTGGGCCCTTCTGATTATTCCAGGTATTCTAAGAAATTTCAGCTGGTGCAAGACCTTTATGTTTAGAATGAATTGTGCTCTGATCACAGATACCCAGTGAGTTCTGAAAGCCACTCAGGTGATTATGGGTGAGTGTTTTTTTACCCTCCAGTTGCAAAGCAACCATGACTATAATCAGTAACAATAAATCTTGCTTTGGTTTTAATTCATAATATAACATTACAGGAAGTTGGTGTTTGGCTGTCTGGAGTGGGTTTTTTTTTTAATATAATTCTAATCTGGATCTATTCTGAGCTCTTAAAGAGTACAGTTCTTTAAACAGGAATCAAATTGATTAAACCTATGTAACTTTGCATAAATAATATCTGAGATAATTACCTAGGATCCAACAATGCAGAGTGCCAAAGATGAAAAGCAAAACTACTATATGCAAAAGATTTCACAGAACTATGTACAGGAACTTTTTAATATGTACATTATTATCTGGAAACACTTCAAGTTCATTCCAATCCTTAGAGCAAATGGACTAAATTCTGCATATACCCTTGTACAGACAGGATAAAGCTCCCTTTTCTCACCCTGTAGGGCAAAGGATATTGGATCTTAAGGCCATAATATCTCTGTGCATAGAAAACTTATTACAAGGCCTGGGCCTGGGCCAGACATACATATATTTTAGGAAATCATTCATTTAGAGAGAAAAGAAGGAATGATATCCCTCTCAGACTGAAGTTATAGGTTATGGGGGTTTTGTTTTCTTTTTATTTTAACGAATAGCAGCTGTTCAAATGTGCTCAGAAGGTAGAATGCTGAATAAGCTCCAGCGCATGGGATTATTGGACAAAGATCTGGGGACAAGGTCAAAGAGGAGCTATAAATACATAGATAACACAGCTCCCATTGTTGTTAGTAAAGGATGAGGGCTCAGCTTCATTTAGGTGTCTGGATATGAATTAGGGATCAAATGTAAGGGACTGTACACAGTCCTGAGACAACCTGCATAGCTGTAGAAAAAATAATACATCTATGTAAATCTGACTTCTCACCTGAGCTACTGATTCTTGATGATAATAATTCTGATTGTATCACACTGTAGTACATGTGTTTCCAATGCTTCCTTCTTTTTCTGAAAATCCATTACAAAAATATTGATGCAGCAGAATGAAGCCCTTTTACATGATGTCAGTGTTGATTTTCTAAAGTGCATGTCACAACAACCTAACTTTAGAGTGTATTCTGTTGATACTGAAAATCATTTCAATATCTGAGGGAATAATTCAGACTCGCTAAAGGTATCTTAATTCTTATTGCATCAACTCTAGTGTTCCCTACAATTTTAACCTAAACCTCTCATGCAGCCATCTTTGGTGCTACTTGCTGACATCTGTATACATGCACTAGTACCCTCTACTGGTCATAAACTGATTCTGGGGCTCAAACGGTCGAGGCAGAGGCAAGCCATTAACAGAGATCGGACTGATGAATACCACTTCTTTTCCTTTCTTCTATTTTGATCAAGAAGTTCCAGTTATACACATGGTATTACTTGGTAATATGAGGTGGTTTCTATCTGTCTTATAGGTCATTAAAACTGCATGTAAAACCATGAATAGTGGAATCAACAAAAACCAGAACTGCTGGAAAAGACATAAAACACTGCACAGCTAATCATAGAGGAAATATGGCATACATAATAGTTCTTTGTTCTCTACATTTTTGCTGTCATCCGTTGTGCTGTTTTCAAGAATGTCAGATGTGAATTGATTGGCAACATCTTTCCTTGAGGGAAGCAAACTATATTTAATGTCTATGGTTCCTAAAATTCCATAGCAGCATTAATAGTGTCTTGGCAACAGTAAATTCAATTTGAGTTTCATTCTAGTTGAAGAATAAAATAGTAACAAAAACAATCCAAAAAGAAAATATGGTTAAAGGGAGCACCATGGAAAAGAAAGAACTGAATTTCTCAACAGACAGACAGGGCAATTTGCCACCTGGAACAGTCTGGCAAAATTATAACAAATAATATAATCACTAGATGCCACTAAGAACCCCATCTCTCTCAAATTCAATGATAATTTTGATCTTAAATATTGCTACATATATATTCACAAAAGATTTCTAGTTAAAGGGTTATAGAACTTAGTTTCAGTGATTTCTTAACATCAATCAACAAATAAAGCTATTCCAAGCTACAATTGCCAGAGAATGGAAAAACAAGACACTATTATTATCCTGAGACTTCAACATGTCTATGGCAATAGTTCCATTTTGACTACTGAATAGGATGCTGCACGTAAATAATATTTAATATAGTGTGGTACTGTGCACAGATCTTCCTCATCCCATGACAGATCCTCCAAAAGTAATACTTTCTGTTTCAGTGATGGCACATAACAACTAATTTTTGAAGGAAGAGGTTAACAAGAATTTGCAGTAACAATGCCAGAGGATTCTTACATTTCATAACTAGAGCTGTGCCACTGGACACTAATCCCATCAGGTTCAGCTGTGCCTGGTAAAACCCAAATGATAAAAAACTACTGTAGATGGAGGGAGAGAGATACGTTGGTATATTGAGGGTTTTTGTTTTGAATGGGTTTCTTTAGCTTGGGTTTCTTTAGCTTATTTGCTTGGTGTTTACAGACTGTTATTTTGCATGAAGGAAATAAATTCAGAAACTTTTGGGGTTATTCTTATTGAGTAAATTTTATATATAATACTAAAGCTCTTAAAGAGAAAACGTTTTCTCTATTATGCCTAAGATTGGTTAATCCACAGACTTTCTCTCCCTTTGTTTTCATACTTGGTCTTGTTACAAAGGATTGGAAATTTTATACACCAAGGAAACATTTGAACAGTAACAATAAATTAAGAGACCAGACAATTTATTGTGAGTGTTGGGTTTTTTTCAGTTGTAAAATGTGAAGAATGATCTTTCCAAAGAAGAAAAAGCAGACTTGTTTTTTTCTCTTCAAAAATATTAAATGGTTTCTTCATTTTCTTATCCAGCTAAATGGAAATTATCATAACTGATTTCCTCAGTCTAGTTCTCTAAGAAAGTAAGATCCAAATAATCCCCACCTGCATGTCTATCTGACTCTGCTCTGTCTTTCCCTTTTCTCCTTATCCAGTAACCTATGAAATCCTTATGCTATTAGAAATATCTTAGACTGGAATAAAGAATTCAAGCCATATTATGTTCTCATATTTGCTATGAAAATAAGATAGTAAGAAGATTCTCATTCATGTGGCCTGTGTGAAAAGGGGAGGCACAGTAAAGAGGCAGTGGCTAGTAGGCCAGTCAGGAACAGGCATCCGTAAACTACTGACTTGGCACTCTGTCTTTTGCTCAGAGAACAGAAAAATGTGTTTAGGAGTTTGGTACAAAGCTGAATGAACTATGTGGGTGGTTTCTGGGATCATGTGAGGAAGTGGAGTGTTATTTTGCAAATTCTAGGAGAAGCTGGGAGAAGGGCTACTAATAGGGGAGGATGCGTCAGTAGGAAACCAGGCTTCCTTACTTCTGCTTCTCAGGCAGTCACTGAAGGATATTTTTAGTTGCTTATTATTTGGGTTTTTTTTTAATTAGTCTGACCTGATTATATTTTTCAAGAATGGAGTAAAGATTAGGAATAATCTTATTCTGTTTTACTTCCAGTTTTGCCTGATTGGCTTTCCCCTTAGACAAGCGGGTAGAGTATGTTATAAGGGATGACCATTTCATATAGGATGAAGAAATGCCTTTTTCCCTGCTTCTTGTATAGAGATGACCAGATACATAAATGTACCAGGAGTGTAACATTTTCAATGATCATAAATGTTGATTCATTCATATGGTTTTACATTCAGCTCTATAAAGCAAAATCAACATTCTATATAAGCATCTAGTACCTTAGTATAAGACTGCTGAGGTGGTAACAGCCAAGTATTCCAACCTTTCTCAGATAGAAGGGTCATGCTTTGAGAAGAACAGAGAAAACAAACCTAGAAAAGACCAAATACCTTGGGACCACAGGCCAAATCTAAGACAAGTACACTTAAATCATTGCTTAAAACGTAGATTCATTGAATTGGTCTCAAATGCTTTTGGTGATAGATACCCCATTCCACTTCCTACTATACGAGTTACTTTATTCAAAAACTGAATCTTCTTTATCACCTTCATATGATTTAGAAATATAAACTTCTAAATTTTGAGTCTTTGCTTAACTCTCACATGTGATATTTAATGCCTTCAACACTTCTACTAGAAAAAGACAAAACCAGAACCTAGGCAGAGACACAGATGACAAACACTTTAATGCAGATAAGAGCACAAAAATAACAGATAAAAGAAAAGAGGGCAAAGACAATTTAAACTATCATCTGGCAGAAATGCCAAGTCCTTGAAAGTTAAGCAGCGCTGACATTGTGAGCATTTCTGTGCCTATCCTGTATGCCTAAAACTGCCTATGTGTTTCGTAAGTGCACAAGAAAATTATAATCTTAATTAGATCAGGAGTACGAAATGAAAATCAGGTTGCAGCTATGAATACTGGGAAATGACTTGAGATACAGATCATTCAGGGATGATTCATTTGACAGTTACCTAATTGAAGTAAATTATGCTATGTTGCAAAAGCAATTTTAAAGAAAATGAAGAGTTGTCAGTTACAGTTGCCTTAGGGAAAATATATATCAGTGATATTGTCCTCATATTCCTACTCATTCTGCCCTTTGTGAAAACATTTACATTATCTGTTTTATAGCCTTGGTTTACATGATGTATTTTTACTGCATTTTGTGAAAATCACATATTTTACATAATATATGAAATATATATACAAAAGTGTGTACATGTATATATATGTGTGTGTGTGTGTGTGTGTGCATATCTACATATATATACATACATACTGACACAAAGTAAAAAAAAGAAGAAAAAGAGAATATGTGTTACCAAAGTCTTTTCCATTATTAATGTCTCAGATGGCTGCATTCTGTGAATGGGTGTCTAAATTGAGCAGAACCGTTAAGAAAGTCAAACAAATATTACAAGTCATTTAAAATCAGTTCAGATGGGTCGAAGACTCAACTATATCATGGTTCATGCCCATCTTACAGCATCCGTTTTGTAGTTCAGATGGGTCTTTTCAAATGTTTCTTTTCAAATGCTTATTTACTGCTTACCCCTTTACTGTGTCTCCCTTGGTTTCAGGTGTTGCCCTGAAAAAAATGCAAGCAGACATACAGTAGTTAAGATTTTAACACAGTATTGCAGTTTTGCACACAACAATGGAGGTTTCTTTGCCACTGGTGACGTACAGGGCTAGACTTGCTGTTCATAAACCATCTTGGGGGAAATCCAGGGTTGCTATTTTTAGAAGGTGTACCACTTATTATTTAGGGAAAAACAAAACCAAAAACATTAAAAATGTTGAGACAATACTGCTTTCAGCGGTTGAATTTCAGAATCTCCAGAAACTGTCCTGTGGTGGTTTAAAACTAATCTTTTAAGCCCAGCTCTTAATTATAAACAAGAATAGGAAAATTCTAGAGACATTGAGTATAAACTAGTAAAAGGTAAATAAAATAGGGGATTGAGTACAAAAGAAACATAATAAATCTACATCATTCCATTTGCTTGCTGATGAGGATAAAGTTTGCTGCATAAACTATTCTGCTTCTCCTTTTTGCTGCTTCTCTCTGTGATTCTGCTTTGCATTACTCCCTTATCTCTTTCCTGACCTTTTGCTGGCGTATTGTGTCTGTGAGGTACTGTAAAGGGAAGGAGGGGCAGAAGGAGGCTGCTGGTAACTCTCTCTGGGCTTGTCCAGAGGAGTGAGGAACAATTCAAGGGGTCCTTTGCTTATTCCTGAATTGTAAATATATGTAAATATATTTTGTATATATGCATTGCATTTTATACTTCTAGATTTTTAGCTTGCTTTTGTAAATACAGCTTCATTTTGCTTCCAAACCTGAGCTAGTCTGGTGATTTCTTCTGGGGGCAATTTCAACCCACCACATGTCCATATACCTAAAGAAAGGTAATGGAACTCTGAGTGACACACAATTCTGTGATGATTTCAAGGACAGAAAATCCCTTTACACTGCTACTTAGCCTTTATTCTGTCTCTCTTCGATCTCTAACTGAAAATTATGCTTCTCTTTATAAATTGTAGACTAAGTCATCCAGTCCATTTCAGCAGCTGTATTTGAAAGAAAGAACCTTTCAACCTGGTAATTGTAATACATTTGTAAGTGAAAAGCATATAGTGTAAATAAATCTAATAGTGTTTTTATTAAACTTATTTTTCTATGCCAGTTCTGATTAGTCCAAAAATGGCTTTATTGAGGTNTACCCCCAGATCCTTTTCTGTTTGGCTGCTCTCCAGCCACTCCGACCCCAGCCTGTAGCTCTGCATGGGGTTGTTGTGGCCAAAGTGCAGCACCCGGCGCTTGGATTTGTTGAAAGCCATCCCATTGGACTCTGCCCATCTGTTTGTCTTATAGTTTCCATTATAGAGGCTATTTTCATGAGTTTAAAGCGAATTGATAATAAAGTTATAATTCTGTTTACAAATTACACTGCAGTTATTTGTTTTCTGAAATATAATAATCCTCAGTGCAAGTGATAGGATTGCTCTAAGATACTGTAAATAAAGTACTATAAGTATTTGGACAGTTTTAAATGGCACAAAATCTTCTACAGGACATGAACATTAACATTATTGAACTATTATTATTTAATTAAATTATCGGCATGCCAAAGTATCTCAGACTGCTGTATTGTGTGGAGCCCAGGGCCTCTTTCCTTCTAGCTGGGTCAAAAAACTACAGACTGTGCAACATGTCCTCTTTCTTGACGAAAACTGTCCCAAAGGGAATAAAGGTCACAGCCTAGAAAAGCGTAAGTGAAAATTGAAAAAGCAAAGGAGAAAAAAACAATGGAAACCAGCCTCTTATGCCCATAAAACAGAAAAAGTTAACTTGAGTGCCTCTCTAGCAAAGTAATCCTGTTTGAGGAGATCCCAACAGCACAAAGATAATTTATGTTGTGAAGACCACAAGTCTGCCTCCCTGTGGGACAGGCCCAGACCGCCCAGAATTTAATGTGGCTGCATAAATTTGGAAACTATGTTAGCACAGTGCCAGGCATGAACTAACATGTACACAGGCTTTTAAATTCAGGTTGTTTGCATCTGGCTGTCCTAGAGCACAGGCAAAACAGATGCATAACTGCTACCAGCTGCTCACGTACATATCCTGTATGAGAATAAACACATTTCAGTGAAGGAGGAGAAAAGTAAGGAGAATACACTCTTCACAACATAATGTGGCTGCAACTGATTTTCTTTGGCTGGCAGATGCCTATTTCAAAGTAACTACCTAGTCAAATCATCAGTTTGGCTAATAAGAATTTGGACACCAAACTAACCGTCTCAAGGCAGCCAGTGTTACTACAGACCCCAAGCCCCAGGGAAGCGATGCCACTAAAATCTGCTTCTCATTAAAACTGTAGAATACTCCAAGCTGCCTGTTTCTTTCATTCTTTGGCAAATAGATTAATATATTTAAAACATGATCCTTCCTCTTCCAGAAACACCATATCCTGCAATACATAAGGCTTAATGTTTCATCTGGGTGCACCTATTTTGGACCTTCATCTCAGTCACATTTCTCCTTCTAAGACATTCAGCAGAAAAGTCATCACTGTCTGCTTAATGTAACTAAGAATAGTAAAAAAGATATTCTTTCTACTTTTAATTTTATTTTCACTTTTGCATTTGACAAAATTTAGCTTTACTGAAGATTGCTGCTTTGTTGTGCTTCATGTTCTTACGTAGCAGCTAGAAAAGAGATGCTGTTGACAGCACTGGCCAAACTGAAAAGTGAAGCAAACTTCAAATTCTACACCTGAAGAAGGGACAGGTGGTGTAGGACTGGGCAGGAGAGGATAGGAAAGGGTGGGATAGAGAAGCAAAGGCATACTCTGTCCCTTAATGTTAGATATTAGACGTCTACTTCAAACATGACTATAAAATACCTTCTACCTTCCATTTGCCATAAAACCTAAATTGCTTGTTTAATTTCCTCCATATGAAATACTAGGAATCTGCCCTACTTAAGTGGCTGGTAATTGTGCCATTAACTTGAATGAACACAGGGGCAGGTCTCTATTTACATGTACTTTCTTATGTAACCATATTTACATGTGCTTTCTTATGTATGCTTTTAAGTTTTAAATGTCTAGAAATGCCATCTATAAAGTTCTGAAAGTATTTGGGGATAATGTATCACAATACTGTTTGTAAATTGGCGTGTAAGTTATACTGCAAGAGTAACGTCAGGAAACAGTAGTAATGTGTACCTAATAAAATCCAGACTATATTCTAGGGAACTGCTTTTTCTTTATGAGATTAGTCTTTCCTCACAAGAAAACTGGGAAAAAAAACCCACACAAAGTGGCCTAACCACAATGCAATCCTCAAGGAAGTTATAACACATGGAGTTCATATATCTTGGAAGTAAGCAATGTGTAATTCCACAACCCTGTGTACTGCATCTAGATAATTTAACTACCTGATTACCAAGGCATGACATCATAAATCACTAAGATGGTTTCTTACTTTATAAGTAGTTAATTTCTGATGTATTACCTCCAGATACTTGAGTAAATAAAAAATTACTGAAATTTCATTTTAAGCCATTCCCCCAAGTATATAACTACATTCCATTGTTTATTTATGTGGTTATGGGTTTGGTTTTTTTTTATATTTTTGTTTATTTTCCATGAAGTTTTGTGAAATTTTTAAGGCCTGTTCTAAAATTTTAAGACCTGATCAAAAACAGGGCATACAAAGAAGTGGTTTATTTGTATAAATCAATATGGAGTGCCTTACTTTGCACAGATTTTTTGCCACAACTAGTATTCAGTTGCTTTATCTATATGGTTAGATGAAATGATGTCTTAGGATTAAGGATAACTATGCCAAGACCTGGGACCCATCCATTTCCAAACACTTTTCTATGTGATGCTCTAGAGCAAGGGCTCAGGGCATTCAGGAAAGTGTGACTCTTCTGTTAGTGAAATGCACTGTTGCATGACCCACCGTTCCCAGATCCAGTGGGTACAGTGGGTTCACAGGATCATAGGATGTTAGAGGTTAGAAGGGACCTCTGGAGATCTTGGAGTCCAACCTCCCCTGCCAGAGCAGGACCATAAAATCCAGCTCAGCTCACACAAGAACACACCCAGAGAGGCCTTGAAAGTCTCCAGAGAAGGAGACTCCACAACCTCTCTGGAGAGCCTGTTCCAATGCTCTGTGACCCCTACAGTAAAGTTCCCCCTTGTGTTGAGGTAAAACCTCCTGTGCTGCAGCTTACATCCATTGCTCCTTGTCCTATCACAGGGAGCAAGTGAGAAGAACCTGTCCCCTCCCTTCTGACACCCAGCCCTCAGATATTTATATACATTTATTAAATTCCCTCTCAGCTTTCTCTTTTCCAGACTAAAAAGCCCCAGGTCCCTCAGCCTCTCCTCATAAGGCAGTGTTTCAGTCCCCTAATCATCCTTGTAGCCCTCTGCTGGACTCTTTCCAGCAGATCCCCGTCCCTCCTAAACTGAGGAGCCCAAAACTGAACACGGTACTCAAGATGAGGTCTCACCAGGGCAGAGTGGAGGGGCAGGAGAACCTCCCTTGATCTGCTGGACACACTCTTCCTAATACACCCCAGGATCCCACTGGCCTTCTTGGCCACAAAGGCACATTGCTGTCCCATGGATAACTTGTTATCCACCAGGGCTCCCAGGTTGCTCTCCACAGGGCTGCTCTCCAGCAGATCACTTCCCAACCTGTACTGGTGCAGTTTATTATTCCTCCCCAGGTGCAGGACTCTGCACTTGTCCTTGTTGAACCTCATTAGGTTCCCCTGTGCCCAGCTCTCCAGTCTGTCCAAGTCTTGCTGGATGGCTGCACAGCCTTCAGCTGTATCAGCCAAGTCTCCCAGTTTGGTGTCATCTACAAACTTGCTGAGCAGACTCTCTGTCCCTTCATCAATGTCATTGATGAAGATGTTGAACAGCACTGGACCCAGCACTGATCACTTGGAGACTCCACTTGTTACAGCTCTCCAGCTGGACCTGGCACCATTGATCACTGCTCTTTGAACTCTATCTTGTAACCAGTTCCTAATCCACCTCACTGTCTGCTCTTCTATCCCACACTTCCTGAGCTTGGTCACTAGGATGTCATGGGAGATGGTGTCAAAGGCCTTGCTAAGGTCAAGGTAGACTACATCCACTGGTCTCCCTGAATCTACACACATTGTTCACAAGAACAAGAGTTTGATCCCTCTCCTAAAGTGCCTTGCATGTGCAGGCCACAGCAGAGGCTGTCCCTGCCTCTGGTCATCAGTGCACTGAAGAATGAACATGTGCTTACATATAAATACTGCAGGGAGGGTGAATCTAGACTGGAGAAAAAAGTAATTACAGGTTTTACAGCATTGTCCATGTGCTGGCAGAAGTGGAAACCATGGAAGAAATAATTCACAATTCTAGTATCATGTCATCCAACAGGAAACCATGAAAAAGTAACTACTCGATATGTGCTAAAAGCCAATAAATATGCAGTGACATCCTTAAATTTCGTGATTCATGACACTTAGTTTATATTTGGGGTTCCTTTAAATTTATGGACTATTCATCTTTCCTATGCTGCCATGCCCTTGACAATAAACATTAAATGTTAAAAAATCACAGCTGCACCTCCTGTAATTTGTCTTTTTCCTATGTATCTGTTTGAAAGCAGCTTCCTCCCATACACTTCCCTATTGTCCAATTTCAGATAATATACAGTTCCTAAAAACATGAATCTGTACCTAAATTGGAGAGGAAAGAGGTAAAAGGAGCACGCTGAACTTGATCCATCTGACATTTCATATTATACAGACCTGAATTAAATGCTGAATTTAATCACTGAGTACATTTCACATATGAGAATACTGCAATATTAATTTAACAGGAAAAAACCCACAGGAAATCATTGAACAGATATATCACAAACATGAGTCTGTTGACAAACTTAATCTTTCCAATTAGATCTGAGCCATATTAGTTTCTTGAAAGAAGGAAACATGACACGACCAGAAAATGGAAGATACTCTGTCGTAACAGCCACAAACCCCTACTGGAAATGAGGTGATTCTGGATGTACCGAAGTAATGAAATATTCATTGACTTTATTAAAGACAAGATTTCACCAGCAAATATTCAGAAATCTGTGAAAGTTTTTAAAAAAATATCAAGACTCTAAATCTTCTCACACTCTGAGTAACATATAAAAGCCACCTGTCATGTTAAGTTTGTCCCTCAAAATGGAACACAGTGTTCAGGTCTGGTCACCACTTTACCATTTGGCCAGGCTGGAGAGAGTCCAGAGAAGGGACACAAAGATGATCAAAGAACTGAGAAGCCTGTCATATGAGGAAAGCTGAGAGAACTGGGTTTGTTCAGTCTTGATGAAAGGTTAGGGGAGACCTTAGCACCATCTTCCAATATTTAAAGGAGGTGAAGTCTCTCTTCTATACAAGCAGTCACATGGAAAATATAAACATTAAACTTGTTCTCCCAAACTGAGTTTTAGTCTTACTTTAGAATAAAGAGTCAAGCAACAGGGACCACAGAGACAAGTTTGACATAGCACTACCACAACCTGAAAACATTGCCTTTGTAACAGTTGAACCACATCTGTTGGACAAAAAAAATCATACTTGACATGGCAGAGAAGTGGACTTCCAAGGCCAAGATAAATACAGAGCTTTCTCACAACTTTTTCTGTCCTAACTTATAGTAGCCAAAAGCTTTAAATTGCAGGTGGAATGAAATAGACGTAGGGAGATGTGGAATCTTAATTGCTCTGAGAAGCCCTGGAAACAAAATAACTGGCATGTTATTAAGCTGGCTGCAAGAAGTCAAGAAGATTGAGAAGCTCAGGCTTCTCAAGACTTCCATGTTCTTGGCTCAGAAATAGACCTTCAGATGGTTTGATGATGATTCTGTAGCTTGGAGAGAAGGCTCTGCTAAAACACCAAGGAGGGAGATTGTCACCCATCAGACATGTTTACATTCCTACAAAGAGCTTCAGCCAATCAATATTTTTCATTTAAGCAACATTCTACTTTAAAAAAATTAGACAGACTGAATACTGCCTTCATGACAGGCTGAATACTGCCTTCATGGACATTAAGTGTCCTACCTCTCTGCATTTTTTTCCTGCCTTCCTATTCTCTTTTTGCAATTTGATAAATTTAAAATCATAACAAAAAAGGTATTCAAGTTGTATACTCTGTTTATTCTGCATGTGGTTCTTTACAGTCTTTTTTACTTGTCTGTTTAATTTAATGTTTTTCTTGAACAAATTCCACATGAGAATTTTGGTCTCATTCTAGTAAGGGTCCCAGTGTATCCCTTTCACAGTTGCTTTACACTCACTGTACTGTATAAAAACACCTGCCTAACATTCTAATGGATACTCAAATAAGCTAGCATTCAAGAGCCTGTTTCTATTCTTTGTACTGCCACTGGCCTGGCATGCATCTTGGATAGTGGACATTTGTAAAATGGATGTTCTTTATAAAGAACTTTGATTTTTATGTATGAAAAGTAGTAGATAACACATATTTATGGATTTGAAGTTTGAAAGTATTGTTTCATTTTCATAATAACTGTATTGCTAGTTTTAATCTTGTGCATCCTGACACTGCGGAAGTATCTACACTTCTTATGTGAAAGCTGTTCCTGAATAGCAAATCTGTTGCTGGTTGGACAAAATTGATTTCCAGCTCTCAGAACCTCCATGAGAAAATTTTCAGTATTTCAGAATAGGAAACTGTTTAAAAATTAGCAGAAGAGGGAACAATTATGTGTTGGCTAATTCACAGACAGCATAATTCAAACAGTCTCAAGTAGTTTACCGTCTCAGGTAGCTGTAAAGGGTTAACCCTTCTGGGTGGGGGGAGTGGTCAGAACTTGACCCCAGGTCTGCTTGACTCCAGGTGTAGTGTTTAGCCCACTCCCACTTCCTGTCTGGACCCCCTGTATAAACAGAGGAACTTCCTGTTTCTCTTGCTCTCCCTCTTGCTCTCTCCTGGTGGCCTGCATGCTCGATACCACTGTTCCTGCTGATCCTGTCTTACCACGTGGCCAGTCTCTACCATACAGTGGAAATCTCTTCAATCCACTACCACCCATCTGGTTGTATATATATTTTGTATCTTGTTTTCCCTTCCCTATACCTATTTGTAACTCCCCTACCTTAAATACCTTTTATTTGTTGTTGAAATTTTTCTTTTAACTTCCAAATCATAGCCAGACCGTTCTTTGGGTGGTTTTACCCCTTCTGTCTCCTCCTTTCTTTCTTCCTTTCCAAAAGGGGTGGGAGAGGGGAAGGTATCCTACTAGTATTGTATTGGTTTCTGTTAGGTATATTTTGAGTCCCCTGGGAAGCTAAACTCAAACCAATACAGTAGCTTATCAACTTACAGTTGAAAGTTACACGTATCTTACAAACTGCATTCCTGTTAAAATCAACAGCAGTCTTGCACCTAAAAGTCTGATACATCACTTATGAAAGAAAATCCACACTGTGAAACATTAGTGGGTTCAAGCTCCTAAATCAGAAAGTTCTGTATCCAGTTTTCATCCAGAATGATTGATAGTGAAAAGGGGAAATGAACGTCAGAAAACTGGGTTTAACTTTCATCTGAACACTTAAATTGGACTTAAAAGATTTGGTTTTTGTTGGTTTTGTTTTTTGGTTTTGTTTGGTTGTTGTTGTTTTGTTTTATCTGGTAGAGACACCACATCATATTTAACTTTTCATCATCTATTTTCATTTGATAGAGACTATTTGATCCCTTGGAGAAAGCACGGTACTTCTTTCAGTCATACAAACTGGACAGCACTACTGCTGGTTGCCCCTACCCTAAGCAAGAACCTCTGATGTCCAGTCAAAACCTACCTGTTCTTTATTGGTTCTTCCTTAAAGAGACATTCATAAGAAGTTCTCATGAACCTGCTTAGCAACGGCTGTTATTTACAACTGACTTCTATATCTAACATGCACAACTGGTGAAGTCATCTTTCGTCACATCTAAAACTCACCAGACCCACGAGCAAAGCATGAAGTAGGTTTCTTCCTGTCATGGATGGCCATGTCAACTAGAAACAATCAAAGCAAAAGTCAATAAGGCAAAAGTTGAACAGATACGACCACTCATTATCAGTTATCTATGTTTTGAGTACTTAAACATCTCAGCAAGCCTATGAGTGAAGTCGACATCACCATTGGTTTCCTTTCACAGCCTACAGTATAATTTTCTCTATTAAAATATTCCAATTAGCCTCAAACCAGCACAATTGGTTATAGTTGCCACACACTGGATTCAGTTTCCTAAAGTATCTGACGTACCAGGACATAAACCAAAAGCTTCCAGCTGTCACTTCAGAAGTCTGGAAGTCTCCAGTGTGGTGTCCCAGCCAGGCAGGGAAACTCAACCATCGCTAGACACATAGGTGAAGGCAAATGGTTCAGCATTCCCTACAGTAATATGGCACAGGGTGGTACTAAGTCTATAGGGTATGCTTGACTGAGGTAGGCAAAACCTGACCATATTGCTCATATTGACAGGACATTTAATATGTAAGGTGGAGTAGGTCTCATTTAGCTAAGGATACTATTATTTTACATATATGGCTTAGAATCACCTAGGTTCCTTTGAAAGAAATAGAGAGGGGCTAAGAAATTCAGGATATAGGGTGATTACTGGTGGTGTCCTATTCCAACAAGAAGAGTGATGCTTTTTAAATGCAAAGTACTCTCAATTGTCCAGTACTTGCTGACCAAGTTTTCAGATATCCTATGCATGAAGAGTGTAATGTTTGATATAAAAATTACTCGTTTGAAGACAGTTGATGTTACATGGGATTTCTGATTTAGAAAAGTGATGCAAAATATTCTGAAAACACAATACAGTTCAAGCACAATACCACTGTGATTCCCATTACCATTCTCTATAATATGCTCATCTTCATCCCAAATTGCCAGAAAGAAATACTTGGGGTAAAGTGAGCTCAAATCCATTCCTCTCTTCAAAATCCACTTGCTAGTTTTCTAGTTTTTATATTTCACATTGGACTGAGCCATGAATTTACTCCCCCTATGCTGGTCTCACCAACTCAGGGAGACTTTCTCACTCTTAATAAACTCAGGGAGCTTGGGCCCTGAGCAGCCTGATCTAGTTGGATGTGTCTCTGCTCACTGCACAGGGATCAGAGAAGATGACCTTTGAGGGTGTCTTCCAACCCAATGCAATCTGTGAATCTGTGATCTGCTCAACTGTTAATAGTTGTTTATCCAAACCAAAGGTGACCCTGCACTTCTGGTTTGTATTGAGATAAAGTCAGCTTCTTTGCAACAGCTATGCTTTACTCTCTGACTTCCACAGGAACATCTTCCCTGCCCAACTCCTCTGAGGCTTTTTTCATTTTGGTGGTTTATTGGTCAGTCATATTCAGTAAGATGGCTTATAAACATTTTTCTATTATTGTTTCAGTTGCTGTGGGTAACAAAATGCAGCAATACAAGAAAACATCTTTGTTCTAAGTGGAACAATGTGAGCCAAGACGAAGCAATTCAGGAGGCTAAGTGGGCTTCACCATCTGCCTGACCCACTTACTGCTGTAAAAAGGAATGATTGTGATTAAACAGATCTATCTTCATTCTGTGGGGCTAATTCTGTACCCTTGTCAAAGAGCCAATGCAATGCCCCTGGTCTGCCTCTACAATACATAAAAGATCTTGAGCAGAGTTTTTGATAAAATTTTCACATTCTCCAACTGTGGGGGAGTCATTCTTCTATGCAGTCTTCAAACAAGCTGACACAAGAGAAGCCTGCCTAAGTTGACTCAGTTTATCTGTGGTGAGCCCAAAAGGACAGAAGCCAATATTCCACCCTATAGCTGGAAACATCAGCTTATCCAATTAACTATTTACAGTGCAGATGGTATACTTGAAGAACCTGATTTCCTTTCTCTCAGGGAAAACACATTAACTTGAGCATTCTCAGGCTACAATGTACCCTTAGTGCAAGCCTGTTATGAAGCAACTATATTTTTAGAAAAAAGACTCAAGTGACCACTTAGGGGTTTTATGGCATTTTTAGCTAAAGATGATGCTGTTGTTCAATATCACATTGTGATGGTTTCCATTTGATAGTCAAAGCTACTTTAATTTTTTTAAATATGTGAAAGTATGGATAAAATGCTCAGGATACATCCGTAAGTTCAAAAAGCCACACTGAAATCAAACTAGTAATAAATGGTCCTTCACTGATATCTTAGATGCCAAATTGTATTCTGGAAGCAGTTTTTATAACCAGATTCTGAACTCTGGAATAGGGGGTTATAACGGAAACAATTACAAAACAAGGCCAAATCCCTGCATCTGGATTCAATGGGAGCACCGTAAGGCTTGGATGTTCTACATAAAAGTCTTTACAAATAAATGTTAAAAACCTCAGTAGTGTAGACATAGTGGAGGTGCACATTTTTTTCTTGAGCAAAAGAAAAAGATAGCAATAAGCAAGAAATATTTTTAAATGTATCTACATTTTTTTCCCCTACTCTCAGAGCTGAAATAAATTCCATCACAATATATCTAGGCATCCACTTTGGGATTTCAGGCTTGCCTTCAAGCATGTAAAATCCAATGTCTCTGAAGTGTTTGTCTGTTAGCCTTTGGTGCAGAAACACATCTGAGAACACCCAAAGATGCAGGAGAGGCACTTCTTTAAATCGAGTGTTTGCAACATCACAGCTAAAAATTCAGAATAGAAATTGGTTTCTAACTTAATATGCTGGAATAGCTGTTCAGTGAAAGTACGAGAAGATCCGATTAGTTTCTGAAAAAGGTTGTATGTACATCAAGTACAGCCTATGTTAATAGGAGACTAAGTTTATTGACCTGAAGTCATGTGTGCTTCTTAGTGAGGTAACAAGAAGTGACTACAGATTGCAACGTGTTTCAAGCATACACTATAAGGAATATCAGCAAGACTTGGATCTTAAAGGGAAGTCCACTGCTAAGAATTGTATATTTGATTTCATTGCTAAGAACTGAGTATTAGGTTTCACTAGCAAAAGAAACTTGCACAGCTCAGTAGTGGACAGAATTTGTTCTTCAACTTGAAATGTTGTTCTTCCATATAAAATGAATGAGAGTGGCTGAGAAGATTAAAACTGAGAGGCTGAGACAGTGGAAGAACATTTCATAATTTGTAATGCAAAATAATACAGCACAAACCACACTGACCCTAATAAAGTGAAGGAGACTCATGTGGACACTGTTTAATGCACACTTTAACAGATCTTTCTTCTTTTTCTTTTTGTTTCTTTTTTTTTTTTTTAATATCTGAATAAACTTTAGTTCTTGGCTAAGGAAGGAAGACAAATCAAGTTCTCATCACCTCTTTTATTTCAGATTTTGTTTTTGAAAAGAGGGAAATATTTTTCTTCCCTTAGTTAATTCTTTACCTCACAGCATAAAAAAGAAAATGTGGCTGTTATGCTTCATTTGTGAAACCATATATGTGGAAGTAGCATAGAAAATGCCTGACAACAGTTTTGGTGTTATTATTCCCAGGTTATTAACAGTCTGATAGATGTATCCTATGCAGCTGAAAGAAAAACTTCCTCTTCACACCATTTCACATGGAAAACAGAATTAAAATGGGAGGAAAAAATGAGATAAAGCCATACAGTCAGAGGAACCTACCTACCTTAGCATCATGGAATGATTTAGGTTTGAAAAGACCCTCAAGCTTATTGAGTCCACCTCTAGATCCAACATTGCCGTGTCCACCTTAAGTGTCATGTCTCCACATGTTTTAAATGCCTCCATGAATGGTGACTGAATGACATCCCTGGTGTGCGGGTTTTGCCTGAAGCACAGATGATTTAGTTCACACTAGCCAGCATGGGGCTATACAGTCTTAGATTTGTGCTCAAAACACTGTTGATAATTCAGGATACCCTAGTTATTGCTGAGCAATGCTTATACAGAGTCAAGGTCCCCTTTGTGGTATCACTCATCACAGACTGCAGCAGATTCCTTCATTCATCCTAGCACATCATTAAATACCTTAAGGTCCCACCTCATTTGCTGCCCTGCTGTTTTGTCATTTAGAGCACAAAGGGAAAGCAGCACAGTATCTCTCGATGTAACACAAGGAATGAACCTGCTCTCAAGGCTTTTATCCAGATCTCCTCTCAAAAAACTCAGGAACAAATGGGCTGCAGTGGTCCAGGAGCGGCCAAAACGTTTCATGTAGCTTCAGCAGTGTAGATAACACTTGTTTGTCCTGTGCTCAAAGGTCTCCGGATGCAAGTCAGTCTGGAGGTATGTGATGGGCAGAAGTATTAGTGCAGGACTGTGCTCAAGCAAACAAACTCTGTGGAAAGGCAGACATCAGATCAAGCTAACACAGCTACACAATCCCCGTCTGGAATTGGCCTGCAGCCACAGCCAGTGGGCTCTAGCCACCCACCAGACATGGCCAAAGGCACTGGAAGCAAGGACAGTCCTGTGACATCTTTGTTAGCACTGGCACAAGAACCAGTTCTGTTTTGCTGATGACAGCTCAGGGCCCACGAAGGCTGTGGCAGACCCGTAACACAAACTACTACAAAGTCCCTGCTTTTGCTCGTTGCCCAGGTTTTCTGCATACCTCAATGAGTCTTGGCCTATCACTGCTTTCCCTCCCACACTCATGACCCTCATTTTTCTTCACTTCTTAATCAGCATTTACTGCAGTTAGTTTGTGATATAACTTGTCAGGTGCTACAGTACAAACACATGAAATGTCAAAAGCAAATAAAGGAAGCACTGGCACTGAAGTCAGCATGCTCTCCCAATACAAATACTCAGTGCCTGAAGACATGTGGAGAACAAGTCACGACAGCACATGGGTATTATTTCTGTAAGTTAACAGTTTGTTTTTCTGCATTACAAAATTGAATGCAGTCCATCAACTTTTCTAGAACTCCTCATTTTTCTGCTGGAAGTTAAACAACGTCCCAATTCATCTGCAGAAATTTATTCCCAGTTCTCTGCCAAGTGGTAAAAGTAAGAGTTAATTTATTACCAGCTCCAACAGAAGACATTTTAAAGCCTCTGTTTTTCACATGTGTACCACTCACTGGATTTCAGTCTTTTGGGCTCCATCCTTCTTCTTCAACCTACCTATCAGGTGCATTCATCAGTGGGATTGTGATGGTCTATTCCTCTCTTTCTCGACCCACAACAAATAAAAGAACTCACCTATAGCTTCATAAAGTCAGTTTTGTTTAATAAACAGAAGCTTAATGCTCTCAGTCCTCCCTATATGAGGCTGCTTGTCAAGGGAAGCCAAGAGAGAAACCTAGACTGTCACTGTGAAAAGGATGGCACTGAACAGAGGTAAGAGGGGAGAGGACTCGAAATTTAATGCCACATGCAGCTATTCTTTAAGCAAGGACTGTGAGGGAGAGCAGTACACTTTGACATGTCAGGAAGCAGATGCTCAGGCTAGAAGAGTAGCTAAGTGATGGAAAAACAACCCCAAACACGAAGGCCTAAAGGCAAGGAGGAGATAAGCTGTCTGAAGGAGAGTATAAAGAAGAGAACTTGCTGAGGGCAGCAAGATAATGGCACTGCAGCTTCAAGGAGAAATTAGAAATGGTCTCTGTCCTATGACGTTCAGAAAATAAAGATCAGTCAGTGAACCATGGGGTAGGATCACAGTCAGAAACAGACACAAACCTTCTAGTGTAAGCAAAACCACATAGATGTACAGACACCGTCTCTTAATTTCAACACTCTCAAACACTCTTTTAAAATAGTATAACTCAGTAATGATAGGGGCTCTCAGATAGCAGTTATCTCTCAACTCAAGCAAATAGCCTTGAACATTACCTTCTTTGATTTTGGGTTTGGTTGTTCATTTAGCTGTACTGATCTATCCCAGTCTATAAGAGAACAAAATTTCTTTAAGATTGTCTGTTATCCACAGTCTTAATCTATGGTGCTCAGATGAGTTTTGCTCATTTCCACTTATCAGTTCTTGCACTCCCATTTCTGTATTGGTTGTGGCTTTTAATTCTACACTACCTTGTAAAATACAATATTTGACTGATAAAATTTGTAAGACTATGACTTAGGTAAATGCCCGTTATTCTGAAAATTAGCTTATACTGAAATCTGTAAAACATTAATAATATTGCATTTCCCTACATATCCTCAGCTATTACAAATATAGTTGGTGATTTTATTAACATATAAATACAGAATTCCTTCTTGTTTAACAGAGAAATTATTCTTAGAAATCCCAAGAACCTCATGCATTCCAATCCACTCTCACTCCAGGTATTCAGACCTGATGTCTGCAGGCCACCATTGCTCCATACAAACTACTTTTGCATAACTTGCTTTTTTCAGTCCTTTATTTGGACTCCTTGACTGATCTTTCAAAAATATTTAGATAAGGGAACTTAGGCAAAATAATTGGTCCCCAGGAAACCTAAAACTTCATTCCTCAGAGAGCAGCAGTGCTACAACAGATTGCCAAAATCCTGCTTTGACATTGGCTCTTACCAAGAGAAGGTAACTCCTAAGGCTGTGAACTAACTAACCATGAGGCTCATGATCACAGAATCACAAAATGTTAGGGCCTGGAAGGGACCTCGAAAGATCATCTAGTCCAAGCCCCATTCTGGAGCAGGATCACCTATACCAGATCACACTGGAACACATTCAGGCAGGTAGCAGTAGAAGTTTCCCTCATGCACTGTTGATCTGAGCAAAGTCAAAGCTTTTTACAGTTAGTGAAGAACAGTGAACATAAGAAAGATCACAAGATAACAGGATGTTAGGGGTTGGAAGGGACCTCCAGAGATCATCAAGTCCAACCCCCCTGCCAGAGTAGGACCATAATCTAATGCAGGTCATACAGCAATGCATCTGGGCAGGTCTTGAAAGTCTCCAAAGGAGACTCCACAACCTCTCTGAGGAGCCTGTTAGAGTGCTCTGTGTAGAACAGTAAAGAAGTTCTTCCTCATGTTGAGGTGCTGCAGTTTATATCCATTGCCCTTTGTCCTACCACAGGGCACAACTGAGAATAGCCTGTCCCCTCCTTCTCAACACCCAGGCCTCGTATATTTATAAACACTTACTAGATCTCTTCTGAGTCTTCTCTTCACCAGACCAAAAAGCCCCAGGTCCCTCACCCTCTTCTCATAGTGTACATGTTCCAGCCCCTTAATCATCTTCATAGCCCTCCGTTGGACTCTCACATAGATCCCTGTCCCTTCTGAACTGCAGAGCCCAATACTGAAGGCAATATTCCAGGCGAAGTCTCATCAGGTCAGTGTAGAGGTGGAAGAGAACCTCCCTCCCTCAATCTGCTGGCCACACTCTTAATGCACCCCAGGATCCCACAAGGCCACATTCCTGCCCACAATAACTCTCTTAATAATAGCCTTTCTCATATTGTCATCCCTTCTTTCTCCTTCACTGCCTCTCAGCCTTGTCAAACAGCATGTCATTAGTTTGCTGCCAGCATCCACTTACAAAACACAAGTCCTCATTCATGTGAACAGCATTTTACCTTCAGGGTATCTTTCAGAAACTCACTTGGTGCTCAGAACAGTCCCCTCATATTTCCACTTAGTTTACCTTGTTTCTTTGAGGCATTTCCTACCCCTTTGTGAACCCTGTGTAAGCAGCAGATGCCACAACTGAAATGGCACATATCAGTGACATGCATGATTACTTTCACCATTTATTTGTCCTGCCTGTCAGTATGCACAGTGCAAAACCTCCAACCAACATAACTAGAGTTTATATGAGGTTTTCCAACCATTTAGTTCAACATCTAACAGATAACTTAGTATCACTTAACCAACATCAGAGAAATTATGCCACCAGTAAATGTGTCTTGTTGAAATATAACTGAAACTCCAAACTACAAAATTTACCATGATCACAAGGCTGCCTAGGCCTACAAAGTGTCTACAAGTTCCCTATCATTGATGATCTTTCACTGCTAACTCCCTAATTTTATCTGCTACACATCAACTAAACAGAAAATCCTGTCTTTAATATTTTTTGTTCCTGTAATGTGGATTCAAATGGATTACATTTAAAAAAAAAAAAAAGTAAAATTTTGCTAGATAAGCTTATATTGTAGAGCTGAATGTGCTTTGTTGTCAAAGTAATATGATTTTAGCCTTTGAACTGTTGATGCATTTACTGTTAATACAGAGTTGATACAACAATATGGGTTGGTATTGGTATTTGCTTTTCTGAAAAATAATTTAAAATGAAGATAATAAATGTCACATTAGTGATGTTATTTTAAAACATCAGTGTAATATTCTCATATTCATAAGTTTTAATATAAGTTTTTAACTTGCTCTCAAACTTTTGAATGAAATCTCTAATCAAATTTCAAACTCTGAGTAATAAAGAATTTACTGCATAGACCTAACAATCTTGGCTTCTGCACCTTTGTTTCCCACTATAAGAGGTTCAGTAAGAACTAGTGAGTGTTCTGAACCCAGGCCGGAACAATTCTCACTATCAATACAGATTAGGGGACAAGGTAATAGAAAGCAGCCCTTTTCGGTAGGACTTGGGGTTGTTGATGGATGAGAAGCTGGACATGAGCAGATAGTGTGTGATTGCAGCCCAGAAGGCCAATCACATCCTAGGCTGCATCAAAAGATGTATTGCCAGCAGATCCAGAGAGGTGATTTTGCCACTTTATCCTGCTAGGTGAGATCTCACCCGCAGTACTGCATCCAGGTCTGGAGCCCTCAATACAGGAAAGATATGGACTTAATGGAGTGGGCGATATGAGATATTAATATCCGGTTATGAATATTATTATTAATATCTCCAAATATTAATTTTTTGTTACNCTGGCAGGATTTATGCCTACCAGGACATTGGGTCCAGAGGAGGGTCATGAAAATGATCAGGGGGTTGGAGCACCTCTGCTATGAGGACAGGCTGAGGGAGCCGGGGTGGTTCAGCCTAGAGAAGAGGAGGCTTCAGGGACACCTAATAGCAGCTTTCCAGTACCTGAAGGGGACCTACAAGAAGGATGGAGAGAAACTGTTTACAAACGCCTGCAGTGATAGGACAAGGGGCAATGGCTTCAAACTACAGAAGAGCAAATTTAGATTGAATGTTAGGAACTGGTTCTTTACCATGAAGGTAGTGGAATGCTAGAAGAGGTTGTCTGAGGAGGTGGCTGGGGCCCCATCCCTGGAGATATTCAAAGTGAAGCTCAACAGGGCTCTGGGCAGCCTGATCTAGTTGAGGATGCCCCTGCTTGCTGCAGAGGGGCTTGGACTAGATGACCTTCGGAGATCCCTTCCAACTCAGAGCATTCTATGATTCTAAGCAGTGCAGATCTCTATTTTTGCTTGTGATTTACTTTGATTTCAGAATGAACACACCATTACATATATTAAGTACAAAGGGCTACCACAACTAAGTCAGATGTAATTTCCTGCATGTATCACTGAAGTATTTCAATAGCTGTCCTCCCATTAAGAAAATATGTACTTAGTAATTATACTTCTGCAGCTATGAAATACGACAAAGAGATATTAGAGCAAAAGGTTATCTGCTCAAAGGTAGTAGGATCCTAACAAGAAAGTAAGTTACAATGGTATTATTTTAACTACGAGTGGAAAGTAGTATTTTAGGGACTGTTTAAATAAACTAATCTTGAATAATAGTAATAGCAATAGTAATTCATTCCTCATACAGCAGCTTAAACATGAAAAAAAATCTTAAGTATTATTAGCTACAAATGAATTTTTAAAAGTATATTTTCTTCACTTTACAACAATTTCAGTCCTATAACTGACTATCTGCAAAAACTTTTCTATATTTACTATGTGACACTTCTTCAAGAACTATTTGCATTTGGGCAAAACAATTTCTTCCTACTGTCATTATAGTCAATCAGATTCTGTGTGAAGATGAAAGGTTACCTTCAAATAGATATGAGATCACTGACTACTACCGTCTTCAATCAAATGTTAGGAAAGTCAAATTTTTCTTGGCTGCATGTAAACCAGCTCTGCACATTGTAATTTTACTGAGATAGGTCAAGGGGATCAGATGATACACTAGTAGAAGCCAAATAATTGTGCATTGACCAAAGATGCATTGTGGAAATGTTCTCTGTGATACAGAAGAACTCAGAGTTCTACCATTTGAGATAATTAGAAAAATTAAAATTCAGTTGTCATCACATTAAATGGTTTGTTTTGTTTTTTATTTTTTTAATGTACTGGCTGTGGCAGAATTGGAGCTAACTTATTTCACAGTAGCTTGTATGTGACTATGTTATGCATTTGTGACTAAAAACACTGTTAATAATAAACAGGATCTTTCATTACTGCTAAGTAGTGCTTATACAGAGTCAAGGCCTTCTCTGCTTCTCACACCACTTCATCAATGAGTAAGCTAGGGGTGCGCAAGACACTGGGAGCAGATGCAACTGGGACAGTCAACTTCAAGCAACCAAAGGCATATCCCATACCACATGACATCCTGTCAGCATGTAAATCTGAGGGAAGAAGGAAGAAGATGTTCAGAGTGATGATGTTTGTCTTCCCAAGTAACTGTCATGTGTGATGGGCCCCACATTCCTGGAGCTGCCTGAACTCTTCTGTTCTGATGGAAAGTGGTGGATGAATTCTCTGATTTGCTTTGCTTTAAGTACAAGGTAGGAATACGTACAAGCTTTTGCTTTACCTATTCAGCTGTCCTTGTCTCAGCTCACAAGTTTTCTCACTTTTACTCTTCCAGTTTTCCCACTCCGTAGGGGTGGGGAGGGGGCATGTGGCTGGGTGGTACTGACCTGCCTGCCAGAGTTAAACCATGATGCAAAAGAAATTTAAGCAGATATAAGCTTTCTTTTTTTCTGAAAGTGTGTATCCAAAAAACGCACAGTGCAACTAAGCAGGTGGTAGTGCATGGTCCTCTGTGGTACAGCTGAGTGATGCATTTTTCACTGGAGCAGAACAATGCTTACTTTTGTGTACTGAAAAAATTGCTAATACAGGAGGGAAACTGAGGAGAGGGATGTTAATGATTTAACATAATTGAAATTTGATTCTCTGGTGGATTTTAAAAATAAAGGGCAATTCATGACTGAGTCTACATTCAGTATGGTTAATTTTGTTACTGGTTGCTGCCTTTTCCTTGTTGCCTTACTCTAGTTTTGAGATTTTTTTCTGTTACACACACTAATTTGAGTGGCTCTCCTCAAAAAAGACACAGATTAAGTTATCACATACAGGCTGGATACAGGTCTCTGCAGCAGCATTGTGTCAGAATACACTGAGGAACGAGGTTGGTTCTTTCTGTTGTGATGGGACAGCTATATGCTCAAGGGAAGAATAAGAAATCATAGAATCAAAAAATATTTTGAGGTGGAAGACACTTTTAAAGGTCATCTAGTCCAACACCTCAACATGAGTAGGAACATTTTTAATTAAATCAGGTTGCTCAGAGCCCTGTCCAACCTGACCTTGAATGCTTCCAGGGATGGGGCTTCTACCACCTTTCTGGGCAACCAGTTCCGGTGTTTCATCACCCTTACTGTAAATTTCTTCCATGTATCTCTGAGTTTCTCTCTCTAATCCACTCTCTCTGTTTAAAACTGTTATCCCTTGTCCTGTCATTACATGCCCTTGCAAAAACTCCCTCCACCTCTTTCTTATAAGCTCGCTTTAGGTACAAGAACGGTTATAAGGTCCCTCTCTTCCCCAGACTGAACAGCCCCAACTCTCTCACCCTTTCTTTATAGGGGAGGTTCTCCAGTCCCGTATTTTGTAGCTCTCCGCTGGACTCGCTTGGACAGGTTCTTGCCGAAACCCCAGATTGGTTGCCCCAGATTTGGAGTTACATGCTGCATTCTGCATGTGCATGTGTGACAGCACGGCTAAGCGTTTCCGGAGCGCTGAACGCGCCCAGATCCCAGCAACAAACTTTCCGAGAGCTTTAGGTCCCGCACCCAAGCGTGAGCTGGACCTCCTCCCGCTGTGGCCGCAGATCCCACGGGCCCCCTTCCCTCGGCTGGTTCTAGAGCCCATTTCCCCCCGCCCCCCGCTCAGGCCCGCCCGCAGCCCCCTTTGTGGAGGTGCCGCCCACCCCGCAAGAGGAGTTGCTCCGCCGCGCCCTCCCCTGCACAGCGCCCTGCGTGGGGAGCGGGCGGAGCGGAGAAGCGTGACACCCCGACACCTCGCGCCTCTCGTCCCCATGTCGCGGCGGGCAGCGGGAGGCTACCACCGCGGGAGCTGCGCGTCCGGGCAGCCTGGCAAGCGGGGGAGAGCCGCCGGCATCGCCCGCCCGCCCGCTTGCCCGCGGAGATCCGTCAACGCCCGGAGCGACACGCTCGGCTCTCGCCGGGATTGAGGCAGTTTCCACAGGATCGTAGGGCACCAAGACAAGGCGAGCGCTCGGATAAACTAAGTCACTAAAAAACCACCACGCTAGGCGGTGTCCTGCTCGGCCGCCCCGTGTCTCCTATGCTTAGTGGGGGGACCCAAGCACGGCGGCGGATTCCGCAGGATGACGGACGATGAGGCATCCTAAGCCGGCGTCGAGGCAGCCCGCCACGGGCTGCGATGAGTCTCAGAGAGCCGGTGCCGCAGGGGAAGCCCGGAGCCAGGTAGCGGCCGCCCGCCCGCCACGCAGCCCTGCACCGCCGCTCGCCCGCAGCCGGCCGGGGACATGGGAGGGGTGGGCATCGCCCGCTAAGATCGCCGCGCCCTGCTGCAGGTAAGGAGCCTGCGCTCGGCCAGTTGCAGCACCCGGTGTCAGGCTGGGTGGAGGGTGGTTTGGGCTGAGGGCTCCCGCGAAGGAGCAGGAGGGGAGCGGCAGGACTGCCTGGCTGACGGCGGTGGAACGACCTACGGACCGCGCCGCCGTGTGTCGGCGCCCACCCTCAACCCGGTTGCTAAGCTTGGCGGAGATCCTCTTCCTTAATGGGGTGCATCTGCTTTCCGGTACGATAAAAAGAGACGCCGGTGGGAGGCACCCCCGATTCTCCCTCAGCCCCTCCACCACAACCGCGTGTGGAGCACGGCCCGGCTTGGCGGGAGGGGCCTCGCAGCGCGAGTGCCACCATTGCCCCCCGACTTCGACCGCTCCGCAGGGCAGGCGCGATCCCCGCGGGGCGTCGTGCTGACAGTGCAGAGGATTCGCCCTGCCCCCCGCCCCACCCCTCTGCATGCTGCGGTGGCCCATTGGCTGATGCGGTGTGTGTCGGTGGTTGGAGACAACAAAAAGCGGGCGGTGTGACGAGGAACTAGAGGGCGCCCCCGAGTGGCGGGGGGCGGTTCAGTGGGAGCTGGTTTTGTCTCACCCAGCCCCTCAGGGTCGTCTCCAGACATGCCTCTGGAAGAAGGATTCTTCTGGAGTAGTGGTGGTCCCGTGTTTAGCCATCAGTGTTTCTTACAGAGGCAAAGCATACATAAGTACTTTCAGCCTTCTTTTCCCCAGCCCTTCACAAATGATTGCGATTTTCTCATAACATCAGCAAGCAACTCCTGTAAGGAAATGCAGTTCCCCCTCCCAAAAGGGGTTGAAATGAGCCATGTGTTTTCTAAAGGGGATTTTCATTAAAGACAGCATTAAGGAAAATAGCACCTGAATATTTTTAAGCAAATTAAAAGCTATTTGTCTTGTAAAGAATGGTAAACGTCTCATTAACTTGACCACAGATATTTTGGAAACCTCTTCATCCCAGTGAGCATTTCCTTTGAACTATAATGGTTTGCACATGGTGGTCTTAGAAAAAAAATGTGTGTCACATTTCTAGGAGATCTGAGAAAAATCTATCTTTTATGCTAAGAGCAATAAATAATGGAACTATTAACAGCTGGTAGAATTGCATGCCTTTCCACTGTTGTCACACTGCTGTACAGAAGCAGGAATACTAAATTTCAATTACTAATAGTAGCCTGCATTCCTCCATGGATTTAACCTGAAAAGCTTTCAAATTCTTCTGATGGTAGAGATAACAATAGGGCTATTTCAAACTCAAAATTGGGTTGCTTAATCTATAATTGTACATCTACATACATTATTTTGCTTTCAGAAATGGTTAGTGCTCAAGGTCAGTAACAGCTGTGTTTTCTTTTCTGTTCTAACACTGCATCTTTAAATATCTGTCTATGAGTCTAGCCATCCAGATTTAGACACACAGTTCTAAAAATCTGAAGTTGAGTGTCAATAGACAAGTCAAGATTATAAACTTTATTGCTTATACTGCCTCTGAGCTCAGTGATTATGCTTCTAAATAAATTCTGATAATTCATACCACCTATTTGGTTAAGACTGCAATGTAAGAGGACATCTGACATTGCAAAGTAGTGAAACCCAGCAAAGGATGATGGATCTCAGATCTATGGCAAACAAATTCTTTCTTTCACTCACTTTCTCACCCAATGATACAATATACCATTTATATTGTGAATGGGATTAGGTCAGCCACACTTTACACTCCTGGAAGTTAGTAGCCTCTCTAAAATTTAGGCACCTATTGAGCTATTGGGCTATTTGAGATACCTAAAGAAGGAGCTAATGAAGCTTATCTGTACTATTTCTAGGTCGTGCATCAGGTAGATAATTGACATTCTTCAAGAGAATGTGGGTAGCTTTTTTTTCTTTCATTATCTGTAGAGGGAGCCATGGCAATTTGCTTGAACTAGACTTGAAGTTTTCTGATTTTTAGGTGAGATGAGTAGTACCTTTGGCGTACGGATCAAATGAACAAAATTTATTCCCATAGGGAGACAGCCTGACTTTAGTAGACTAGGTTATTTGGTAGAAGAGTAGAAGTGCATTATAGGGGGAAAGTTAGCTTTGAAGTAGCAAATGACACAGAATAAAGAAAACTTCTTTCATACTGAACTTTGCCTTGATTGTCTACAGACCTTTTGGGACGCTGCAGAGCACGACTAGAAAGCTTTTTAAAAGGATTTTGCAAACCACCTTTTTTTTCTCTCTCCCTCCTTTCCCGTTTACCCCGGGCGGCCCAGGAGGAGCGAGGAGAGAGGAGGCGACAATATGGGGGCTGGGGCGGCAGCGCTCTCCATGGTGCTGATCCTGGGGCTGCTGCCGGTCGCCCAGGCCTGCCCTCAGCCTTGCGCCTGCTACCTGCCCACCGAGGTCCACTGCACCTTCAGGTCCTTGGCCGCCGTGCCTGGGAGAATCTCGAAACACGTGGAGAGAATCAATTTCGGGTTTGTATGGCACTTTGTAGCAAACGGTGAACAATTGTTTTCAAATAAACATTAGTGTATAAAAAGAGGTATGTTGAATTAAACCTACTACGAGATGTCTGCTAAATGATGCATGTTATACTTGATGTAGGAAAATATATTAGGAGTAAAATTACGTAATGTAGTAGGTAGCATTTTGGAGAACAATGAGATACAGTGTATCTTAAAGCAATACAGTAAAATTAAGCTAGTCCATTTCCATTGTCTTTGGAGTTGTTTGGTTTGTTGTTTTTTTTTCAAGGACCTTGAAGCAGACATCAATGTGTTAGGGAGAGATTGGTCAGGCTCCAACTCACATTTCTCTGCCAGGATATTGCCAACTCCCATCTAACTGACAGATTGTGAGAAAAGAAGGCAAAGACAGTCAGTAGGCTGCATATCACATAGGTGTTTTATTGGGTCATTATGTGAAATGGTGTAGTGCAAGGGTCACAGTCCTACTTGATGTTAGAGTTGCCTCACTGCCTGATATGAACTCACTCTGACCACCTCAAGGCCTGTAAACTGCAACTGATCATGCAATGACTGACAGTAGGTATCATTTTATTTTTTTTTTTTACTTCTCTGTAGTTAAAATTTCTGTCCACCAGCACTTTATCCATATGATGCCTCATTTTAGTTTAAAATGCCCTTGTACATAGTAAATCTGTGTTACAGCATTCTGTATTTTCATGCCAATTTTGAGCCAAAAATATCCCACTGTCTCCCCATGTTCAAAATCACACGTTCAAAATCACACATTCAAAATCAACTGCCCTCCATACATCAGCATTCTATGGCAAATTTTATGCCTCAGTTGCTTTTGAAAATTGGATGGTATACTTCTAAGTTATTAGGTGTTTGGACATTTTTTTTTTAAAATAAAAATATGTTATTTGATGCTAATAGCATAAAAGTCTTTTCATATCATTGTATTTTATGACCATAAATGCCAAATTTCCAAAAAGAAACAGTCTTATACCTGTTGCTGCATTTCTTTCATTTTGGAAAAGTGTTTTCACCATATTTCTATTTTAAGATGCTAAATTTTTAGGAGGTAGTGATTATTTTCATAACTGGAAATAAAAAAAAATTTGTTTTGAGACATTCATATTATTTTAGAAGGGCTGATGTTGAAGACAGGAATTTTAATAGGATGACTGCTACAGTAGGAGTAAAAATATCAAAACAGTCTACATCTTTAGCAAATTCAGAATCTTCAGATAGATAACATGGTGAACATCTGAAACTATTTCCTTCATATTCAAAGTACTTTAATTTCTCGATTGCTCTTCCTTTCTAGAAGGTGGAAAAAAAGTAGGAAAGATCATTAAAATTCTATGATTAATTTAAAGACTTCATGCCCAGGTTAGCTCATGCATTTAATTTTCTGTCAACATATGGAAAATCCAAACACAGAGCTAGGCTGACAAACTTAAAACTTACATATTGGCAAATAAAAACTGATTTATTTGTCAAAAGTGAAATTGACTTTAAAAAGTAGATTTTCTATATTCTTTCTCTGAAAGGAGTTTCTAAGCTCAAATTATATAATTAGAAGACCAATTCCTAGACCTTATGTAATTAGTTGGTGTAGCAAATTACATATACTAACAGTAAGTGAAGCAAGATGTGATTTCCTGCTTCTCATGCTGCTTGGGAGATACCTGGTTTTAATGTCTTCTCTCCAAATCTTTATTTGTTTATTGTTAGATGCTGTTTTGGCAAAACTGCAGCCTGTCTAGTTTGCCAGGCTCCATAGCATCATTGGTTGGCTGCAGGCCATTCATTTATTACCATCTATAAACCAAGCTGCATGGAAAAACATACTGTTGAAAAACAACTATTAGAATTTAAATGCCTATTTATTACTCTTACTCTTAAATTATCGCCGAAGTGCCACAGACTGAGTTAAAAGGAATCTTAATGTAAACATGAGCTTAGTGTACTTGGCCTTGTAAAATATATTTCAGCAACTTCTGGCCCTTTGACAATGTATTAAGATCTCTCCAATTTTTCCTGAAAATTAGGTTTTACTAGTGTTATATTTGCAGTCCATGACAGTCAGTGCTTAAAATGTAACTGCATGTGTGATTTTTTTCCCCCCAGGTTTAACAGTATACAGTCTATATATGAAAACTCCTTTGCTGGACTTACAAAACTGGAATTGCTTATGATACATGGAAATGACATTCAGAATATACCTAATGGTGCTTTGAAAGATCTCATATCTCTTCAGGTAATTCTCAGGTCTTCTTAAATTCTAACTTCCATCCATAAGAGAAGACAAAAACAGTTGGTTTTGTATCTTAGGATTAAGATACCGTTTACACCCCAGATATATTGGAGATCTATCAACTATGCCTTTTTTTATACTAATATTCAGTTGACTTCTCTCTTTGACCGTAATATCATTTTGCATTGTGCAAAGGATATTTGAATATTAGAGGAGGACTTCTGCTTCTTTGCTATTCTGTTTGGATTTATATAAAAAAAAAAAATTTTTTTTTTTTTTTTTTTTTTTTTTTTTAGGTTTTCAAAATTAGTTACAATAAATTGAAAGTCATAACTGGCCAGACTCTCCAAGGACTTTCAAGCTTAATGAGACTGCACATGGACCACAACAGAATTGAGTTTATTCACCCAAATGCTTTTAATGGATTAACTTCTCTGAGACTGGTCCACTTAGAAGGGAATTTACTCCAGCAGCTTCACCCCAACACCTTTTCAACATTTATGGTCCTTGATTATTTCAGACTGTCAACAGTTAGACATCTCTACCTATCTGAAAATGTTCTTAGGACCTTGCCTGCAGGGATGTTTCAAGGCATGCCACTGCTGGAAAATCTTTACCTTCATGGCAATCCATGGGCCTGTGACTGCAGTTTAAAGTGGCTTCTTGAATGGAATGAAGTTTCTGGAGGTAAGAGCAAAAATACTAATGCTTCTTCAAGTCATAATGCTAGATTAGTTTTTTTCTTGTTCTGCATATGGACAGTTTTGTTACTTCCTGATTATTTATTACTTACATGATGTCTACCTGCACTATTATGTTCTATTACTACTCAATAAATGCATATATTTAAAAAATAGTGTAAAGAGAAATCTGTTGTGTGTCACTAGTTATAAATCTGTATTCAACAACAAAGGAATTAGATGTTACATTCAAGATGGGAAAAGTAATCTTGAAGTTTATAATTGGAAGGAGGAGATGGTTTATAACCTGTTAGTGTGCTCCTTTGTACAGCAGTATACCTCTAAGGGCTGTCATTTGTCCTCAACCAATAAAGCTAGTAACTGTGTGCTTTCATGGGAGGCGCAAATGTTGGATTTGAACTTGTTTGGCTAAAGAGGGAATGGAAACCAGTTTTCCCAAATTTCCTGGATGAGTCCTTTAACTTTGATGCAGTTAACATCAAGGCTATTATACAGTATGCATCCTTCATGTCTTTATATTGTTTTCTTAACAGCAACTTCCTTTTATGATGGAGCAAATACATTTTAAGAATTTCCAGAAAACACCTCTGCAATTCTGCAATTTTTTTCCCCTAGAACAACTGGTCTTTCTTTGTCCAGGCTTATATGTGAGACAAGTATCACACTACTTGAGCTGGAGCACTTGTCATCACATGCAGAGCAAAATACTAGAAGCAAAAAAAGAGAAAAAACACAGGTTTATAATCTTCTGCATCAGGAATGCACTAAATGAGTAGTTCTATGAATGTTATCTTTTGATTTGGGCATCTCCGTTCACCATCTCAGTTAGCTAAGTGCTTACTATAGTAGGCCAGAGGGGCAGCCTTGGTTACAGCAACCATGAAATGGTAAGAGTTTAAGATTCTCGAGGCATTAAGGAGGGTGTGAAGCAAACTCGCTACTCTGGATATCAAGAAAGCAGACTTCACTCTGATGAATTCCCTGCTGACTGGAAAAGGGGAAATGCAACACCTATCTCCAAAAAGGGAAAACAGGAAGGCCCTGGAGACTATAGGCCAGTCAGTCTCACCTCTGTGCCTGGCAAGATCATGGAGCATATTCTCCTGAAGGCTTTGTTAAGGTGTATGGAAAATGAAGAAGAGGTGATTGGTGGTAATCGGCATGGCTTCACCAAGACCAAATCATTCCTGATGAACTTGGTGGCTTTCTGTGATGGAGTTACAGTATCAGTGGACAGGGAAGAGAACTGATGTTATCTACCTGGGCTTCTGTAAAGTGTTTGACACTATCCCACATGACATCCTGGTCACCAAATTTGAAAAGCATGGATTTGAGGGGCGGACCACTCCCTGGATAAGGGATTGGCTCTGTGGCTGCACGCAGTTGCAACCAATGTCCAGATGGAGACCAGTGACAAGTGGTATCCTTCAAGGGTCAGTACTGGGACCAGTGTTGTTTAACATCTTTGTCAGTGATATGGACAGTGGAACTGAGAGCATCCACAAGTTTGCAGATGACACCAAGCTGTGTGGTCTGGTTGACACACTGGAGGGAAGGCACTTGGACAGGCTTGAGAAGTGGGCCCAGGTGAACCTCATGGAGTTCCACAAGGCCAAGTGCAAGGTCCTACACCTGGGCCAGAGCAATCCCAAGCACAAATACTGACTGGGTGAGAGTGGCTCGAGAGCAGTCTCAAAGAGAAGGGCTTGGGCTGTCGCCTGACAGAGCTGGCAATGTGCTCTTGCAGCCCAGGAGGCCAACTGTGTCCTGCATCAAAAGAAGTGTTGCACTTGGCCACAGGACAATACTTTTAAGAGTGTGTGGTGAATCAACATGTAATATAAGTGTTCCTGCCTGAACCGATATTGAGGCATCTAACTTGGGTATTAAATGACATTCACTTACATTTTAGAATTGTTATATGCTCTTCTTGATCCAAACGAGTGTATCTATTAAGTGTACTTAGATTGCAGTGTGAGTTACAACAATGAAATATTGGGTAAACTTTCTCTTCTTGTGCAGTGTTGGCTCATTAGCATTTTTACTCAATCTGATTTGAGTAGTGATTATTGGAAAGAGAAAAGATTTCATCTATGCCCTTTTTATGTATGACAGATTTTGTATCTTTATATAGCCATAACATTAACTATTTTTTTTAATTCTGTACAGACAGAATTATAAAAGTTCTTCAGATCAGAGTGGCCTCTGCCGAATTGATTGTGGGGAAATTCTATCTTGAGGCATGCTTTCCTTATCTTTGAAATATATTCAAATCTGCAAGTGATAGACTTGTTCATGTCTAAGAGCTTCTTAAGGAAGTTGATGTATCAGACAGGCATAGTATATGTTTTTCAATTAAAAACAGAATGAAATGTTGTCACTTGTTTCCTCTTCTAGCATTTTGCCTTATAACCCACCCACGTATATTGTTCGTTGTACATATTCTTCATTCATTCAAATATCCCTCATTTCTCAGTGAATAATCAGCATGATACTTATTCCTAGAATAACTGGAATACATTTTATTTGCAGTACATTTCCAAACTAAATACATATATAAGGTGAGATTTGACATTGTAGTGAACAGAACAGTGTAATAAATATATGACTGTTATTTTGCATACAAGTCTTTCTGGCATTAACAGAAGAGAAGAATCAGGGCTAGTATTTCCTGTTTTAGCACTCCTCTGTTTTTTTATTTTATCATTACAGAGTTTACAGTGATTTCAAAGGTCAGGGAAGAAGTGGCACTTTGGGGTTTTTTTGCTGCTGATGAATAGCTTTTACATGCAGGAACTAATCATAAATTTTGGTAGCCATCGGTAGTCATTAATAACAGACAAAACTAAAATGCTTTTTAGATTATTTAATAAAGAAGTTCACCGTTTCTCAGGTAAATGCTGCATTTTTGAAAACTGAGAGGACCAAGTCCTAGTCATGTTAGATGCACAACTTAAATGGGTAGGCTCTCACTGTAGACTCTTTGACACAGCCTAGATTTTTACTGACTTCTAAAGTGTTGCTCTGAACACTTCGATTTCTAGGCATTTTACTCAGATGCAGGGAATCTAATTTTCAGAAGAGTTGACTATTCAGTCTTCTCATTAAAGTCAGAAGAAATTGTGGTCAGTTCAAGAATCAGGTGCCTGTTCAACTGTGAAAACACAAAGGTACCATTTATACCATTTTAAAAGCTTTGTCTGACGTGTCCTGTGCCATAATGAGTTCTTCATACTGTCCATTTCACAGTTTTGAGAGTTCTCTAACTTCAGAACAGTACTTCAGCTTAAATATTGTTTGTTTTCTTCTTCATTTTTAAAATGTTACTCTTTTCTGTTGTTGTTGCAGGTGTTCTAAAATGCAAAAAAGACAAAGCTTATGAAGGAGGACAGCTCTGTGCTAAGTGTGACAGCCCAAAACATCTGCAGAAAGAAGATATTCAAAATTTAAAAGATATTTCCTGTGGGAAACCTATCATTCACTCTTCGTTGAGGCAGAATGGCAGCACTCAAAATGAAGAAGATGGTGAAAGTTATGAAGTCCCTCTGGAAGAGCTTCAGTCCTCGCCATGGAACATTACTCTAAATATGACTGATGAGCATGGCAATGTAGTCCACCTCAACTGTGAAATCAAAAAACCAATAGGCTCTACCAAAATTCAGTGGAATCAAATCCAGACTCAGGAGATTGACATAAATGCCACTATTTCACTGGATTTTGAGTGTCCAATGAATCGAGAAAACTATGAAAAACTATGGAAGCTTATAGCTTATTACAGTGAAGTACCAGTCAAATTAGAGAGGGAAATTATGCTCAGCAAAGAGTCTAAAATAAGCTATCGGTACAGGCAAGGCTTAGATTATGATGCTCTTTACTACACGGGTGTAAAAGCTCAAATACTGGCTGAGCCTTCCTGGGTGATGCAACCTTTCATAAATATCCAATTAAACAGACGTCAAAGTACGGGGAAAAAAGTGGTGCTATCTTTCTCTACTGTGTTTTCTCAGACAATTCATACCAAAGACACTGGGCAGCAGAGAAGCTGGATAATGATAGAGCAAAACCAGAGCACAAGGACAGCACAGAGTGTGGTAGAAGGGTCAGAGTGTTATCTGAGCTGCAATGTGAAAGCTTCTGAGAGCCCATCCATTCAGTGGCTCTTTCCAGATGGAACTAAACTGCAGGTGCCATTTAATGAGAAAAACAGTCGATTTTCCATTCTTAGCAGCGGCCAGCTAATAATCAAGTCAGTGAGTTACGCTGATGGTGGTCTGTACCACTGCATTGCACAAGTGAGAGATGATGTTGACATAATGACTTTCAGACTTGTGGTGCAGCCTCCAGCTATTCAGGTAGCTGATTCAGATATAGCAAGAGTTGAAAAAAATGTTGGAGATCCAATAGTTCTGCCATGCAATGCAGTTGCCATCCCAGAGCCACAGCTGAGCTGGATTCTTCCAAACAGTCAGGTACTTAATGATTTATCAAACTCTTCAAAAGGATATGTGTTGGACAATGGTACTTTGCTTATTCCAAAAAGCCACATCAGTGATAGTGGCCACTACAGATGTGTGGCTGTCAATCAGTGGGGATCAGATCAGTTTGTTGTAAGGGTTACAGTAAATAAAATGGTATCTGACAGGTCATTTAAAAGGGTAAAACTAAAAAAACGCCCAGGCTCAAAACGTTTGTCAAAAAAGAGAGGACATGCCATAGATGATGGAGAGGGATCAGGGGCAGGAGAAGTGGAGGAGTTCCCATGGAGAAAGCACCACCTGAAAGACTGGGAAATATCCTTTAAACAAAAAAGTGACCATGTGACAGAGGTTCAAAGTAAAAAAGGAAAGAAAGGCAGGAGGAAAATGAAAATTTGGAAAAGCACCGATAGAAACGAAGACAGCAATATTGCAGAAGGCCGGAGAGTATTTGAATCTCGAAGAAGAATCAATGTGGCAAGCAAGCAGATTAATCCACAGCATTGGGCTGACATTTTGGCAAAGGTCCGTGGGAAGAATATTCCTAGAACAACAGCTACAGCCATTTCTTTAACAACTGCACTGCCATCAGTCATGCAGAGTACTCCAGTCCCTCATCCAATAGCCAGCCCTCTACCATCAGGAGCAACAGTTGATGTGGTAGATTCCTCTGCCGATGCATCACCTGTGGGTGAAGATGAGCCATTCTCAGTCACTGTTTCCCACAACACTAAAGCATTTTCAGTCCAGTCCATATCAACAAGGTCACAAACTCAACCCTTCTCCAACCACAGGGCTTTAGAAACACCTGCAAGTATATACCCTTTAGAAATCACTGTATCAGGTCCTCATTTGACTCCTGTCTCTGCAACTGTGCAACCCCAAGGCCAGAAGCATCTTGATGTCAGGACTGATGATTCCATTGTCAGAGAAAATATCTATCCTCTCACTGAAGAACCTCTACCTAGACAAATTGTAACAAACTTCCCTAATATTCAGAGCAGCTCATTCACAGTGGAAAATATAGATAGGAATGTATCTTCCACGTTAAAAGAGAATTCTGCTTTCATGGAACTACCACTTGATGCTACTCTCCTAGCTGAATATCAGACTGCAGATAGTGTCTTGGAGACAAGTGTGAAGTTAAATGAAGTGGACCAAGTAAGTGCTGACACCATAATTTCAATGCCTTCTCAGTTAGATGAGATCATCCCAACAGATTCTGCAGACACTACTACCATTTCTTCACCCGTTTCTCTATTTGTTATAGAAAAAAGCAATGACTTGATACACCAGCACAACGAAATATCTACAGATCAGACAAAAATGGCATACTTAAGTACAAGTTTTCCAGCTGTCACATCCATTAGAGTTCAGAGCAAGGAAGAACCTGAGACCTACAGGAATATAGTAACTCAAGAAAGCGTGTCCAGCCGTTATGCAGAGAGATTTCAGGAAAGAGGGCACAGAAACTTGGCTACTCCAAAACCAGATCCCACATCTGTTTTGCATAGTACTAATGCTCTTCGTAAAACAACAGAGGGGATAAAATCTGCTTCTGCTAGCAATAGGTTGACCACTGTGGCCACAACAACAGCTCCCTATAGAAAGACAATGCCTCCATCTGTTACTCAACATACTAGGAAAAGGCCTTATGGGAGAAGGAGATTGAGGCCAAACAGAATCCGACAAAAACCAAAGCCTTTCCCCCGCATTGTTTTAACCACGGAGGCAATGCCTATTATTCCAAAGACACCTGAAGTTGAAGCTGTGACCAAAATTCCTTCTACAACTCATGAAAGCCCTGATCTTAGAAGCAGTGTCAAAATACAGACTAAGGAAGAGGAACATGTGGCATTCATTCCATCATTAGTTACTGATCCAGATGTCTTAGAGGAGATTACCAAAATTGAAGAGGTGGTCACAACCTCCTTCTTTAGACCTACTGCTTCTCCACCTCAAGAAAAACATGTGACACTCCCTACTGCTTCTGAAACTTTGGCACTTCCAGTGGCTGAACCTATCACAATTTTATCATCGCATGTTGTACATGACACAGTTTCCAGGCAAGAGTCGAGTGCATCTCTGAAACCAGAGCTGACTGAAATGCCAACATACACCTCATTAGACAGTACATCTGAGAAGGGCATTAAGGCAGATTCTAAAGCGGTGGATAGTAAGGCAGAACGGCCAAGCACAACAATTTCTTCTAAACATCTAAACAGCTTGATACTGTCTACAAAACCAGAATCTCAAGAGCCCATCCTATTTGACTCAGAAGTTTTGGTTAATGAAACAACTGCTAAAACATTCCAGTTGATATATCCCACCATGACTGACACAAGTGTTTCCATTGGAACATTATCTTTAGAAACATCAGAAATAAATGAGCCAGCTCAGCAACATGAGACAGTTACTTCATCCTTCTACAGAAGGACAGAAACTCAAACTCTTCCTCTTAGAGAAACAAAGAAATCTGTTGCTTTTCAGGCTGAGACAAAGCCATCTTCCTTGGAAAACAAGGAAGCTATGTCAAAAGTATTTCATCATAATCTCACATTGCAAACAACTGAAAAACCTCCAGCTACATCCAACACCTTTATTCCTTTTATAAAACTTGTTACTCTTCCACCTTCCATTTCACATCCTTCACTTCTTTATACTACTGAGGAAAGTAATGCCTTCAATCCAGAAAGGCTCCCAGAAGGAAAACAAATTGAAACAGATAGGGACAAAATAGTGGTGAGCTCAAGGTGGAATGTGCACCATACTCCTTCTTCTAGCCAAAACAAAATAAGCGTACAATCAAAAGAGGAACAATTCAAAGAGCTATATAATAGCATGTCAAACAACAGTTTATTGATAAGTCCGAACATTCCACATCCACCTGCCGGAATGATACCAAGCCTAAACCAAAGGCTACCTGTTATGCCTCCAAAGCATGTTCCAGTGAGAGGCACAGTGAAACCTCCATATATTGTAACACAAGGTTCCTTTCGCTATTTAACACACCAGCCTCTTCACTACACAAACAAACCAGAGATAACAGCATATGCAGCACATACCATCCAGGACAAAAAATCTTTTGCTTCTCAGAGAGAAACAGCTACCCCAACACAAGCCTCTCCATTTCACAAAACAAATCCAATCACTGCAAGCAAGTTCAGTAATCAGAGTCAGAACAGATACAATATTAATTCAAGATTTTCAGGAAATAACTATGTTCCAGTTAACAGAAGCATGGTAGGTAGACTACCAAGTCCATGGATCCCCTATTATTCTAGTTCTAGAATGCCTTTCCTTTTCAACAGAACAAGGATATTCTCTCACTTAAATATGCATCCTAGTCAGCCAGTTCCAAAAGATGTAAATGAGAAGAAGACTGTCCAGGTCTCCCCTACTAGGATTACAGTGCAAAAAGTTACAGCTATTCCAGTGCCTCCAATGCCACACACTACAACCACCGCATTTCCACCACCAGCAATTTTGAGGATTACCCCTCCAACCTTTCTCTCTCAGCACACAAAACCTCAGCTATCCACTACAGTTCATCCAGTTAAAAATGTGCGTCATCATCAAAAAGTTCCATCTGTGCCTTATGTGGGAGGCATTCTGCCACACAACTCCACTGTATTTCAGTCTTCTACTAATTTCAGGATTCATGGAGAAAGACCTAAAATTATCACAAAAGGGTCTCAGAGCATATCCATCCTTGCTGAAACAGATGCTTCTATCCCTTGCGATGCAGTAGGGGAACCCAAGCCTTTTATTACTTGGACAAAAGTCTCTACAGGTAAGACAGAGAAAAATGTGATTTCCATACTTTCTTTTTTAAAGGTACAAATACTTGGCTTGTGTAAAAATGCAACATGATTGCATGAGTAGCCCAAAACACTGAAGAATAATTTCTGTCTCATTTGATTATTATAGACAAAATGTGACTAATTGCAACTAACCATTACAGATAAAAACAGTATTGCAGTTTTTCTTGTAGTAAAAGAAAACCTCTACTGTTTAATGAGATTATTTTTAAGAAAAAATAGCATCCAACTTTGATTATTCACAGCAGTTGGAATTTATGATGACAATATGAGTTTGCTAACATTGATGCCTTACATATTGATGTGTCTGTCATTCCCATAAGCAAATGAAAAAGAGAAATTCCATTAAGATTTAAGAGGTATCCTAAAGCATAAAGCACTTTAAAGTTCCTACACTGTACATGCCTACAAACTAGTATGGTTAGTTCTGCAATAGAAACAAAGACTAATTTGTGCAACGGAGTATCAGAAGATGTCGTGTGACCCATCTAGTTGTAGTTGGTGTTAAGTAAATCTAAAATTTTGCATAAGACTTTTTCAGTGCAATGATGTATGTCTTAAATCCTTTGACTTTGCTTTTTTTTTTTTTCCTTTCACTTTTCCAGGAGCTCTCATGACAGCCAACACAAGGTTACAAAGATTTGAAGTGTGGAAAAATGGTACTCTCCTCATCCGAAATATTCAGCTTCAGGATCGTGGACAGTATTTGTGCACAGCTCAGAACCAGCATGGTGTAGATAAAATTATCGTTGTGCTCACAGTTGTAGCCCACCAGCCCAAAATTTTACTTTCCCGCTATCGGGATGTCACAGTCTATTTTGGAGAGACCATAGCAATGGAATGTCAGGCCAGTGGGACTCCAAGCCCACATATTTCATGGATTTTCCCAGATAGGAAGATATTACAGACAGTCACCACCACAGAAAGCAGGATAATGCTTCATGAAAATCGAACCTTGTCCATCAAGCAAGCAACTTTTTCAGATCGAGGAGTTTACAAATGCATTGCAAGCAATGCTGCAGGAGCTGACAGTATCACAGTGAGGCTGCACATTGCAGCCTTACCCCCTGTCATCCAGCAGGATAAGCAAGAGAACATTTCCTTGCCCCTCGGTAGCAGTGTTAATATTCACTGCACTGCCAAAGCAGCTCCTCCTCCCAGCATCCGCTGGGTGGTCTTTGACGGCACACAAATCCGACCATCTCAGTTTGTCAATGGGAATTTATTTGTTTTTCCCAATGGAACTCTTTATATTCGCAACATCTCCCCCAAGGACAGCGGGACCTATGAGTGCATTGCTGCTAACATGGTGGGAGCTGCCAGGAGAACAATACAACTTCATGTGAAGAAGCATGCATCTAATGCTAAGATCACTGGGAGCTCTCCTCAGAGGACAGATGTAACTTACGGCAGCACCTTGCATTTGGACTGTAGTGCTTCTGGTGACCCCTGGCCTCGGATATTATGGAGATTGCCTTCCAAAAGGATGATTGATTCCTTACACAGGTAAATTGCTATTTGAGGTGTCACATCTAAATTACAGTTTAGATGAACTTAGAGAAAAGCCAATTCTGTGCAAGTTTCGTTCTTGATTTCTTCGAGTTTTGAATGAGTGTCCCCAGTCCTTAAGGAAGAATTGGAAGTTATATTGAAAGTTGGCCAAGTCATAACTGAACATAATTTTCTTGAAAGCAGTAGCACTTTGGAAAAGTCAGCTTGAAGTGTTTAGCATAAGCTGCCACTATTTTTTCTTTTAAAGCTACTTGTAGTAAAAAGTGAAGACAGACAGCTTTCGTACTGCTTGTTCCAATGTTCTTGATCTGCTTAGAGTTGCACCAGTGTCTGCATGACCCCAGGAGAAATGGGATTGCTGAATTTAGTTTATCTGTTGTACAAATCATTCTATGAAGTAAATATGGAGTAAAGAAATAATCTTATAATTATTTAAGCATGGTCATTTTAACATCAATGTATAAATAAACATCTTCCAATAAGGTCTCTGCAAACCCGCTTGGAGATAAATGTCTAAAACAATTCCTTGCTCAGTTTTCCAAATATCAAATAAGATATCAGCACTCTAAACTGACAGTAACTGTATTAAGACTTTGCTGAAAAGATAGTTTCTGCTCTATAAATTGGTCATTACTCATGCTTTGAGCACTATAGACAGAGAAGAAATGTACTGAAATTAAAATGTTCAACTGTCGACAACTGTCTTAATAGTTGAACTTAGTCATCTTTTCTATACTGGTAAAAATATATATTTAGGTAGCCTGTAGATAGCACAAATCTCAAAATTCATTTTATGCCTAATAGTGGTAGCAACAAAATACTGGTGAGTTTTATTTCTTTTCATTTTCAATCATGATCTTCATGTGGGCTGATTTTCAGACACAGGAGATCTTCTTGGGGAGAAAGCTGGGGCTACTGGTGAGATTAGTTTGGACCATAATTTACCAATTACATAGCAAAGTGGAAAGGAAAAATAGCTTTTTAGTACAGTCAAACTCTTTTTTTCCCCATATTTCAAAGCTTCACAGAATTGTACTTCTTTTTGATTGCTTTAAAGGCTTAGAATATTATAGCTGATGCCAAAAGGAGTTGCTCACCTTGATTTGTTTTTAGCTGAGCACCCAAGTGCCAGATTCCATAGTTTCAATGTAAGTTTGTATAGAGTATTATCATTCAGAAGTCCCATATTTTAATGTTGCAGAATACTGTATTATGCAGGCAGAAGAGTCAAAAACACCATCGTTTGGTATTTAATGGTTGATTGATGGTCAAAACAACTGTTAAAGTCATTGAATGGAACAGAATTGTTTGGATTATTTTTTTCCATTTACTTTTTGGTGATGAGTATCTTAGGCATTTCAGACCATCTAATTATCTAACAATAGCAATCCTCCTTTCTTTTCTATTCAGTATTATTGAGTGGGGACATTTTCAACTCCAGTTTTCACTCAATATTTATTACCTAAGATGTGATTTTGTAGCTCATGTTCTGCTAATTTTTTTCTTTCCTTACAGTAGCTTGGAGACTAGAATCAAAATGTTCAGCAATGGGACTTTGGTTGTCCATTCAGTTACAGACAAAGATGCAGGAGACTATTTGTGTGTGGCCCGCAATAAGATCGGGGATGACTATGTGGTCCTCAAAGTGAATGTGATGATGAAACCAGCAAAAATAGAACATAAGAATGATAATAACCACAAGGTCAAGTATGGAGGGGACCTGAAAGTTGATTGTGTAGCTACAGGTCTGCCAAATCCTGAGATCTCCTGGGGTCTCCCAGATGGCAGCATGATCAATACCTTCATGCAGTCAGATGACAGTGGCAGCCGGACAAAGCGATACGTGGTCTTCAATAATGGAACCTTGTATTTCAATGATGTTGGACTGAGAGAGGAAGGGGACTACACATGTTATGCTGAGAACCAGATTGGGAAGGATGAGATGAAAGTGCGGGTCAAAGTAGTGGCTGAGCCTGCGACGATCAAGAATAAAACATATACCGTTATTAATGTACCTTATGGCGATGTTATCACAGTAGCATGTGAAGCCAAAGGAGAACCCACTCCCAAAGTCACCTGGTTCTCCCCAGCCAACAGACCCATTCCTGCCCTGTCTGATAAGTACCAGGTATATAGGGATGGCACCCTCCTCATCCAAAAGGCTCAAAGATCTGACAGTGGTAACTATACTTGCGTAGTGCGGAACAATGCTGGAGAAGATCAGAAAACCGTCTGGATCCATGTTAACGTTCAGCCTCCCAGAATCAATGGTCATCTTAGTGCAGTGACATCTGTGAGAGAGACAGCCATCAGGGACAGCCAGAAACTTATTGACTGCAAAGCTGAAGGCATCCCTGCCCCACGGGTCTTATGGGCTTTTCCAGAAGGAGTAATTCTTCCAGCTCCCTATTATGGGAACAGAATCACTGTGCATCGCAATGGTACGCTGGACATCAGAGGGGTGAGGCAGACAGATGCAGTGCAGCTCATATGCATTGGACGGAATGAAGGAGGGGAAGCAAGACTGATTGTGCAGCTCTTTGTTACAGACCACATGGAGAAACCCTCCTTTAGAGACCCTGTTAATGAAAGGATCACTGCCATTGCTGGGCACAGCATCAATCTGAACTGCTCGGTCCAGGGGAACCCCAAACCCAGCACAAGCTGGATCCTTCCCAATGGGACTGAAGTGCTGAGTGGCAACCGCCTGCACAGATTTTACCATAAGAGGGATGGGATCTTACATATCAGCAACCTCTCTGCTGGAGATGCTGGGACTTACCGCTGTACAGCTAGAAACCCAGGAGGTTATGTGGAACGAGTAGTCTTCCTGAAGGTGGGACTCAGGCCAGAAATTAGCAACCAGTACAACAATCTAGTGAGCATCATCAATGGAGAAACTCTGCAGCTCCATTGCATCACCCAGCCAAACCAGCGGGCACAGATCTCCTGGACACTGCCCAACGGAATGATTATGGATGCTCCACAAGCTCTGGGTCGCTTTTCCCTGATGGAGAATGGCTCACTGACGGTGCGTGAGGCTTCTGTATTTGACAGGGGCACTTATTTGTGCAAGGTGTCCACAGAGTATGGCACTTCTGTTATGAATGTGCCTGTCATTGTGATAGCCTATCCTCCTCGAATCACCAGCGAACCAGCACCTGTCATTTATGCCAGGCCTGGAAATTCAGTAAAATTAAACTGCATGGCCATTGGGATTCCTAAAGCAGAAATAACATGGGAGCTTCCTGATAAATCACATCTGACAACAGGAGCTCAATCCCGTCTGTATGGAAACAAATTCCTCCACCCTCAGGGGTCATTAGTCATCCAGCAGTCTTCTCAAAGGGATGCAGGCTTCTATAAATGCACTGCTAAAAATATACTAGGCAGTGATTCGAAAACAACCTACATACACATATTCTAACACTCAAACAAATGCCTTTGGCTGGCTACTAGTGTTCAAGTTACTGCCAAGTAAGTGCAAGGAGGAAAGTACCGTTTGCAACCAAGTCAGGAAGATTGAGGGCAGAAAAGAAGGAATTAACCCTATTTTCATACAAAGTGCATTGCTTTTGCATTCGGTGTGGTAGTAAGTCCCTGCAATAAAGGAGGCAGTAGGCATACTGAAACTGAGGAGACTATCATGTTGGAAAAGGTCTTTAAATTGTTGTGTAGGGTGTTCATTCATGCTATCTGATAGCATCTGAGACCTGAAGTACTCTATTCTTGTCGATAGTGCAAAGCTATTCCTTGTTATAACGAGCACCTTAAAAGTACCAAAGAAGTATTAAGTGTTAATAAATGAGCTGCAGTGATAAATTTCCAGGAGTAAAACATAATTTTCTTCATACCCTGCAGCGCTTTTACATAATCTAGCCTTATAGAATATGATTACTAACCTCTCTGTTCATTCTTCAATCAGCTCCTCAAAAATCAAAGACTAACTTAGCAAATAAGAGTGATCTATTTTAATAAAAATACATGCAGACATTAGTTGCCTTAACATATGAACAAACCTCTTCCACTTACTAGGGACACTACAGACAAATCATATATTATATATTTTATATATATTTTTAAATCAGACTATGAGACTAGAAAGAATAACAATTAATTTGGTCTCATTTTATAAATTATTGGTCTTTACAAGACTCTGATACATACAATGTTTTTATAATATTAAGGTCAATATACTGTACATTTTATAATAAAAAATATTTTCCAGAAAAATGTATTCACTGTGGTTTTCATTTGATTTTGAGAAAACAGAGAAATTTGGGCAGTGGGAGTATGAAGTTCAGTCAAAAATCTGAACTTACATAGTGTTATACATAGTCTTTGTCCTTCTAAGTGTGATTTCCTCATCTTAACACACTATTATGTGTATTTCAGAATACATTTATGATTTTAATACTTCTTATGTAATCAAGAATGACTTATTGGATATTGTACATAATTTTAATAAGATTTACTAATTATGCTATAGAACTCATTTCTATAAGGTACTAAATATGCCCATGTTTCAACAAACAACTCCAGAATTTTACAAATGTTAACTTACCTTTAAAACATGGCTTCTCTGAGATATTCTTGAATTCTTAAAGTTCTGACTCCTCATAAAACTTAATAAAAGCTTTTAGTTTCTCTATTGTTCAAAACATGGCAGAAAGTAATGTAAAACACTGTTCTAATACTTAAATCTAGTAAAAACTGTAAACTAAGACTTCCTCACCCCACAAATATGTCCAGTTTAGGAAAATTGTAAGCTGTTGCAAAATATTTACTGTCATTTTAATTGAACTGAAAAAGCATGTGATTAGAACAAGAATGCTAAATTTTAAATGACAAGGGCAAGGACACTGCTGAACATACAAGGGACATACTTTACATGATTGACTGTTTTCTAAAACTTATTTTTAAAAAAATCCCTGCAAGATAAAAAGTTGTGGTTTGTACATAAGCGTTTATTAAAGTTGCAATCATGTTACTTGCCTAATTAAATAGTACTTAATGATGTCTTTTTTTTATGGTTTAAACCCTAGGGCCTGAGTCAGCTAAGAGGTGATCAAGGTGAAGCATGTGCCTAGATATCTGTCAGGGGTATAACTGCTTCTGATAGCAATTCATGAAGGAAAGAACAAGATTTCTAACTAGAGTAGATACATTTTTTCTAATCTAATTTTTTTTCTAATATTTCCCTTGAACATGTCATAAATTAGATATGTCTTTAGTTCCTTTACTTGATGTTAGCACTTTTTTTTTTTTTAATACAGTATTTCTTGGAAAATGGTAAAAAAAAATACGTCTTTTAAAAGAGTTTGGTCAGCATTTTAGCATTGGAGTAGGAGTCAAGCACTTTTATTCATTTGTCTGTCAGGTCTTCAGTTAACACTGAGTAAATTTAGATATTCTTGGATGTTGAACAACTTCTATATATTTCCATTAAACAGAGGGTTTGGGGTTTTTTGTGTTAGTGGAAGAAAATCAAATCCAGAATCAAACATTTGATCTGTTGGGATTAAACAAAGCATCTGATAATGTTTTATTCATCAGTCCAGAATTTCCACTGCTGCCAGTGAAAGTTTTGGAGACACAAGAAATGAAAGATTTGGCTCAGGACCTTTTCTTAATTGAAGTCAAGTCTTGCATGCTTGAAAAATTCCCTCAAAATTTGACTTAGCATTTTTTAATGTGATTTCCATGATGTTTGCCTGTATGCCTTTCATGAAAACATACTCCCAATATAAGGCCTATAAAATGTACTTTTCTTCCAAAATAAATGTAACTACAGCTTAACAAATATCATATGAACTTTTTTACACTCAATTAGTATTTGGCAAGATGTCCAGTCTGCCTTATGCTTTCTTTGCCAAGATGCGGGTTGTTCAGGATATCCATCTTTTGTAAAAATAAAGAAATTCATAGGGAAACCAAGTCTGTCCCAGGACTTCTGTTCTAAGGGCTGAATCTACATGTCGCTCATTCTGAATTACCCATCAAATGCAGGTTGTCATAGAACACAGAATTTAAATCTAACACCTTCCCTTATTTGCAAGTGATCATCTGCAAGTTACATTAAATAAATCAATGACAAATTTGCATTATTTCAATGAAACAAGACTTCTTTTTTTTTTTTTTTTTCCCACCAAGCAGAGCCGTGCATTCAAATAAAATGAAGCTTATTCCTTTTCTGATTCTGAGAGATACTAAGGCGTGAATCACAGAATCACAGAATGGTCGGAATTGGAAGGGACCTCAGAAGATCACCGAGTCCAACCCAATCCTGCCAAGCAGGATTATCTGGGGCAGGTCACACAGGCACACATCCAGATGGGTCTTGAAAGATGCTAGAGAAGGAGGCTCCACAATTTCTCGGGGTGGCCTGTTCCAGTGCTCTGTGACCCTTACAGTAAAGAAGTTTTTCCTTATGTTGAGGTGGAACTTAGTGTGTTCTAGTTTGTATCCAGTGCCCCTTGTCCTATCACAGGACACCACTGAAAAGAAAGTAGCACCTTCTTCTTGACACCAAGCCTTCAGATACTGTAAACATTAAAAATACCTCTTCTCAGCCTTTTCTTTTCCAGACTAAACAGCCCCAGTTCTTTCAGACTTTATTCATAAGACAGATATTCCAGTCCCTTGAAGATCCTCATTCCCCTCCACTGGACTCTCCCTAGTATATCCCTATCCATCTTGAACTGGGGAGCCCAGAACTGCACACAACACTCATGATGTGGTGTCACCAGGTCAGAGTAGAGAGAGAGGAGAACCTCCCTTGATCTTGCTTTGAGATATCACAGTTTTGACTTGATTGATCAAAGTAGATTCTGGATAGTTTCCATGGAAAGCATTATTTTTTCCTTTGAAAATGAGGTTAAAAAAAGAAAATATTTGTGTGACTCCTATTTTGGAAAAGCACAGTAACTACCTGTCTTATTACAACTGCTCAGACTGAAAATGACTGGAGTTGTACAGATTTTCACTAAGAGTTTCAATGTAACCATATCCCTAACACAACTAACAACAACAATGAAGTTAGGAAGGTAGGCTAGAAAACCAAAACCCAAGGAAATTAATTATATTCATGCCATCAGGATCTGATAAAATTTGTAAAACACTATCCAGTTCACTTATATGTTTTAGTTATTATCTTTAAAAGCTCATGAAGGCCCGTTGAGGTACAAGAATACTGAAAAAATGCTAAAGGTGTAGTTGAGGAAACATAAAGCAGCCAAATCCTGATATCAAGGGAGGTACTCTGCTTAATTCATTGCTAAACAGTCAGTCTAAGAGCATCTGTAGAATAACACAATGATAAGAAGCAGGTGCTCTGAAGTTTCCACAACGAACTATATTAATAGCTAGCTAGTTACCTTCTCACAAAAGTAATTAGTCCAGAACATGGAAAGAAAGAACAGGTGTGATATATCTTAATTTAGCACATTTTTTACATAGTCGCACGAGATGTTCTCATGTCCAAACTAAAGAAATGTTATTTATCTGCCATAAAGTGGGAGAACAGATGTTTTTAAAGCATTTTAAAAGAACTGATGATTGATTTGTTGTCAGTTAGGAGGACAAACCAACTAAATCCATCTTAGGTTTAGTACCTTTCCAAATGTTCATTAGTGACTATCAGATATAGAGAAGATATTTTGAAACATTAACAATATGAAACCAGAACAGATTGAATCACATAGGTCCGAATTGCAATTCAGAATGATTTTTCTAGGTTAGTGAAATGATAGGATATTATAATTATTATTATTGTCCATTAAATACAAACAGAAGAGTTATATGCAAAAGAAAGAAACCGAATACATATACAGCAAACATCCAGTGAAGAAGTCATGAGTTTACAGGTTAACAACATGATGCCATTTCAAGCAAAACATTGCCACTTCGAAATCAATTTGCAAGGACTGGATGAAGTAACATAATGGAAATAATTGCTTTCTTCTGAAAAACTCTGGAAAGAATCCAAGCAAGTGTTTTAGCAAAGATAACTTAAAAAGATATGTTGAAATAAAAATAATTTGTTCTGCCTAGGAAAAAAAATAAAAGGCCAAGTATTAAATACAACAATTAATCAAATGTGTAGTAAGTCCTCAAAGAGACAGTAATAATTTGATTTGGTTGGAAAGCTGTGACTTGAAGAGGGACCTGGAGGTATTGATTGACAGTTAACTAAACATGTCAGAAGTGTGGCCAGGTGGCCAAGAAAGCCAATGGCATTCTGCCTTGTAGAAACACTGGCCACTGTGATTTAACCTGATACTGGTCACAGGTCATCAAGGTCCTTGTCCATGAAACTGAGAAGTCTTGGAGTTCCTTTAACATCTGCATTACTTTTTTTTTCTTAGATTTTCCAAGGTTTATGTTAGATACCAATGCTATACACCAGTAAAATAAAGATTTATTTATTAGACTATGTTTGTGGTTTTTATCATGTAATCTTCATGGTAGTGTATGAGAGATCTTTGACTGTTCAGTATATAACAGATGTGGACACCTAACAAATATGGGCACGTGACAAATAATCCACTGTGACCATGACTGGTGGAAATCTCATGGAGAGATGTCTAGAAGCAGCTACGTTGCAGGATGTCTTTATTATTCCAAGAGCTTAGTTTACACATCAGACCATTTACAGTTACAAGGAGGAGAAAGAAAGAACTGCAACAACTTTGTATATTTATTTTCATAGAACAGAATCATAGAATACATTGAGTTAGAAGGGAAGTCCAATCCTTAGAGCCCCATCAAGCCTGAACTTGAATGCCTCCAAGGTCCTTCTACCTCCTCCCTGGGCAATCTGTTCCAGTGTTCCACTACTCTTGTAATAAAGAACTTTCTCCTAATGTCCAATCTAAAACTACCCTTGTCTAGTTTAAAACCATTGCCCCACCTCCTATCACTACATGCCCCTATAAACAGTCCCTCTCCAGCTTTCTTGTAGGTTCTCATCAAGTACTGGAAGTCTGACAGGCCAACCCAAATTTTACCCAACACAACTTTTATTTATCCATGTGTTTTGAAATAATTATTCATCATCTTTAATAAAAGTATCCTAAAAGCTGTACAAACATATGTGTAGTTCGTATTCTCATTCCCTCTTTTTTTATTATTTACAATTTGACCACAGTGTATTTTCAGTGTTGGAATGCAATGTAAGTCCTCGTAGAGAACAATTAACACTCCAGCAATCATTGCTCAAACATGCTTCTCAAAAAAGGTAATAAAACAGAAGCCATTGCACACAATGGGGAAACATGAAGGAGATCATGAAGGATTATCATCTTTTGGTTGAAATAGTGGCTTGTTAGAGCTGTTATTATTTCTTGATGCATAAATTTGAAGATTGTTTTGTTTACCCTAAAGACATGTAAATTTTGCAGCTATTCCTGCTGGCCTAGCAAAAGGTACTGGTTTTCCTTGCAAAACTTTTATAATTGGTTCAGTCCAGTAACAACAGTGCTGAACAGTTCATCAGCGTAAAAGTTAGTAATACAGGTGTTAGAATCTCACCTGCCAAAAATTATCTGACCCTGGCTGAAGAGCAATTCAAAATATTCACCCATTCTGTGAGTACCCCCACCACTTTCTCTGGAAGGAAGCTGGGGTTTATAGGTGATGTAATAGTGATGGGTAGAGAATGCAATCAACAGAGATACAGTGTGGCAGTAGTTGAGACATTCATATTTTAAACCAGTCTTTTGCACAGGGGTCTTGACCCTCTGCTTACTCTTTCATTTGGTTGAGCAAACTTCTTTGCCTGGGAGGTAGACTTCTCATGTTTCTTTCCTTCCCATAGCCAAGACCCACTCTTCATATGGTGAGAGTGATGTATCTGACATTTGGGGTATCAAGACAAGGAAGATCTGATGACATTGGACTGTAGATGTTAAGACACTAGACTGCAGCTGTGTACCTACTAAGCTCTTCTTCGAATGTGGGGCCTCCATAAAAGAGAAATATGTGTTGGCAGCAGTACTGTATGGTGGCTTCTTCCCTAATCCATGACTCCATTCACCAAGCACAAATGGCCATAATATCAAAGACTGGACACATCTGATGTGCCAGATCACCGAGTAGAAAAGAAGCATAAACACTTGATGCCTCCCATCTGCCAGGAACTGGAGATGGCAGCCAGCAGTATGAGTCTTGACAGGTGGGGGTGGTGGAATGACATGAGATGGATAGTTGCATTAAAAAATTAAAAGAGTAAGTAGTACTATCACACTTAGTTACCTCCCACAGTGCTCTATATCACTCAAAGCACACCTGATATCATATGCACATTCCATGACCCCTGAATTAACAACATATGCATGGACTTCACAGTCGCCTTTATTTCCAGTGTTAGTCAAAAAATTTTTAAGGCTCTGACTCAAAACTAGTTTTTTTACCTTGTTTTTACCACAAATGGTTAATGGACTAAGCCACTATGCTCATCTCCTGAGAATGGCATTTGAAGGCAAGCATGATCATCTATACCACCCTCTTTTTCTTTATAGTGAAAGCTCTAATAAATGCCTTTTTAAGACAGACTTTACGGAGTGCCTTTCTTACTGGAATCATAGTGAACCAGTATCCTTGGGTGCAAAGCACAGTGTATTCATTCCTCTTCATAGCATGAAAGCTGTACAAATAACCATTCTAGCAAAGAAGTGTTATCTCTATAAAAGTTATCTATATAAAAGCAAATTCTCTTTTACAATTGTTTTTCATAAACTATGATAAAATTGCACGTTGTCCTGAAGATTAAGGAGGAACACTTTGAACTGTACTTGTAGAAGCTTTCTAGGGTCAGAGGAATTTACACAGATGTCTTCATGTCACATTCTATATGACTTGAAGATTTGCCCTCAGACTATATCCCAGCTTTTCTCATAACCTTGCACAACAACAAAAAAAAATTAATCTATACCCCAGTCACCTCAGCACAATGAACCCTCAATTATGCTTAACAGCAACCATGAAGTTAACAATAATGAGAAAAGCAAGTGTCTCAGGAAAATTCCTTTTTCCCTTATTAACGAACATTTTGCATGTCCTGGGAAGCACTGTAAGACACACACTTACAACAAAGGTCCACTTGGCCTCATGAACTTACGCTGTTTGTCATGCTGTTCCATTAATCACAGTATTTTGACTCACATAAATGGTTTATTGCTGTGTTGAGTGAAGGACATATAAAGGGTTAAATGGAGAGGAGACACAAGGTGATACTCTGGATGTATTACCTCACAGCATTGAAATTAACTGCAAGAAAAGGTTTAGGGGACTAAGTTTTGAGTTTTCTTCATTGTGATCTTTCTGGTATTTCAGAATTCATTTTGAATGTATCTTGGCTATGTGCTGCCAAGCTCCTAAAACAAAATGTATCCCTTTACGGTTTCCTCTTACAGCCTTCAGTTCCATTCTTAAAATTCTAGACAATGCTGAAGTTTTCAGCTTATCTAGTTCAACTTTGCAAAACAAACTACTGTTAGAATAAAAATAGTCCTAGTGATTCATGCAACATTTCAGTGAATCTGAGGCAGATTCCGAGCTCATAAAACCCAAAACAAATAAGAAACAGGCTTTTTTTTTTTTTCATGGTCATGTACAGCAAATGCTGAAAGGCTTAGTATTTGTTAGTTTAAGGAATCAGAAGACTTTTTTCTTTAATCTCTAATTAATGTCACATAAAACAGGGTAATGCATGCATACATAACATACAAAAGCACAGGAAGCAAATCTATTTATTGTTAGAAACTTATTCATCAAAGAGCTTGAGCCCTTCCTCATTAGAGATTTTTTCATACTGGCTGATCACAGAATCATGGAAAACATCTGGTTGGAAAAGACCTCAAAGATCATCCAGTCCAACCTTTGATCCAGCACTGAAGAGTCAACACTAAACCACATCCCTAAGCACCAGGCTACATGCCACTTGAACATCCCCAGGGACGGCTACTTCATTACCACCCTGGGCAGACCATTCCAATCCTTGATAACCCTTTCAGTGGAGAAGTATTTCCTGTCATCTAGCCTGACCCTCCACTGGTGCAGCTTGAAACCATTTGCTCTAGTCCTGTTGCTTGATATCAAGAAGAAGAGGCTGCCCCCCTCCTCGCTCCAACCTCTCTTCAGGTAGTCGTAGAGAACAATGAGGTCTCCCCTCAGCCTCCTCTTCTCCAGACTGAACAATTCCAGCTCCCTGAGATGCTCCTTGTAGGTCATGTGCTCCAGGCCCTTCACCAGCCTCAATGCCCTTCTTTGAACACACTCAAAAATCTTGATGTCCTTTCTGTGATGAGGGGCCCAGAACTGAACACACACAATACTTAAGGTGTGGCCTCATCAGTGCTGAGTACAGGGGGATAATCATCTCCCTGTTCCTGCTGGCCACAGCGTTTCTAAAAGAAGCCAGGATGCCATTGGCTTTCTTGGCCACTTGGGCACACTGCTGACTCATCCTTGATGAACTGTCAACCAGAACCCCCATGTCTCTCTCAGAGTCACAGCTTTCCAACCACACATTGAAAGTCTGTAGCTGGCCATGGAGTTCTTGTGACCCAGGCGGAGGACCTGGCGCTTGACCTAGTTAAACATCACACAATTAGCCTTAGCCTATTGGTCTAACATATGCTGGTCCTGCCACAAAGCCTCCCTGACCTCTAGCAGATCGACACAGCCACCTATCTTAGTGTCATTTGCTAATTTACTGAGGATGTACTCAATCCCCTCATCTAGATCATTGATAAAGATATTAAAGAGGACAGATCCTGGTACTAAACCCTGGAGAACACCACTAGTAACTGAGTGCCAGCCAGACTTAATTCCATTCACCACCACTTTTTGGGCATCTCCATCCAGACAGTTTTTCATCCAGTACAGAGTGAACTTACAGAGGCCTTGTGCCATGAGTTTCTGAATGACAATTTAGCACATCAGCTAAATTCAATTACTGAAGTCTGGAATTATCCTTCCTATTACTGTATGGGTTTTCACCAAGCTGAGGAAACAAAAATTGGTGGCAACTAGAGATGCTACATAATCCATGAGACCAAAATGCAGCTCATAGTAACTTTTTATATTGAGTCATGCTGAAAATGTCCCTTCTTTTGCTTATGGCCAGTTTCTAACAGACTGGGTTATAGTGACTTCCTCCCAAAGCAATCCTATGTCGTGCTATTGAGCACTGGCTGGTTGCACTGTAATCTGCTTTCAGTCATTGCTCAGACCAAATATACAGATAAAAACCATTACATCAAGTTAATTATAAATTTAAGATAACATTTTCTTCAAAGGTGCAGATCCTGCTGTTTGTACATGTGTTTGTACAACTTCTCCATATCTTTTTTTATATAGACAGGTGTGTGTGTCTTTGTGCATGTTTATATTTTCTCTAGCTTTATATATACATTCTCTTTCCATATACACCTATATGTAGATGTGCATGCATACATTTTTGTTTATGTACACTCTACCCTTTCTTTTTGGATAAATGAGGAAGATAAATTGTAGAGATGAACTAAAGAAATTAAAATTATGTTTCTTCAAACTCATTTGTCTTGTTAAAAAGAAAATGCCCTTTCCCCTGCATTCAAAACATGAAGTACTGTTCAGTAGTGCAGAATGAAATTTCAGATTTGAGGAAGATCGGCAAGTGACCAACGCACCAGAATACCACACTTACCTTAGGCTAGTTGAGGCACCATGTCACCTTATCCAGGGGCTCAGTTACCACTTTTCCTGGCAAAGGAATATCTTTCAGCAGATCTTTGAAGAGCCTAGCCTCTCTTTATTTCTCTCAGCCAACATGAGATGCTTTGAAAATTGATGAGCCAGCTGCAGATACTATAGTGAAACAGCAAATTTTGCAATGCTTTGATCATCTCAGCAAAGCTCTCAGCTCTGGAAGTCTTTTATCTTATCTTCTGCCAACATGTTCCAGACAAGACACTAGCAGTAACTAGCATTAACTAATATCTATTAATATGGCTTAAATAAGATTCACAATCTACATAAAGAAAAAAAAAATCCCTCTTGATTTCTCTTGGCATGGTAATAACACCAATTAGCCAGGGAGGATCACACTTTCCATTTTAAAAGAAATATTTTTAAAAGGTATTGATGAAGTTTTTTAATTATTGTTTTCTTGGTCTTGCTGTGTTTCTCCTACAAACACAAAGCTCCCTATTTTCAATACTGACAAAATCTATACTTAGCACAGCAAGGAAGGAACTGAAACAGGGTCTGTTGAACTCAAGCATGCTCAGCTGGAGTTGGATATTTAAACAGTACTTCCCATTTAACCTTTCCTTCTATTTTTGTACTAATTTGCAAGACACAATGAGAAAGACAATAAAAAAGATTACAAGATACAACAGACAAGACATGGAGAAGCCATCAAAAGGATCATTGCTTTTGTAACATGTTAGAGAAGAAAGACAACTTCATAAATAATGATTTGGTTTACTTTGATGTAATCCTATTGATGATGATGAGATTAGGTGGTTGAAGATAAGGAAAGATTTTAGCTTGTGGTCTCATGTGATACATAAATGTGACACACTCAAACCTTGACAATAACTCTTCAGTGAGGAAAAATTGACATGACGCAGAAACCTAAGGGCTCTCAGATATAAGGTAGCAAGATACTTATTTCTGGAGGTTACATTATTATTAGTATCAGTACTAGTATTAGTATTAGTATTACTACTACTACTACTATTGCATGAAGACTATCCTTCTAGTTTTAGTTGAAGAAACATTGAAGAGTCATTATGCTTGGCATCCATTTGCAGATCACAGGACAGTAGCTGGCAGATCTTGGTGTAAGAATAGCACATTAAAGACAAGCACTGAAAATTATGGAAAGAATTATGAGAAGAGTACGGAACACACAAGGTGAACAAAAATATCACCAGAAACTACTGAATTGAGTCAAGTTAAACTGTGAAAGATTCATTGGCACAGTAATTCAAAAGTGACCTGCCTAATCTGCCTGACCTTGGTAGTGTCTAGTTATTTTATTTCATATGCCCATTGGATTGGAACAACACTTAGACATTAAACCTTATTTCTGCATTAGCTGCATAAAGGCTCTGAAAGAGTCTGAGTATGAAACCATCAGCTACATAATGCAATAACCATGATCTTTGCATTTTTGGCAGTGTAGGGGTGGGATTGCCTAACTCAGTGAGAACAATGAAAGTCTCATTTTGCAGATATTGATAACTTTTCTAAAATAATTGCTTTAATTGATTTTTTTCATAGAATCACAGAATGATTTAGGATGGAAGTGACCTCAAAGGTCATCTGGTTCCAAACCCCCACCATAGGCAGGGACACCTTGCACTAGCACAGGTTGCTCAAGACCTCATCCAACCTGTCCTTGAACCCCTCCAGGGAGGGAGCAGCCACAACCTCCCTGGAAAACCCATTCCAGTGTTTCGCCACCCTCACTGTAAAGAATTTCTTCCTAATACCTAGTCTAAATCTCCCCTCTTCCAGTTTAAACCCATTAGCCCTTGTCCTGTCATTACAAGACCTTGTAAATAGTTCCTCCCTAGCCCTCCTGTAGGCCCCTGTCCAATACTGGAAGGCTACTACAAGTTCTCCTCGAAGCCTTCTCTTCTCAAGGCTGAAGAGCCCCAACTCTCTCAGCCTGTCCTCATAGCAGAGCTGCTGCAGCCCTCTGATCATCTTCGTGGCCCTCCTCTGGACCCGCTCCAACACTTCCATGTCCTTCCTGTGCTGGGGGCTCCAGAACTGCACACAGTACTCCAGATGGGGTCTGACGAGAGCAGAGTAAAGGGGCAGAATCCCCTCCCTTGCCCTGCTGGCTATGCTTCTCTTGATGCAGCCCAGGACACAGTTGGCTGTCTGGGCTGCACTCACACTGCAGGCTCATGTTGAACTTTTCATCAACCATGTTTGTACTTTGCTTCTGATTTAAGATTCATGGGTTTTTTTGTTTCTTTTTAATTTTTAAAGGGCATTGCTGAAAATACCTCACACATTTTCAAAACCAAAAATAATTCTACAATTGCAACATTACAAATATTTTCCAAGTATTTCATTGAACAGTTTGATGAAGACTATGATGTTTGGAAGAACATAATCCGAGGATCAATGAGGTGTATGTGTGTGTCCTCTTTTACATCCCAATCTCAGCTGACTCCCTTGCCCAAATGATGTGTATAAGGGTAGAACAACACATTAGCTAATTATGATTCAAAGAAAGAAAATGCCGTGAACTTTATTTCCAGTGATGCCTCTACATCCTGTACGGATTCCAGATTCCTACATGGGAACAAGAACCAAAAATTAAGTTGTCATGTATACAAATGTTCAATATCTTTCAGAATAAATATGGCCCCTTCACTGTGCAAATAAACCTCACATTAAACTGAAGAATGATTTGAGCTGCTTACAAAGTATGGCCAACTTTTAAAATGATGAACTAGATAATAAGGAAATAAAATAAATAAATTTATAAATATTCAAACAAACAATGCAACAAACCGGCAAATGCAAAGAAAGAGTTCTTAAGGGGAACATGTCCAGGCAAGCCTGGACGCATATAAGTCTATTTTGGCCTATTCGGGCTTATGATTACAGTATTCTTATGACTAGGGAAGTATTTTGCTACCTCTTTTAAAACAAAATAACCTTAAGCACTATTGGAGCTGCTCCATGTTCACCTTATAGGGATTCTTTCTTCAGCTGTGTTCTGATGCAGTCCAGATCTGTGTGCCTATGTATTTCTCCTTGCTGTTTATTTTCTCTTTTTTCTTTGGGATATTTTTACAGTGCTTCATAATATTAACCTAAGTAGTGATTCTTAAATTATTATGACTTCTAAAATGTGTTAACGCCTTGCAACACAAGACTCTTTTTAATCTCACTTTCTTCATTTTGCGCATTTTTAGGATTTAGGGTTTGCTGTCTCTTCAGTCAGTCAGGTAATGCTTTTGCTGGGATTCCTGACAACATATTTATAATGTAGATCTTCAGTTTGATATCTTAGGCACATAATAATAATCTTCTGAATGGGGCTGGTAATTATTGAATTTGAGCTTGCATTATCACCAACCAGTTTTAAAAGAATACTCAATAAACAAAATATTGCTGAGCAGGTTCTTAATGCAGATGAGTTTTCATTTGAGATCTTAGCATCTTTGGGACATGAATGTAGTCAGCCACTTTACCACTACTGAAATGATACTAGGCGCATGCAGGCAGAGGCTGACATGACATTGCTCTCAGAATGTGTTCTCACTTGGGTACTTAAATATGTGTGTTTATTTGTATTGTATTTTTTTTGTGAGCATTTGTCATCTTATCAATCTAGCCCTTCTGTCAGCAGTTTTGAAGCATTTGTTATTTCATACTCTGTTTTTATACACTGTGGACTTCTCTATGCTCATTCTCAATTTATTTTCATTTGAAAGAATCCTTAGAGTTTTCACTTTAAATTAATTTGATTTTCCCTATTGTATATGCTGAAACTGGTGACACATTCAGTAGTCAGTGCTTTTGTTTACTGCTGTAAACAAGTGCCTGACATTCCATTTTTTCTGACTAAACTTTTCTCTCTTTTCACAGTGTAAGAAAGATTTTTTAATAATAACCATTGATGTGTTTTCCTCTGTTATACCAAGAATGGATTACATAAAAGCATATTAGTGTTTAAAAATCCACCAAAAAGTAAGGTAGCTAGAACATATGCTATTCAGCCACAGAAATAAGGAATTACTTCGTCTTCATTTGTCTCAGCTTTTGGCTTCAGTCTAGTTCTGGGGGAAAAAAAAAAAATTAGGTTATTTGCCTTGAGAAAAACATGTCAGTTATTGACTCAAAACTTTAAGTAGGTGTCTAGTCAACCATTGTCAAAGAAGGTACCTATATGCTTAAGTGCATTCCTGGATTTGGGCCTTAGACATTTTTCAAGTGATCTGCCTGGACTGTGGTTAGTACACTGTGATGTGATAGCCTTCCTGGTATAAGCTATCCTTTACTGACTTGCAAAAATTCCCTTCCCTTCTTCTTGGCAGAGTCAATCTCTTTGGTTCTTAGCTCTCTGAATCTCTCGTGGGAAAACAAATGTACTCAGCAGAACTTTTTTGCTTGGTTTGTGTCAGGTTTTATCATTTTACCAATCAACCAAACCAATACCAGGTACTTCTTTGAGCTTTGTTACCTGTCATTCAAAAATAAAAAGGAGACATCGTGAAGGAAATCAGGGATTTTTTTATTTAAGAAAGAAAAAAAAATCTAAACTAAGCCACATCAAAATCAGGCTGCTTAATTCTTGATTAACTGAACTGGCTTTATTAATTAAGCCAAACTTTCTCAAAACTGCAAACTAAACGTACAGAATGCTTTAGCACATAGTCGTGACTCATATTTTACATTATGAAGAAAGACTGGAGACAGAGAAGGCTCCAGGGAGACCTTATTGAGACTTTTTGGTACTTAATGGTGGTCTATCAGAAAGATGAGGACATTCTTTTTAGAAGGACCTGTTGTGACCAGGCAAGGGGTAATGGTTTTAAAGTAAATAGGGGAGATTTACACTAGATATTAGGAAGACATTTTTTAAGGTGAGGGTGGTGAAACACTGGAACAAGCTGCCCAGAGGGATGGCAGATTGCCTATCCTTGGAAACATTCAAGGCCAGGTTGAACAGAATTCTGAGCAACCTGAGCTAGTTAAAGATGCCCCTGCTTACTGCAAGAGGGTTTGACTAGATGACCTTTAAAGGTTCCTTCCAACCCAAATAATTCTGTGATTCTATGACTACTTCATGGCTAGACTGCAGCTGAGCGGATGAATTATATTGATGATTTATATTTAAGAAACTAGCTTTCATTACTTTATTGAAATTCTATTCAGAGAAAACTCAACATGAGCAATACTGTGCAGTTATAGACTATCTCCATTCTAGCCCCAAATTTAAGCCAAATGTACTTGTTCTGAGGACAAATACTCACTAATGATTGCACAAAGATTAAGAAACAGAGAAGGAAAAATACAATATTCTTGCATCCATCTTCCCCGCTCTCCCTCTTCTCCCCAGTCAATACATCTGTAATTAATACTTTCATGGAGGGACTTCTCCATCTTAAAAATATGACGTTTGGTTCAGATTCCCTGTCCTCCAAAGGATTCAAGAAGCGATTTAATTTAGGTCTTCTAGGGAAAGGTAATTTTCTGTGTTTCCCCTTACAGCTTCAAATGAAGAAAATTACCTGTTTTTGAGATCACAGATGGATCAGGTCCAAGTGTTTTATCCTATAACATTATCACACACACACACAGTATCACCAAGGTTGAAAGAGACCTCAAAGATCATCAAGTCCAATCCATTACCACAGACCTCGAGACTAGACCATGGCACCAAGTGCCACGTCCAAACGTGCCTTGAACGCCTCCAGGGATGGTGTCTCCACTACCTCCCTGGGCAACCCATTCCAGTGGTGAATGACTTTCTCAGTGAAGAACTTTCTCCTCACCTCGAGCCTAAACTTCCCCCGGTGCAGCTTGAGACTGTG
>WBNM01016549.1:47841-76829 GCA_013399055.1 Ramphastos sulfuratus | reverse complement strand
TGTGTGACCTGCACTATATTCTACAGTCCTGCTCTGACAAGGGGTTTGGATTAAATCTGTGGAGGTCCCTTCCAACCTCTAACATCCTGCAATCCTTTGATCTTCATAGTTGTTTAGAATCAGCATTGTCAATTTCAATCTGTGCTTATTGGCAAAATGTTCACTCTTCAGTACTCACACAGTAACCTCAATGTGCTGGAATACATGCTGGTTTGTGCTACATCCCCCAAACATCAAATATTTTTCTAGTGAGTAGTTATCAGCATGTTTAACATTACCATTTTTTAATTCACTGCAAAAAAACATCACATAGCATTGTCATCCATCTGTATTGCAATTATCCCACTGGCAAAGATAAATAGGAAGATAAATCTAACATTTATGGATACTGGAAGGCTTCTTGGTGGAAGGGAAAAAAAAAAAAAAGAGATTCTTACGAGGCAGATGTCTCTTTTTTCTCTGATTCCAGTTGCTTTGACTCTTTCTTTTCAGTGTCCTTGTCTCTCGTCAAGCTTTCAGCTGTCTCAGGTATAGTCTCCAAATGCTCTCCTTCCATAGGTTCATCAAAGTCCTCCTCAGCAAAATCCATCATTCCTTGATCATCATCACCTGGAAGTGTTGCACATAGGACATTAGACCGTGATGTCCTAGCCATTACACTGCAGTAGTATGCAAACAGAGGATACTATGTGCATGATGTCCTACACGCTACTAATATACAAACAAAATTCCACGTTCAAGCTAAGCATCTAACTAGCATAAACTAAGAAGTGTTTTGACACTACAATGCCACATTTAAGGAGTTTCCAAAACTGAGTTCCAATTTATTTTTGGTACCTTCAACAGCTTTCTCTTCTATTGTCTTCACTATTGCCCCATTTTCTGAAGCTTTCTGCACAGACTTGCTATCTTCATTTTCAGAGGCCACAAAAGATTTAGTTGCATAATTGGGATGTTTAGAATGAAATGAAGCTGGAGGAGTTTCCTTTCTGAGATGAACAGGAGCTTTCTTTGCTGCAGGGGTGATTACCTGAAATATGTTTTAAGCATATGTTTAAAAACAAAATTCTCTTAAGGAGCATAAAAGAAAAAAAACAAAAACCAAAAACCAAGAAACCCAGGAGTTGCTATTTATAGAATCACATAATTTAAGGGCTGAAGGGACCTCAAGGATCATTCAGTTCCAACCTCTCTGCCATGGGCAGGGATATCTCAAGCTAGATCAGGTTGCCCAGAGCCACATCCAGCCTGGCCTTAACATCCAGGGATGGAGCTTCTAACCATCTCCCTGGGCAACCCAAGGATATGGACCTGAGGGAGCAGGTCCAAAGGAGGGCCACGAAAGTTATCAGGGGTTTGGAGTACCTCTGCCACAGGGACAGGCTGAGGGAGCTGGGGTTGTTCAGTCTGGAGAAAAGAAGGCTCTGAGGAGACCTAAGAGGTACCTTCCAGTACCTGAAGGGGGCTATAAGAAGGCTGCAGAGGTACTGTTTACAAAGGTCTGTGGTAATAAGGGGCAATGGCTTGAAATGAGAGAAGAGCAGATTTAGATGGGATGTTAGGAACAGTTTCTTTACTACAAGGTTGGTGGAACAATGGAACAGATTGCACAGGGAGGTAGTTGGGGCCCCATCCCTGGAGATATTCAAGGTGAGGCTTGACAGAGCTCTGGGCAACCTGCTCTAGTTGAGGATGTCCCTGTTGACTGCAGGAGGTGTGGGACCTTCAGAGGTCCCTCTCAACCCAGACCATTCTATGATTCATTACATGAACAGGACAGAGAGAGTGAGGAAAAACAAAAGGAATCACATTTCAGCATGCTTTACAAGTTTAAACTCTTCAGTTTATTTTTCAGACACAATACCGCTATGACAGCAGCTATAGAACCTCTTCTTATGGCAGATATGTACGAAGGGGCCTCCACCACAACCAACGAGTCTCTGCATCCACTAGCCCTTAACCTGCAGCAACCTTCAAAACCTTTACTTTAGAAAGCTGTTATCTACAGACACAGAATTAAGAGGTGCACACAATCATTTCTAGAATTTTCATCTCACATTCTACTGTGTCTAACACCAAACTCTGTCCTTCACTCATCTTAAATAGAAAGCAAGTATAAATCTACCTTCACCAACAACTTTTTGCCAGCTCAGCCAAATGAATTTCATACTTGCTGCTTGTCTCATGAAGTAGAAAGCATCAGTGACATCTTGAGTTTTATGCTCATTTATTTTTCCAAGCTGCACTCTTCATCCTCTTTATCTACTTCATTGTCTACAATCTTCTATTCTTCCTCCTAGGACAGCACGTCCAGGAGGCAATTTCCTTCTTGTTTGCCACTAAAAGTGGTTGGGTTTGTATCATAAAGACAATTATTTTCTCTTACTGTTATCACTTCTTTTTTTCTTTTTCAATTATTTCTAGGCGCTAACACAACTGTTGGAATGAGGGACGCTGATTATTTTCAACACTAGTCACTATTACACAAATTTTCACCAATCAAATTTATCACCTCTACACTATTTTCCCCTTTGTAGACACTGATCATCAAATACCTCATTGTATTTGCAGCTGTAAAGTCCTTCTCATTTACCAGAACTCTCAGGAAAATGCTTTATTTCCATCCTTAGCAGCCCATCCCTCCAAGATTACAGAATCAGAGAATGCATCAAATAATAAGGGACTCTTGATGGCCATCTTGTCCAACCCTCCCCAAGACCAAGCATGTGGAAAGGGTTTAGGACAGGTAAGAACAAAAGATGTCTCCACATAGGCCTCTGGAGGTCACGACGAAAATAAATAGATACCAAAATCCTGTCTTGAGACACGACTAAGCCAGGAGACACCTCTTCCACTAAGGTAAAACTTCAATTTTCCCGTTACTTTCCACTTCTGCAAAGATGACTTTCTTATCCTTTTCTCACAGCCACGCTTCCTTCTGCTTATTTCACTTCCCATCATCCTTTCCTTGCTACATTCTGCTCTTAGGAAAAAGGAGACAAAGCAGAAGCTCACCTTCATGTCAAGCACCTAACATAATGAGAACAGTTTCACTTGTCAAATCTAAACAGCTGTATACTACTGCCACAGGAAAGTTAGAGAGAGTTGTATCCTGTTTATGTATTGACATGAAAGGGGAAAAAGGAAAAAAGCATGAAGTTACACATTACACTGCTAAGGAAAGGTAATTTCTAGAAGCCAACAGTATTCAATTCAACCTAAATACAGATTAGTACTTATAAATGAGAACTTTTCTGGGTGTTTTTTTTTTTTGCTTTTACCTTAGGACTTTGAGACTTCACAGAGAAAGGATTCAGTGGTAATCCAGCAGATCTTTTCCTTTTCAGCGTTATAACTGGTGGAGGACTTAACTGAACACTCTAAATATTGGGAGAAAAAAAAGTGGAAAAATGAAGAGGCAGTGTTTGATGTTTTCAGTAACATTTGCCGTGGAAGAGAAAGAAGGCCACCAGTATTTCCCATTTTCACCTCCTGATATACAGCTCAGCCCCATAAAGAGTAATTCCTGAGCAATCAGTCCATGAAGTCATATACTAGAGGGTTTTTTTGGTAAACAGTCTGAGAAAGAAACTGTCATCCATAAGAGTTTTCAAACATTGATGCACCAAAGGCACTGTTAGCTACTGAAATTCCAAGCAACAGAATAACTCGTGGGATGTTCCTCATGTCTGCTGAAGCAGTAGTACTGAGCACACACACCTTAAGAAAGGCTGAAGTGCTCTTTCGGCACTGTCACACTAGAGGAAATTCCATTTTCATTTTTTATACTCATCCTCACCAACAGCTAATAATAGAAGAAATTTCAGAGAACAAACAACTCCAAAACAAAAATAGCTAATTATTATTTAAGTAAATAGAAGTCATAATGCAATTCTAATTGCTCTACAAAATCTGACAGCATTAAAATGCATTTCCTTAATGACTGGAGGAGGTTTGACAACCTAAAATAATAGAACTCAATCAGTTCTCATAGGGAGGAGTAAAATATTAGGTGCACAAAACCAAGAGAACTTTACACTGCAACATCTATACCCTTCTTATTGCTTTGTAAAAACACACTATGCTTGCTATCATCATGTTTCAGTTCAGCAGTTTCACAGTTCACATGTCAGCAATCCTTACAGTTTTAAGGAAGGAAATGTTACTCTGGTTCTCTAACTGGGGAAAGCAGGAAGAGGCAGACAGAAGTTCAAGCTGTGCCATATCACAAATCACATAATGTTAGGGGTTGGAAGGGATCTCCAGAGATCATACAGTCCAACAGCCCGTACCAAAGCAGGATCACCTAGGGCAGGCTTCATTGGAACACAACCAGGTGGGTTTTGAAAGTCTACAAAGAAGGAGACTCCACAACCTCTCTTGGCAGGCTGTTCCATTGCTTTGTTCCCCTCGCTGTAAAGAAGTGTCCCCTCATGTTGACGTGGGAACTCCTGTGTTCTAACTTACACTCATTGTTCCTTGTCCCATCACTGGGCACCACTGAAAAGATCCTGGTACCTTCATCTCAACACTCACCCCTCAGATATTTATAGACGTTGATCAGATTCCCTCTCAGCCTTTCTCTTTTCCAGACTAAACAGCCCCAGGGCTCTCAGTCTTTCTTCATGGAAGAGATGTTCAAGTCCCCCAATCACTGTCATAGCTAACAGTCCTCCCTCAGCAAGCCAAACATGCCACATGGAAATATCCTACAGTATACTGGCTGGATCAGGGCACTACACATATGTGGGAGACAACCCAGATACAGCTAAGTCCAGTTTCACTCCAAACTCACTAAAACCTAGAAGGCTGCACCAGCACAGGCTCCACATCATCTCTAACACAGCACGTAGGATATTTTAGTTTTGGCTTAGCGAACCAAGAGAGTCATGCAGCTTCTCCATGGTGGAGATGGCAAGTAGACTGCATACTAAGTGGAGTATGCCAAGCAGATGTGCTATGAAAGAAATCAATCTTAGATGATCTACTTTAAGGAATAAGGTTGATCCAGAGCAAGAAAAAGTAATAGATTAAAGGATTTTGAGATGATTTTATTAATACACTTACTCCAGCATTAAGATCTTGAAGAATATCCCCTAGTAAATCATCCTTTGACAGGTCCACAGTTTTCTGTAAGATAACATTAGCCAAAGAGTTCTTGGTTATATGTGCAAACCAAACCAGAAGACCATCAGCAAATGACTAAAGGAGTATAGCTTTTCAGGAACATTCCAAGCACAGCAAATTAAAAGAGAAGTTTATGTCTTGCTAGACACAAGAAACTGAAATTGATCCCTGCTTTATCCCACTCAAATGCTGCGAGTAAGTGAGCAATGTTCAATTTTTAAAAAGTTAAAAACTTACATCCGTGGTTTTTTTCCCAGCACTGGCAATAAACATAGATTTAATTGTGTTTGGCTTTGACACTGCAGATTTTTTCACATTCTTCTTATCAGTTGTAGAAGTTTTGCCACTTTTTCCTATAGGAAAAAAAAGTAAAATCATGAATTATACATCAGAAAAGCTCCACATTTAAAGGTCTAATTAAAAGCAGGTATAGCTGAGATAGTTTAGTTCTTCCACTTTCACACTGCAGGCTGAAACGAAGGCATGATCACCTTTCATGTGGTGCCAGCTTTGCAATGACTACCATGCAAACACAAAAATTCAAAATCCTAGCAGCACCCTACCTTTCCTTTGCATACTCAAGTTCACACTCCAGGAAAAGGACCAAGACGCCTCACATGGAAGCATCTCCAGAAAAAACCAAAACTAAAACAAAAAACACAAGTCCAGGCACTGTGCTTGAATTCTCAACATCCAGACTCAATTTCTGTTTGACATCAACTTCGTAACAGCTGCTAATATCATTTGATCCCAGATCCTTGAAAGCATGCTAGTATTTTAGTGGCAAAAGAGATCACACATCCTTCAGAAACCAAGATCATTCCTAGATGTATTTCACAGAATCAGAGAGTGTTCAAGGTTGGAAGGGACCTTAAAAGATCATCCAGTCCAACCCCCTCCAGCATAGCAGGATCACCTAGCGTAGGTCACAGAGGAATGCATCCAGGTGGGTTTGGAACATCCCCAGAGGAGGAGACTTCACAATCTCTCTGGGCAGCCTGTTCCAGGGCTCTGGCACCCTCACAGAGAGTTTGTCTTTATGTTTACATGGAACCTCCTCTCCTCCCGCTTCCACCCATTGCCCCTTGTCCTATCCATCACTGAGCAGAGCCTGGCTCTATCCTTCCAACATTCACCTTTCACATCTTTAAAAGCATGAATGAGGTCACCTCTGTCTCCTCTTCTCCAAGCTCTATGCCTCAGCTCCCTCACAAGGAGCATGTTCCACTGCCTTCAGCATCTTTGTGGCTCTGTGCTAGACTCTTTCAAGCAGTTCCCTGAATTTGGTCTAGAAGTGAATATATATTCAACAGGACTGTAAGCAATGTTGCCCCAGTAATGCTCAAGTAGTTAGCAGTGATTAGACCTCCATTTTGGACCTCTCTCTTCTATATCATGGCAGCTAAACAAAATCCACTCAGAGATAGAACCACAGAGCTTCAAGTTAACATGTCCTTTGGCCATATCCACCACAAACCAATGTCAAGAAGTGGTCAATTTTAGGTACCTTTAAAAGCCACTGGAAAACATTCTACAAAGTTACACTTTCAACATACCTTTCTTACGGGGACCAAGGGCATCATCATCCAGATCTTCATCAAAGATTTCCCTTCCATCTTCTACATAACCTATGCCCTCTGCAGAAAAATACAAAATCGTTAAAAATTAACATTAAATTCTATCTTCTGATGTTTCTAAGTATATTCATAACCAAAAGGCTTACATATTTAAACACTTTTCCCCTTTTAATATATTTGCCAAAGTTATAAAAGCAAATTATTAAAAACTGCAGCACTGTCAGCTGTATCTTCTGTTAGACTAAACAGATTATTACATATTCTCTATCTTAAGATAAGGACAGAGAACATCAGAACATAACCACCAGGGACATTCAATTTAACTATACAAGTCCTGCACTTGGGTCACACCAACTCCACATAACATCACAGGCTTGGGGCAGAGTGGCTGCAAAGTTGCCTGGTGGAAAAAGGACCTGGAGGTGTTGGTTGACAGATCATAGAATCATAGAATGGTAGAATGGTAAGGTTGGAAGTGACCTCAAGGATCATCTAGCTACAACCCCCTGTCATTCAAGGCCTCGTCCAACCTGGCCTTGAACACCTCCAGGGAGGGAGCATCCACAACCTTCAGATAGTTGAACATGAGCCAGCAGTGTGCTCAAGAAGGCAAACAGCATCCTGGCCTGTATCAGGAGTAGCGTGGCCAGCAGGAGTAGGGGTGATTGTTTCCTCTGTACTCGGCACTGGCGAGGCTGCACCTCGGATACTGTGTTCAGCTTTGGGCCCCTCACTACAAGATGGACACTGAGGTGCTGGAGCGTGTCCAGAGAAGGACACAGGTCTTATGAGGAATGGCTGAGGGAAGTGGGATTGTTTAGTCTAGAGGAGACTGGGGGGTCTCATTGCTCTCTACAACTACCTGAAAAGAGGTTGTATTGAGGTCAGTGTAGGTCTCTCCTCCCTAATATCAGGTGATAGGAAGAGGAGAAACGGCCTGAGATTTTGCCAGGAAAGGTTTAGACTGGTTATTTTAAAAAATTCTTTACAGAAAGAGTGGTCAGGCATTGGAACAGGCTGCCCAAGAAGGTGGTGGAGACACCATCCCTGGCAGTGTTCAAGAAACATGTGTACGTGGCACTTTAGGACATGGCTTACTGGCCACGGTAGTGTTAGGTCAATGGTCGGACTCGATCTTAGGTCTTTTCCAAGTGAAACAATTCTAAGATTCTATGTTTAATCAGGAGTTACCAATTACGGTACTTATTTTGAAAGTGACATCATTGATAACTGGAAATAAAATCTCAAAACCACTTCTTAATGAAGAAATATTTCAATTACCATTCCTGTAAGAACAATGCAAAAGAAAAAAAAAATCTTATTTTTCTTGTCTCCTAAAAAAATGTGCCATGATTAGGAGGTCTACTTGAGATACAGAAAAAAAAAAAACACCACCAACAAAGAAAAACAACCAACCCTCTCCAAAAGACTCTTAACTTACCATCACCAACAATCCAGTCATCATCCTGACGTTCTCTGACCATCTTGGAATATTCTTCCTCATCTACTTCATCATAAACCCCTGTGAACTCTTCAACCTAAAGTTAAGGTATACTAAGGATTAACAGTTCCCACCAGGTTATCAGTAAGAACATGGATGGCTTCCTGCACAGTTACGCTGTTCACAACTAAGCACAGTTATTCAAGTTTTTCTTTGGCAGTGGCAAAAAAAAAAACAAAAATAAAAACAAAAATACCAAGCAAACAAACAAAAAAACCCCAAGTCATCAACTTTTAAAATTATCACAGCATACTGAAAATCAACATCTACTGAAGCACTGGCAGAGATTTAATTTGAAACTGACTCACTTTATCACTCATTTCATATTAAAAAACATGAGAGGGAATGGAGTAAAATAAGAGAGGGAATGGAGTAAAATAAGAGAGGGAATGGAGTAAAATAAGAGAGGGAATGGAGTAAAATAAGAGAGGGAATGGAGTAAAATAAGAGAGGGAATGGAGTAAAATAAGAGAGGGAATGGAGTAAAATAAGAGAGGGAATGGAGTAAAATAAGAGAGGGAATGGAGTAAAATAAAATCCTAGCAATGCAGACTTTCGACCCTTGGCTAAACTCTCAAACACCAAGACAAGTTTAGTGAAAAGAAAGGAGACTTGATGTGCCCAAGCGTAGTGCTGAAGATGCTCTTCTGTGCCCCACAGTAAATTTGCATGTTAATGACCTATGCACTCCAGGTTTCTTCAGGTATATCCACCTCAACATGGAAGTCACTTCCTGCTGGCATTACAATTAACTGGACAGTATCGATACTACCCTGCCAGGTTTCAGTTCCACCAGTCAAATACTTACATTTTGGGTTCTTTATTGGCACACCAATTAATTTTGGTCCCTCAAAGCTTTGAAATTGAAGTTGAAAATAATTTGAGGTTAACAAAAAAAGTACTTACTATCATAAAAAAGGTGTAAATTAATGTTTTTTTTTTTAAGTTGGTGCTTCCCTGTGGGATAGTTATCAAGCAGTTTCTAGCAGGTCTGACCTGCTGTTAATAAAATAGTTTTAATTTTGAAAACAGAAAAAAAAACAGATATTCCTGGAATCAAAACAATCAGTTTCTGAACAATTCTGAAAAACCCACACTGCTAAAAAACAAAAGCTGATCTGAAAGGCATATTTTGTTCTCTGTCACTTTTAGGTATGTATAAAGTTAACTAAGCAGCTGAGCTTACATTCATATTTCTATTAAAAAGCAAGGATGATGAATTTTCACCTCATATTTCAGTTTCTCGCCAGCTTTGGCTTTTTTCAGACGTTCCAGGGCTTCTTGGTGGCCTCTTCTAGATTTCCTCTCACGTTTGGAACGTGATGCTGCAAAACTTCCAGGCTCACACATAGCTGCCATTAATTAAAAACAAGAGAAATAAGTTTAGTGACCAGCTGCTGTGTTCTCTGGTACTTAATGTTCAGTGATGTAATAATAGTTGGCTGCAGTCCTGCTTAAAACCAACACAGAGATTTTACTTGGCTAAAACAGTCAGGGGTGACTCCTGACAAGCCACATCTGAAATATACATGGTCTCAGGCAGCAGAGATAGGAGACTCTGCCAGTTCACGTTCAGCAAGAAGCCACCACTGCCTTTCCACAGCACCTCTCAAATCTCATGAACCTTTATCTGAAAAGGAACTCCCTCCACACTCTTTCCTTGGGAACTTCCAACTCCTTTTATTTTGTATGTCTCCATGACAACTCAGGAATAGAGAGACTTGGAAAAGGCCTGTTTTGATACAAAGCAGAAATGCTGGGGAGGGTTAGGTGGTTTCACCATGTTTTAAGAGTGCAGCTAGATTGGGACGAGCTAGCAGTTCGCCGTCAGAAGAATGCTGCCCCATTTCCTCCTACATGTTCTTCCCTTCACAACCCTCCCCCCCAGCAAGGTGTTCTCCATTTCTCTCGACCTTTTTCTCTCTCTTCATTTTGGTGGGGTGGGTGTTCGTCTGATGAGAAACAAGAACGGTCCCAAACCAACTCTGGAAGGCAGGCAATTAGTTCGAAGACAACAGGTTTTGTGACGAGCCGGTTACAAGCAAAAGTGATCGAGGGCTAGTGCAAGTGGGCAGGCCAGGCAGTCGAAGCGTTCACCCTTCCTGGTGACAACAGGGGGCCAAAATATAGAGCTAGCTGCATCTCAGCAGTGCGGCTGCAACAAATAACTAAGGATTTCTGTTGCTAAGGGCTGGAATGGGCTAAAAAAGGGGTATTTAGATTGTCGGGGGAAACTGCCAAGATGTTAAACGTTAGGAGCATCTATACAAGATTTTCTATCACTTCTTCCTGTTCACCGCAAGCAAGCGCTGAGAAGAGCTGCTCCTCCCGAGACAAACATTATGTTCACCTCCAGTGGAGACCACCCGCCCGGGCGGCACCCCGAGCACTGAAATGCCAACGCGATCCCAAGCCACGCGTGACGGAGTCGGCAGCCCGCGAAGGGCAGCTAAACCGACAGCCTTCCCGCCCGGGATAACCCAGCCTCACACAGCCGGCGCGGGGGAGCGGGACGGGGTGAGGGTGCTGCGCGGCTCGCGCCCGCCACCGGGCACAAACCCCACCCGCTATAATACTCTCGAACGCCGGCGCGCCAAAAGGGTCCCTCCGAGCTCGGACAACGCAGCTACCGCCCGGGCAAATCACCGAAAGGCGGGACGCAAAGGGAAAGGGTCTCGCTGCCGAAGCAGCACCGCTGAGCCCCGGGCCCACCGCGGGCTGGGGACGCTCCCGGCGCATTGCCTGCCGCGCACGCGTACGCTCCCCTCCCGCGCCTCAAAGGGAAAGGACGGCAGCCGCCGCGCCGCCAGGCAGAGGGAGGCCGCCGGCTCCGGCGCGCGCCGCGGGCCTCACTCACCGTCCCGGGGCCCCGCGCCGCTCTCGGCCATGGCGCCCGCGCGCTCCGCTCGCGCCAAGGCTCCCGAAAGTGGCGCGAGACGGGAGCCCAGCGAGCCGCCGGCGGGGCGGCAGCCAATGAGCAGCCGCGGCGGCTTCGGCCGCCCCGCACGGGGGCGGAACCGCTGCTGCCGCCCGGGGGCGGGAGACGAGTGGTGGCCGTCTGTGGGCCCGGGAAGAGCGGAGGCTGCCGCTGGAGCGCAGGGCCAGGCCTCTGACCGGCTCACTCCCTAAGGCCGAGTGAGGGCAGGAAGCCCCAAGCGAGGCGGAGCCACTTTCTGGGCGACGCCTGTGCCGCCGGGAGCGCGTATCGACGCGGTTACAGGGCGAGGCCTGGGCTGACGGCAGTAGCCGCCTCAGGCCGTTTGCGGAGCGGGGCTGGGCCCGTTGCTGAAGCCGCGGCTTTGCAGCCGCTAGTTCAGCCCGCGGGGCCGATAACGTGTGAGCGCAGCAGCAGCAGATCAGCGCCGTCTCGGGAGTTTCGTCTGAGGGATGTCTGTCAGAACTCCCTCCTGCTGCCAGGATGTAGGGTCCATAAGCAGTACTGGTATGTGGTGTCTGGCCTTATGGCAAAAAAAAAAAAAAAATAAATGCCCATTTCTGAATTGGGGGAAAGCGGCAGCTGATGTCAGCCATCTGAAAACTGAAGTCCGCAGCGTGAAAGTCAAGGACTGCCTACAACAACGTCAGCACTAGATCAGGCCCCGCTGGGCGAAAGGAGCGTTTCAGGCATCGTTTTAAGCAACGTACAACCACTAAAGTTGGGTGGGTGATCATGACAAGACTACAACTAACATTCTTATGAGCCACGGTTTTCTTTTTTGCATATTTTAGAGTAGGTATTACCCTCTCACAAGTTTCAGGAACTCCATCAGTAGACTAGTCTTCAGGAAGCTAGTGACAAAACAGGTAATACAATGCATTCCTTCCTCGTTCCCAAATTACTTTTTTTCCTTCTTCTTACTTGCTAAATACGAGAAAAATACACTCTGACTGGATTTCTTAAGAGGCCAGGTGCATGGAGTGCTCAGAGAAGGGAGTTGTTTAAGCTTTTTTCTGTGTGTGCACCTGGCTTTGTCAGAGTGGGGAAGTTAAGTGTGTTCTGGTCATCTTAATGCTACAGAGATACTTCACTGCTGCGTCTAGAGTTTTACACACCATATTTCAGTCCAAGAGCAAGAGCTGTGTCCAGAAACAGATGTGTTTGTTTCAATTATAGTTGGAAATGTTTTTAAACATCTCAGTTAAGACAACTCAAGTTTTACAAGTCATCTAAAATGGTTTGGGTTTATCTGCCTGTGCCTTCACTACTTAGGGAAACTGGTAGGGTTTGTGCTATTTCACCACAGATGAACCTTGACCTTTTTTCCAAGATCTACACAGAGAACTTGCCACTTATTTATGAGCATGAAATGCTCCTCCAAAAACTCCGTAAATATGTAGGCACCAATTCCAGCTTCTTACAAAGGCAGTGTACCAGGTTAGGGTGGATCCCTCCCCTGGTAGAATAAACTTACCACAACACGTATTCTTTTTTGTGAAGTCAGGGGGAAAAAAATTATATTTCTTAAACTAAATATAACAGTGTAGGGGGAAAAAAAAATACAACTAACGACCTGAAGGAAGATGGGGAAGGGGTCAAGTGGCGGCGAAAGCAGCAGAAGCAGCAGCAGCCGCCAAAACAGCAGCAGGGGAAGATAGCAGCAGGCGCAGGCGAAGCGGCGGAAGCAGCAAGGGGAAAGTACAAGCTGTGCTTCCAGACAAAGCTTTTGATGCTCCAATGAGATTATATTAACTTATCCATTGTTGCCATTCTATGGCCTATCCCCAGAATGTTCACCTTAGAGCTTCCACCTCCAAGTTTCTCTGAGGTAGGAATCTAACTCAAACGGCCACAGGCAGGTAGCACCAGCACGCTTCAGAGCCATGTGAGAATTAATAAGATTCTGCCTTTACAGGCAATATGCTGTTGAAGGACCCTTAACTAGTATTATTTGGCCTTGATACACTGACTATTTTAAGGCATCTACAGAGATTTTTCATGGTTCTGAAACTGGAAATTATTTTATTTCTCCACAAGGGCTCCTTTGCATTGGTATGAGAGAAAGAAACCTACCAAATATTGATCCTTCTAACTTCTCTACCCAGCACTGCCTCTCACTGCTGGACCTTGTCTGGTGGAAACAAGAGGCACTCTAACCACCTGTAGCACTTCATGGTGCCAAGAGAGACTGACCACCCCAACAACCATAATGCGTGTTCCCAGGTACTCAGAGTGAGACCATCTCTCTCCACAGTTATTAGATGATCATCTTAGCTGTGGCAAACCAGCACCCTTGGAAACACTGACAGCTATTGGAGGAATGTCTGCCTGATCTACGGAGGGCCTTTCACTGGGTGCACTGTACCCACTGTTTGGTTTATTTCTTTTTTAAAAAGTATGCACAAAAGATCACAAAGCATGATGAGATGTTTAAATTTTGAAATTTCTCTAATTTTTAAGCTATGCTAAACATTTCTAAAAGAGAAATGTCACAAAATTCTTCAGTTTGAATAGTGATATAGTGCATTTCACATACACTTTTTCACATGCTTTGGGATATTGAACTGACTAGATTTTAATGCCTTGGATTAAAATGAAGCAACACTCTTTGCCAGCTATCATACAAACAGTGCCATGTTTGTTATTCAGGTGATGCCACGATCTGAGCCAGTACACAGTGATACAGTTAATTTACCAAACTGAAGTTGTTGCCATAGCTCCACTGTGGGACAGCACAGATCAAACAAAAGCTTTTTTCAGGAATGCTAGTTCTATCCTGACATTCATCTCTGGCTATAACAAGGCTGGGTCTGTTTCCTACAGCAGCATAACAAGCATATTTAAAAGCTGCAGAGGAAAGAAAGGAGAGGCAGCAGATGCACTTTGGGGGGGGGAAAAATAGCCCAACAAAAAACAAGATTTGAGACTTCCTTTGCTAAATGGCTTTATCACAAGAGATTACTTTGAGCTGATCTTGTAGCCTCCTTTGGGACAGTCACAGAAGAACAACTTGGCATCACCTTTGCTCAACTGTCTTGTAAAGACAAGAAGTAGGAATTGTGCTGTGCAGTTCCGAGCCTCTCAAGGAAGGTGGGATAGCTGCAGAGAAGAGTCCAAGAGAAGCAAAGTAACAAAGATGGTAGGCAGCAAAAAACAAGGTACAGAAGAGGAAGCCCAGGAACCTCCCAGATTTCAACGAAAGGTGACAAAGATGCTTTCTTATTGCTGTAATTGAAATACATATATTACAAATCAAAGGTATGGTAAACTCTTTGCTAGAGCTCCAAGATCATATAAACAGTGGCACATCTGAAAGTACAAATGGAGTATAGTATAGTTAAATGGCTAAAATTATTATTATGTTGAGGCTTGTTCTTGTCTTCCTTTTTGTCTAGGGCATGCATGATCTGTCTCAAAGGCAGTAGGGCAAAAAAGTTAAAACAGATTGAGACATTAAGCTTATGTTTGGTTTTGTTGGGGTTTTTTTGTTTGTTTGTTTTTAATGATGGAATAAAAACCTTGTTGAAACCAAGATGGGTAGGATAAAAAGCAGAATGCAAGTAAGCCATAAATTATAGCAAAGTGGCAAATTCACATGTACCATGTCCAACTTTACTTTGTTAGGTACAGATTGTCATAGTGGAGACTTGTGTGCGCATGCTACTGCTCAGGATACAGTGTATATGCTCTGTATGTGTCCTACAAGTGTGGAGTGTTTAATTCCCTTACTTTTAATCCTTACACTGATAAGAATTCATTCATGTTATCAGTCAATTTACTGAAAGTTTCTACATCTAATATGATCCATCTCTGACTACGTCTCAGCAGCTGCTTACTAAACTATGCTATTCACATGACATTTCAATATGCATTACTTAACTCTGTGGGGGACAGTCCTAAAGGAAAACAGATTACAGAAATTAAAAATAAAATCTTAAGTTACTGCTTACCAAGAGCTCCTTGTTTCCAGAACTCTTCACACATAGTTAACTGATAGAAATAAGAAATAGAAAGTTAGCTGATAGAAATATGAATATAATAGAAGTTTTAAAATACTAATAATATTGTGGAAATTTATGAAGATGAAAAACATTATCAAGAAAGATAGTGCAAACTTTTATGTTTGAAGGGTAGTTTCTTTCCTTGCCAAGCCTATAAATCCCTTCTGTTTGCCGCAGAGCTCATTTAAATTTCCTACCCAAGTTACCCGCAAACATCAGGATGAAAAGAAGGAAGCTGCTGTTAGGATGTTAAAGCTCTGAAATGTAAATGCAAAATAGAAACTAGACCAACACAGGAAGGCCATAAATATGACTGGGGGGCTAGAACACCTGTTCTACAAGTACAGGCTGAGGGGGCTAGGGTTGTTCAGTCTGGAGAAGAGAAGGTTCCAGGGAGACCTAACAGCAACCTTCCAGGGACTCTTTACAAAGGCCTGTAGTGGTAGGACAAGGAGGAATTGTGTGAAATTAGAGAAGAGCAGATTTAAATTGGATGTTAGGAACAAATTCTTTACCATGAGGGTGGTGGAACTCTGGAACAGGTTGCCCAGAGAGGTGGTTGGGCCCCCCCTATAGAATCATAGAATGGTTTGGACTAGAAGGGACCTCCAGAGGTCATCTACAGCAGTCAGCAGGGACATCCTCTGCTAGATCAGGTTGCTCAGAGCCTTGTCAAGCCTGAAGATCTCCAGGGATGGGGCCTCAGCTACCTCCCTGCGCAACCTGTTCCAGCTAAACAAGGCTCTGAGCAACCTGATCTAGCAGAGGATGTCCCTGCTGACTGCTGTAGATGACCTTTGGAGGTCCTTTCCAACCAAACCATTCCAGATTAATTTCCATTCTGACATAAAATAAGTCTGTTATGAACATCTAGAAATACGTTCTTTTTTAAAAGGAAAAAAAAAAGGCAAGACACACATTAAATTGATTGTGATTGAATTACAGCAGATCCTAGTCACTCAAACAGAATTGGTGGAATTACACTAACCAGGACAGAGAGAGCAGAATCTCATCACCTGCTTGCTAGATACAATATTCCTATTCAAGCCTAGGATAAAAGTACAAAATATTATAATGTAAATTAACCAGGGAAGACAAGTGAGAGCAAACTCACAGAGAATGAGCCTGCACATAATTATAATGTCTAAGAATTAAGTCGGATGCCAGTGGTATTCAAGAGCATACAGTTATTGCCACAGCATGAAAGTCTCTGTTTTAGCTACTTTCAGTGCTCTCATTTTACAACTGCGCAAAAATGAACAATTAACGTATAAGCAGAACATTACTGCAGAGAGGCTGTTACATTTCAAGACCTGGCTGAAGATCAAATGTGCTTCCATGGGTGAATAATCTCAGTGTTCACCATTTCACATCTCTTCAGCAGGAAGGACAGCATCATGAGATGCTGCAAAGTCTAGTTGCAGTCCTGACAAGTCTCTGTTGCTGATGTGCCACTGGTGAAAGTTGTGCTCACAGTGCAGGGAAGCAGCAAGGGCCATTGCTCCCTGAGGGCAGGGAGCTCAGCATGGCAAGGCTGGCAGGACAGTCAGGACCTCACCACCTAGTCCTTGAGGACCGTGAACAGGGCAGCCCAGGGATGGGAGTAAAGGTCAGCCCAGAGCTGACAAGGTAGTGGTAAGGCAGGTCTGAGGTCAAACTAGAAACATGAGTCAAGGCCACATCCAGTGATATTAACCTGGGTCAGGTGGATCCCAGTGATCACCAAGCATGTCATAGAATGGTTTATGTTAAAAGGGACCTCCAGAGGTCATCTAGTCCACTCCGCCTGGAGTTAGCAGGCACATACTTTACTAGGTCAGCTTGCTCAGACCCTTGTCAAGCCAGTCTGTGTTGGTAAGGCAGTTTCGAGGTCAAGCATTAAGTCAGCCCACAGGTGGGGACTAGGATCAGCCTGATGATGGCAGTAAGTGCCAGACAGCCCAGGGATCACCAGGAAAGTCCATATGGGCAAGGCAGGTCCAACATCAGACTAGAAAGATATGCGTATGGCTGTGGCCAGCACTCCTACAGCCCAGCTCCAGCAAGGGTTACTTCATGGACACAAAATCAGGGGGAAGGATTAAGGCCTCAAAAAGGACCACAGCAGAGGCAGAAACCCTGGACATCAGCCCTCAGAGGGTCTGTATGGAGGCCTGCTCTGGAAGGAGGGTGAATTCAGGAGCTGGGGCTGGGTAAGGAAGCAGCATAATGGGGACACCAAAGCCCAGAGTCAGGCTGATTACTGAGGAGGCCCCACAGGACCACAGGCCAGGCCCCACTATGCTTGATTCAGGGCTTAGGAAACCCTGAAGTAGCTCAGGGTCAAACAAAGTCAGTGTGATGGTTTGGAAGTCTCCCGCCCCCCCCCAACTTTGTAAAATCACCCAGACTAGACTCAGCCATCTGGAAGTTAAGGAATGAAGCTCTATTTATAGCTTAGCACAATATACAAGCAGATATATACACAATATACAGGAATATTTACAGAAATATACAAGTTAAAGGTAATACAGAAACACAGTACCTCTCCCAGAAACCAGAGTCCCCAAGAGAGGCTCCCAAACACCCTTCCACCTTCTTCCCACCCCTCTACTTTACCCCAGGGTCTGCCTTACGTGTAAAGTGAGTTTGGAGATCAGCCAGGGGGGTTAGAAGGAAAGTGGTTAGTTAGGTTAGCAGAGAGGTCTAGACCAAGCCAGCAACTAGAGAGAGTGAGACTGTGTGTGTGTCTTAACTATGTTTGTGTTCTTATACATCTCAGCAAGCCTATGAGTGAAGTAGATATCATCATTGTTTTCTTTTCAGAACCTATAATATAATTTTTTTCATTAAAATATTCCAATTGGCCTCAAACCAGCACAGTCAGGTGCTCCTCAAGAACAGGAAGACAACATGATACAGCTGACGGGCTAAGGACCTTGCAACTCTGGGTCCCATCCCACAGCCCCACGCAAGATGATCTGGACAAGCCTACACAAGAATCCAAGTTATAAAAAAAGAGTTCAAACTTGCCTTATCACAGGCTGAAGTCAAACCAGAAAATTAATCTGCAGCTGTCAATCCAGACCCAAGGAAGGAATCTTCAAACAGAGGGCAGACCAGGGTGAAGCTTAAATAGAGCTCCAAGCCCATAGGCAGAGGGTGTGGTGTTGAGGCCCCAGCTGAGGCTTGTCAGGGCCATCAGGGTCTTTTAGTGCCCTTACAGTTCTGCAACACATGAAGTGACTGATATCCAAGACCAAATTTGTCCAGTTTTCATGAAAATAGAAGCCACCATCATCAATGCTAAATCTCCAAACAGATACTAAATCTCTCCTCCTAATCATGAAAGCTCTTGAATATTTCAAAGAAAAAGCCCCCAAATTATCTGCAGGATATTCCCAATCTCTTTCCTAGAAGCAGCTGCAGTATGCTGAAGAAGGTCTACTTCAGTGGGTAGAATATGACAAGCCAATAACATGACAGATCAAAAGTTTCAAAGGTGGCAAAGTTACAAGCAACTGAAATAAGAGCTTAGGGTCAAATACTCTTAATAACTATTAAAAACTAAACTGTCTAGCAGATAATAAATTTAGAGTGCATATTTTGTTTTAAATAAACTATTTCTGCCCAGATAATGAAAATCTCCAGTTGCTAAGTTTTTGATACCCGAACAATTAAACATTTCCCCCCCTCCAACAATCACTTGAATGTAGGTTACAGTATGAGTTTGAAATAGTATGGAAAAAGTTATGTGAAGGCATGAAAATTTGTTAAATGGGAAGACAATCGTTAAATGGGAAGATAAGAACAGTGGAGAGGGAAAAATGTATTGGAAACTTGTAATACTGGAAAAGATAGTGTGACAGAATACTGATGATCAGCTTAGGAAGTTTGAAACTGAGCTGGCTGAAAAGGAGGGGACTAGGTAAACTGAAAATAGGTGGAAGTGAATGCAGTACAAATATGTGGAAGAAAGGCAGCCTCAGCTTTGTGTGGATTTAAGTGAAAGTGTGTATTTAGAGAGCCGTAAGAGGCGGAAAAGAGGAAGGAGGGATAACAGCATCGTTTAAATGCAAATAGAAAAGAGATTTTTCTTAAATTATGTTTTATCTGTGACAATAAGAAGCAGGACAGAGAAAATGAATAATTTAGGCAAAGTTAATCCTGAGATATAAAGTAGACAGATCTGTAATATTCAACATTGTATTTCTTGACAGAGGTAAAGCTGCAACTGTAGTGCTGTGCTTGCACCACTCTGCAAGAAATCTGTAGAGAGCCCAAAACAGAACAGGGAGGATAATGAGAATATTTGTAAAATATGACCTGTGAGAAACTATTGCAACAACTGGGGCAGTGTAGTCTAGAAAAGTCATGAGAGATGTAACAAAAATACCAAACTGCTTGCTGAATGCCACCTCTCTACTCCAAATCCTCAAACTATTGTTCCAAAACATCAACCACAGAAGTCATACAAAAAGCAAATGAAAGTAAATCTGTTCTCAATATTTCTATGCATCTGTGTATCTACTGATGTCATACTAATTCCAGACATGCTAAAATTAGTGGTCAAAAAAGAGCAGAAAATAAGATGCCTTATTTCTGAAATGACCAATTAGTTAAGTCACATGTTTTTAGACTGGGATTAAAAACCTCTCAATGGTAAATTACTTTTTTCCCACCTACAGAGGTGGGAAGAACAAGGGAGAGAATGAAAGGTAGGAATTAAAATACACCCTATTGTTCTTCACCATCTCAAACACCTTTACTTCATCACTACTTCCATGTGATGTTGTATGATACTGTAGCTTTAATTAATTTTAAAGTTGTAGTTTATTGTTCCAGTGGAACACAGTACTTGCAAACTACCACCTTTTTGTTAGAATAAATCCAAATTATTTCCTTTTTATGACACAGCATTATAGATTTTAATCCGTAATGGTTTTAATATTTGAGGACAGTCATTAAAACCTTCAGGATCCAAATTAGATACATGAAAGCAAAATTTAACTCACCTGTAAATTATTTGACAATTTATTCTATGATGCTTTTGTAGATGTTTGGCTTTGAAGTCAAACACTATTTAACTGGACCAGTCCCTGTTTTTTTATTGTTTCCTGATGGATTTTGAACAGAAATTAAGTGAGCTCTATTTCTCTTCACTATAATTTGGTTGTAAGCCAGAAGACTTGCTGCCTCTCATATGTGAAGACCATTTTAAATACAACTTTTGCTGCCCTGAGTGGTACTTGACATACAAGACCCGCAAGCATTCCAGCCCCTGCTTTTATAAAGACGATCACAATAATGGAGGGGTTTTTGCTTTAATAAAGAAAATGTCACTGTCCTTAGCCTGAGACTTTGCTAAGTATTTAACAAACTTCGCTGTAATAATAACAACAGTAGACAACTGTGAGCAACTTGTTAGCAAGCTCAGAGGGGAGTAGTACTTTGGGAAAGAAAGGAGAGGATGTAAGTGTAACACCTAAACATGTAATTTTTCATACTTTGTGAGTTAGTTGTTCCAGTTTGTGCACTGAAATTCTTTACAGAAAAAGCCCTGGTGCATATCACATGAAACTTTTCCAACAGTTAGGATTGTTCCCTGTCTGTTATCTATTCAATTCAGACCTTGGATTAGTGTAAATTCAGACCTAGAAATTAGTGTTTAGAGAATTGGGATTGTGGTTTCCTGACTTGTTTGCATGTAACATTAATTTATGCACCCTGGACAGGATTTTTATGCATCGGATGTCTATTCATGCAGCCATTGCCAAGAGCTCAGTCACAAGAGGTTGTGTCTATACATCATTCTAACTTCTGCAGGAATGGCAGGAGGATGCCCAGGAGACCATGCTCAGCCTGGTGTAGGATATTTGGTTACATAAGTGAAATTAGATATGTGAACCTTCCCACCCATCACTCTTGCTGCACTGTTCTCGTAAAAGTTAGCTGACTTGTAAAGATTTACAGACCACCTCCTGAGCTTCTCCAAGCAAACTTGGCTTTTTATTTATTTTAGAAAATAAAGAAGATATAGCTTTTTAAAAGCCCATTCCCCTTCACCCCCCTAGCAAGAAGATGCAATTTAAGATGCCTTATTCAGATGCCAAATACATTCACTTAAGATCATTAAAGCCAGGATGGCCTGTGACAAATGCCATCTGAACAAAGATGACAGACTCCTCACCATTCCCTTTCCCATTATTTCACCTCTCTCTTAATGAGGTACACAACATCTTAATCGTGCCATTCAAACAGAAGGAAAAACAAATTATAGACTATTTCCCAGGGGTTGAAATTAAATGAGCAGCAAGAGAAGTATTCCATTTCCACCATGAAATTCAGACCAAATTTAGATAGGTGTAAGAGAGACCTCTTTATAGAGACTTTTTAAAGGAGGAATTGGAATGTAGCCAGAGTCGATAGCAAACTCTCAGCATGAAAGCAAAGATGAAGTTCACCTTTTCATGCACATAATAAACAAAAGGCAATGGGATTTATATTCTCCGGTTATTGACAGTCATCCAGATAAAGGAAGGTCCATTTCCCTTCCATCTCTATTCCCACACACCTGCCTGGTAAGGGAGAGCTGAACACTGGCCCCAAATGCATTCATACTTAGTGTTCCTCCTTCAGCACATCAGCATCTGGCTCTTATGAGCTAGTGTCTGTGGCTGGGTTTATAAAGGGGCTACTTCTGGATGCTATGCTCCTAGCACTGCTCAACCATGATGTCCAAATATTCTTCTAACAGCCTAACACTCTTGGTAATATTTTTTGTAAGAAAAGGAGCAACAAATTTCAGGCAGAGTGCTGCAATAATCATGATTTAATCAGTTCCCTTGAGTATGCTTTCAATAGTGTCTGAGTGGTCCTCACAGAATAACTGATAAAGGAACTTAGTTATGAGGAAAAAAAATCAGCTGTGAGGTTTAGTTTGGCTACCTAATTTTCTTGCTCAGTCACCTCTTTTGGCATGTAATTTTTTTTCTCTTAACTATTGCTTCATTCATTATTCTCACATTTTCTTTCTACTTTCTTCCTCATATCTTTTTCACTTACCCTTTTCACATAGCTCCTGTATTTTTTTTTTTTTTTGCACTTGGCCTCATTTGAAGACATTCAACAAAAAAATGAAACATTTTAAATTAAACTCTCAAGTCCTCAGGGAATAACTCAATTCTCTTGTAGCTCCTCATGGCTTTGAATGGCCTTAAATGTTTGTGTCCTCTGAAGCCTGATTCTTAAAAACGCTCACAGTGCCCACTGAAGCTGAGCCCTGCTGGAATCCACTGTAACAAATCTATCAAGGTTAACAATAGCCAATGAAGTCTCTCCAGCCTCAAAAGCATGGGCTTTATAGCATCTTGATCACATTCTCATGCTACTTAAAAATAGGAAGGCTGGGTACTTGCAGCAGTGTAGAAGCTACAGCTGTGTGTGGTTTAGCAGTCTAACAGCATGACTGAAGACACAGTTGTGACTCCTGGGCCAGCTTCCTCCTAAGAGTCTGGGAGCTCTGTCACATACTTGGCTGTGACAGAAACATATTGTTGCATTTAGATGTTACCGTTATGACTTCAGTACCACAAATTTGCAAAAAAGCATTGCCTAGAAACTTAATCCAAGTTGAAAGGAATATGTATTTCTGTCCCCTGAATTCTTTCAATGTCACTAAATGAAAACTACATAGTACATGACAGTGCCAGAGGAGGGCATGCCAGAGGAGGGCCATGAAGATCATCAGGAGTCTGGAGCCTCTCCCCTAAGAGGACACACTGAGAGAACTGGGGTTATTCAAGCCTAGAGAAGGCACCAGGAAGACCTTTTAGTGGCCTTCCAGTACTTAAAGATGGCCTATAAGAAAGATGGGGACAGACTCTTTATCAGGGAGTAGTGATAGCACAGGGGATAATGATTCTAAACTGAGACAAGGTATATAAGGAAAAAGTTATTAAAAGAAAAAAAAAGATATAAGGAAAAAGTTCTTTACTTTGAGAGTGGTGAGACACTGGAACATGTTGGCTAGAGAAGTGGGGAATGCCTGCTCCCTGGAAGTGTTCAAGGCCAGGTTGAATGAGGCTTTGCACAACCTGGTCAGGTGGACGATGTCCCTGGCCTGTCCTCTTTAAGGTCCCTTCCAACCCAAACCATTCCATGATTCTATCTTATTTCAGCCCTACTCCGGAAAGACGCTCCAAACATCTTGCCCCTCCACCGCGAGGGAAAGCGGGAGGCCGCTCTTGGCCCACTCTGGGAGCCGCTACCAAGCTGCACGGCCGCTAGCGGAGGCGCAGAGGACAGGAGCTGTCCGTTCAGCACCGCGCCCGTCCGCGCCATCTCCTTCCCTGCCTCCCCTCGCTCCCGCGGTCAGTTTTGAACGAGTCAAAACTCACCCCGGGTCGCCGTGAGGAAGTTACCGAGGCCAGTCAGGGCCTGCAGGCTCACGGAAAGTGTACGGTGAAGCGGCGCCTGCCTGGCTGCAGAGTTAGGGGCAAATACGCCAAAAAATCTCTAACGTGTCTCTGCCAGCCAAACGCCCACACCGCTCCGGCACACCTCGGTGCGCTGCTCTAAGTCCCCTCAGAAGGGCACACCCTACCCCGGTGCGGTGCGGGGAGGACACAGTTCTGGGGTCAGCCGAGGCGCCTCGAGGCGGCTGCCTCGCAGGGGAGGACCGCAGGTCCGCGGGCCGGCCTGGCACCGCCGCTGGAACCGAGGCCGCCCGGGGCGCCGCCGGGGGCCGCGGTGGCGCGGCGGGGCAGCAGCCAACCAGAAAGCCGCATGCAAATGAGCGCGGCGTCCCCCGCGCGGAGGGGGCGGTGGCCCGGCGAGCGCCCGGTTGCCATGGAGACGCGCGGCAGCCGTGCCCCCGGGCGGCTCCTGGGGAGACCCCCCGCGGGGCGGGCACACGCGTGACGGCGGAGTCCGGCGCCGAGCGGGCCCAGGTGGCGGCAGCGGCAGCGGCACCGGCGGTGGGGACGAGGCTGCCGCCGGCCATGCCAGTGCTCGCGCCCGATGCTGAGTCAGAAACAGGTATCCCGAAATCCCCCTCTGAGGCGCGGCGCTCGGAGGCCATGGAGGAGCTAGAGCACACCTGCCCCCAGCCTCGCCTGGTGAGTCAGGCCCAGCCCCGGGCAAGGGCTCGGCTTCATCTCGCTCCTCCCGCCTGAGTCTCCTCGAGCGCTGCGGGACAGCGGTGCAGAGGGCGTGGGGGGTGACAGGAGTGCGTGGCGGTGTGGGGGAGCAGGGAGCGAGGTAGAGAGCGGCCACTGCCGTGTTACAGCTGGGCTCTTTGTGTAGCGCCGCGCCTCCGCGGGGACAGAGAAGGAAGGAAGGGGCAAAGGCTGCGGTGGGAGTGGGCTGTCCTCACGTCTTGGGGTCCCGGCCCCGTTTGGGCTGTCCTTGCCGTGCTTTGTCGTGTGGGGACTTCGGGGACTACAGCGACAGCTAGGCAGAATTTCTCGTCCTTTCTTTAAAAGAACAACAACAACCGAAAAAACACCTCAACCATTCCCCCAGGCCCCCGACGGCTTAGGGTGCCTTTAGAAAATCAAGGGCTGCTGCGTTAGCGAAAGGCTCGCGTAGAAGAGCCGGAGTACGAAGCCGCGACTTCAGCTCAGGTCACGGCAGCATGTGACTCGGTACAGCCGCGTTACAGTCAAACAGCTGCATGGCTTTAATAATGAATGCAGGACAGCGGCGTACGCTCCACGGAGGCGGCTGCAGGGAACGATGACCGGTCCCGGCCTCTCACCGCGCCGCGCTTCGCCTCCTGCTCACTGGCGCGTCCTGCCCGGGCCGGCAGCCTCTGCCTCTTCAGTGACCCTCCCAGGACCTGCTGAGCCCTACAGGCCGGCCCCCCCGGCCAGGCTTGGTGCACCCAGGAGTGGTAAACTTCGGTTTTATCAACTTCACTTGACTTCAGTGAAGAGTTCCCCGTTCGTTTCGGGATGTGTAAGGGAGTCTTGGAGAGCTGCGGTCTCGAGAGGACCAGAGGGTGAGGGAGAGCCGGGAGAGCGGTAGTAAAAATGAACTCCCATGATAGTAAAAATAAGCTCCTGTGATAGTAAAAATAAACTCCTATGATAGTAAAAATCAGCTCCTTGGATTGTGAAAATAAATGCCTTTGACGGCCTTTGGTTAAAGGTGAGGGAAGGCTTCCTCTGATCGTGCAGGTGACTTTACAAAGCTGCCGTACCACCAGAGTTAAGGTTGTGAGAGCTGCCCCGTTTTAATCTTCTCATTTAAAATAATTGGAAGGCTTCCCTGCTTCTTATTTAAACCTTTTATTATTCCTATCAGGAATGATGATTCCTTTCCTCAACATGGCATGCACCATTGGCAGGGCTGTAGAAAAATAATAGTAGCAATAAGCAATACATATACACAGAGAAACGAGGAGAAGGTAGCAAGGTGTGAAAGTGCATGATAGATGCAACAGTTTAGGTCATTTAACACCGTAATTCAGTCACGGTCCTAATTAAAACATGTTTAAACATCAGTCTTCAGTAATTAAATTCAACACTATAGCTGAAACATTGTTCTAATACTACAAGAAATAGCAGCAGTCATTGGAGCTGACCTAAATTAATGTTTTTCTACTTGATGGTGTTAGAATTAGGACCAACTTTGTAAAGGATTGTTAATGTGGTTCATTTGGGAAGGCTTTTGGAGTTGTTTTAATAGGGAGAGTTAGCTCACATGTTGTTATTGCAGTGTGTTCGTACAGGCTGTCTAAGATTTCTCTGTCAAAAGCTCAGCTGTAACAACCCATTTGAATATATTACTCTGTGCAGTCTGACATTTTAAAAGATTTTAAAGAAATAAGTGACAATATGATGCCAGTATTTACAGTATCATGCATTCCAGTGTAATTTCTGTGGAAATTAAGGTGACAGCTAGAGTACAAGAATAAAACAGGAATACATTATGATGTTTTAGATCTTCCTCGGTACCAATAATGGACAATGAAGACACATGAATGAAGATTTATGGAAAGTATGCCCTTAGAAAGTGGTATTTTGTCAGTTAGCAGATCTACACTATCTTCAGGCAAAAAAAAAAATTGTCTGATGAAATATAAAGCAATACAATGCACTTATTAGGGCATAAGGAATGATGCAAGCAAGTGTACTCAAGTACACTTTAAGTGAGAAAAATTAAGAGCTGCTGTCCTGAGGAATTAAAGTGACATCATCCTTGACAGATGAGATAATAAAATGGGTATCAAGTTCCTACCAGATCTTTAAGTTCTTCAGTACTTTCTCTGATCCCACTTATTTGAAAGCAGAACGTACAGCAGGGGGACAGTAACCAAGTCACCTGCTTCATTAAGATAAATGAAAGGATGTCTCAGTTAACATTTCAATATTGTTTTAATATCCTGGATATCAGGATGGTACCTTGGGATGGTAGGTACAAGTTCTCTACTACAAGGGTGGAACAGGTTGCCCTGTTTCAACATACTTTGTTCAGGAAGACAATTCCAGAGAGTGTCTTTTGTGAAAGCAACAATGGCAATTTATCAAGACAGTGCTGCAGATAAAGCAAAACTAAATGTACATTGAAACTTACTTGAAAACAGTTTCCAAACATGATGTCTGCTCTCACCAATGCTTGGTCTCAGTGCGTTTCTCTTGAACACACTGAGAGGTACTTTTCCTTGTGTTTCTCATCATCCAGCACAGGCCTTAGTGGGAACATCTGGGAAATTACTGTTGGGAACTGGATACCAATATCTTATTTTCAGAACTGTCTGAAGTCCTTAGGGTTCGGCCAGTGAAGGGAGTGCAGGACAACAAAACATACACTTCCATCACAGCACCTTGTGGTGCTTTGACTCTAAAGTGAGATTGAGCTTCAATCAGGCTCTTCTTCAACATATCAGGAAAGTCAGGCATGACTTAAGGAACTTTCAAAAGCCAGATAAACAGAAAACAACCTGAGTTAGGCAAGGTCAGCAACAGGGGAGGAGTAGACAGGTAGGTGGTTGGTTTGGCTTGTGCTCATGAGGGTGTTGATGGTTAGAGGGCCAGGCAGGAATTAAGCAGCAGTTGGTAAAGTAAATTAAAGTGATTCTGTCTTCTTCAAGATGACATAAAGAAGCAGGTAGGTGTTTTTTACTGTGCCTGCTCTGTGCTTGGCAATGCAATTCCAGGAATACTGGGCAATGTCCCAAGAACATTGTTACATGACATCCATGCTAACATCCAGGCAGCCAGTCATATCCTGGGCTGCATCAAAAGATGCATTGCCAGCAGATACAGAGAGGTGAATCTGTCACTTTGCTCTGGTGGGACCTCACCTGGAGTACTGCATCTGGGTCTGGAGCCCTCAATATAGGAAGGACACAGACCTGATGGAGCAAGTCCAGAGGAAGGCCATGAAAATGATCAGGGGTTTGGAGCACCTCTGCTACGATGACAGGCTGAGGAAGCTGGGATTGTTCAGCCTGGGGAAGAGAAGGCTCCAGGGACACCTAATAGCAGCCATCCAGTACTGAAGGAGGCTTACAAGAAGGACGGAGAGAGACTGTTTACAAAGGCCTGTAGTGATAGAATGAGGGACAATGGGCTTCAAACTAGAGAAGAGCAGATTTAGATTGGATGTTAGGAACAGGTTCTTTACTATGAGGGTGATGGAACACTGCAACAGGTTGCCCAGAGATGTGGTTGGGGCCCCATCCCTGGAGATATTCAAGGTGAGGCTCGACGGGGCTCTGGGCAACCTGATCTAGTTAAGGATGCCCCTGCTGACTGCAGGGGAGATTAGACTGAACGACCTTTGGAGGTCCCTTCCAGCTTGGACCATTCTATGATTCTAAGATATGGCCAGTTCCCATTTATCTGTGCAAGAAATGGCACCAGGACCCTGTGTGGAAATGCCCAACTCAATTTTTTCTGCTTATTATCACTGTTGCAAGGACATCTGAGCTGGAGAGTTAGGACCTATCCATATGGTAGATAAAACATGTTCTGCCAAGGCACTGTAAGCATCAAGGCCATTTAAGGTTCATGCTAACAATCCCAGTGCCTACTCCCAAGCCTGGATTTACTTCTACTGCCTTTTCTTTAGATGCAGAGGCTACAGACCTTTATAATTGAATAGGAATTAGGTATCAAATACCTTGGGACCACTAAATATACAGTGCTTTGGAGAATGAGACTTGGGTACAGCTGAAGATCACAGCTCTAGTGGCATTTTAGGTGTCAGCTGCTTGAGCCATTTTGTTTATTGTATTGATCGTTTTAGAGGAAATGAGAATTTATGAGGTTGGTTTGGTTTGTTTTCAAATTATTCAAGTACATTTGGAAAAGACTTTTATTGTATTGAAGAATAGAGGAGAATCTTTAAGTACTTTTTACTCACTGGAGCTCTGTAATGGTTTAAGAGGCTCTAGGCTCCTGTAGACAATTTCCTCATTTCTGTTGTTAAGCAATGAAATGTTAAACACAAAATATGAAATGATTGCAAGAAAACCACGCGTGCCTTGCATTTCTGTATTTTCATCCCTGGATGCCTTGCTCCCTCTGCATTTGCAAAAACCCTTTGGAGAGAATCTGAGGTAACCTGTAGAATTGTTTCAGATATTTTATTTCCATGAGTTTTCACAGATCTTCATATTTATTGTTGCTGTGTCACTGCAAGGTATATGCAATTTTAATCATAAATTGAAGGGGGTTTATTGTGGATAAAAAGTGTCCCAGGCATCTGTTTCTCTCTCACGTGATGTTATGACTTAGGGGGTCTGCCATCTGCTTACTTCAATGTGGAACTAGGAATAAATATATATGTAAATAGCCTTGCATTTAAGGAACCCCGAATTAACTTTATTTGACCAAATTTTTTTTTTTATTTTT
>WBNM01016549.1:0-47815 GCA_013399055.1 Ramphastos sulfuratus | reverse complement strand
TTTTTTTTTTTTTTACAAAAAATCCTTTACAAGTTTGAGGTTTGCTTTGGATTAATTTTCATTTTCAGAAATGCTGGCTACTGCATAAAAGCACAAACCCATAAAGACCCCATGCCAAATGTGATTTGTGCCTGGGGACATGTAGAAATTTTTGCTGCACTTAAAAAAAAAAATATTTTAAAAAAAATTGCCTGTAGATACCAAAAATTTGCTGTGATTTTCCTTTACTACATCAAATGACATGCAGTTGCTATATGTCCTGAAATGCCATAATCTCTGCAAAACTATATTGCAGTACAGATCTACAGAACTCTTTGCTCTGATAAGACCTCACCTGGAGTACTGTGTCCAGCTCTGGAGCTCTCAACACAGGAATCATAGAATCATAGGATCACAGAATGTCAGGGGCTAGAAGGGACCTTGAAAGCTCATCTGGTCCACCCCCCCTGCCAGAGCAGAAGCACCTAGAGCAGATCACACTGGAACGCATCCAGACAGTTCTTGAATATCTCCAGAGAGGGAGACTCCATAACCTCCCCGGACAGACTGTTCCAGTGCTCTGTCACCTTCAAGGAAAAAATTCCTCCTCAGGTTCACATGGAACCTCCTATGCCTCAACTTCCACCCACTGCCCCTTGTCCTGTCATTGGGCATCACTGAGCATAGCCTGGCTCGATCCTCCTGGCACGCACCCCTTACATATCTATAAACATTAATCAGGTCACCCCTTAGTCTCCTCCTTTCCAAGCTAGAAAGCCCCAGCTCCCTCAATCTTTCTTCGTAAGAAAGATGGCCAACTTCCTTAATAATTTTGTGGCTCTATGTTGGACTCTCTCAAGATGGAGCGGTTTCAGAGAAGGGCCACAAAGATGATCAGGGGGTTGGAGCATCTCTGCTATGAAGACAGGCTGAGGGAGATGGAGTTTTCCAGTTCAGCCTGGAGAAGAGAAGGTTCTGGGGAGACCCTAGAGTAGCCTTCCAGTGTCTGAAGGGGGCCTGCAAGAAGGCTGCAGTGTCACTGTTTCCAAAGGCCTGGAGTGATAGGACAAGAGGCAATGGGTTGAAATTAGAGAAGAGGAAATTTAGATTGGATGTCTGGAAGTTCTTTACCATGAGGGTGGTGGAATACTGCAACAGGTTGCCCAGGAAGATAGTTGAGGCCCCATCCCTGGAGATCTTCAAGGTCAGGCTGGACAAGGCTCTGAGGAAGCTGATCTAGTGGGGGATGTCCCTGCTGACTGCAGAGGAGTTGGACTAGATGACCTTTGGAGGTCCCTTCCAACCCCTAGCATTCTGTGACTATGGAGAAGTATGCGCAGAGACACTGAACACACCCAGAACTGTCTATCCCCATCTGTACTTACAGCTTTGTTTTCACGTAATCTGCTTTCCTTTCCTACACACACCTACATAGACAGCATAAGGTGAAAAGCTCTTGTGGAAAACACTGAGTCAGAGATCTGGTAGAGAAGCCCAGTGCACTCCCGATGGGGGAAAATAGTCCTTCTCAGATCACTTCTGCTGGCCAGCTGGGAAACTTCAGAGGCTTTGTCTCCTAAGCAGGAGGGAAAATGGGGGTCTTTTTGCTTCAGAACAGCTCTGTTTTGACTAACAGTTTAAACGAAGTGCTGTCCTACATCTGACATGAAATGACTGATGGATATTAAGTATCTAGAAGCACAAGCAGAGATTGAATGCTGGGCCAAATTCACCCAAAACCTTAGCTATAACTCATCTGATTTCAGTAGATTAACCTCTGCCTACCTCAAAGCTGAAGTTAGGTCCTTTTGGCCATGCATAAGATGTGTGTAGTAATGCACAATAAAAAAAAATAATTATTAGAAATCCAAAATACATGAGCTGTCTTTATCTCCAGTTTCTGGGTTGATCAATAAAACACAGAGTGGCATTAGAGCACTGGTTACACATTTTGGTCTACTGACAGTTGCCAACCCTCAGCACTGTTACTTGTGGGCCAGCAAGCACCTGCCATCAGCTTTGAATTGCAAATGCACTATGGCCAGTTTGGTTCTGCAGTCCTGCTGCAACATCCTCCTTTTGCAATGGTGTCTGTAGGCTGCTGCTTGCTAGCCGGTGCCCTGCTGAAGAAGCCCTATTCTTTATCCACCAGTGCCCCATTGAAGGAGCCCCATCCTTCTTTATCCTCCAGTGCCCCATTGAAGGAGCCCCATCCTTCTTTATCCTTAAGTGCCCTGTTAAACAAGCTGTGTACTTCTTTATCCAGAAATACTGCATATCCCTTCTCAGTGCTGGGACATCTGACAGCTTGTCTAAGGCTCCAGCCAACAGGCCAGGACAACAAGGCTCACAGGCTGCACACTGCCGTAGCTGTAGTTTGTTCTTTCAACAAGTCCTACCTGGTTCACTCATACACAGTGCTCCTTCCAGCTGCACCAGGGAGTGGGCTCAGGTGGGTAAGCTGTCGAGGGTCGCATTTCTTATTCATCTGGTGTTCATGGAGCTTGAGGTGCTTCTCTGGCACTTCTTTCACTTGAGTGCTTGACTGGGGACCCATCCTACCTCTAGGATGGATTTTATTTTCTAAATAACGTGTTCCAGTTCAGTCAGAAGTCATGGCTGTCACAGAGGAATCTTGTCACAAAATTCTTTAGCTTTTTGCAATTATTAAACTGGATTATGTAATAGTTGTTCTAGTTTCATAATCTATGAATCTGTACATATACCAATCATTGAACTTCTCGAGAATGTAATGGAAACTGCTTTTCTATTGTAGCTTAATTTTTTTAATTGTGTCTGGTACTTAAGCATTACTGACAAGACTAACGAGAAGCAAAATATATTTGATTTAAGATAAAGCCCAGAAACAGCAATGGAGAATAAGGCAATTTGTAATGCTTGCAAACAGATACTTAGTTATTTATTAAGTTGTGCTTATTAGGCTAGTTTGCCCTACTTTTAGTTTACGTCCACCTCCCTGAGTCAGCAGAACCGTGGCAGAAGAGGCTGGATTTTTTCTTTTGGTACATGTCAGGCTTGACAAGGCTCTGAGCAACCTGATCTAGTGGAGGGTGTCCCTGCTGACTGCAGGGGGTTTGCACTAGATGACCTTTGGAGGTTTCTTCCAACCCAAGGGAGCAGCTCTCCTATGAGGACAGGCTATGAAAGTTGGGGCTTTTCAGCCTGGAGAAGAGAAGGCTTCAAGGAGACCTTGGAGTGGCCTTCCAGTATCTGAAGGGGCCTACAGGATGGCTGGGAGGGGACTATTTACAAGGTCTTGTAATGACAGGACGAGGAGTAATGGGTTTAAACTGGCGGAGGGGAGATTTAAATTGGATGTTAGGAAGAAGTACTTTCCAGTGAGGGTGGTGAGACACTGGCACAGGTTGCCCAGGGAGGTTGTGCTGCTCCCTGCCTGGAGGTGTTCAAGGCCAGGTTGGATGAGTCCTTGAGCGACCTGTTCTAGTGGGAGATGTCCCTGCCTATGGCGGGAGGGTTGGAACTAGATGATCTTTGAGGTCCCTTCCAACCTAAATCATTCTGTGATTCTATTTTATGATTCTGTGATTTATATTGGAGCCGTTTGTGAGAAATTTACCTGAAGGCAACCACTGGTAACATTCAATTACAATTTACTGCTCATAAATTTACCTGTTTGGGTCAAGGTTACTAAAAGTAATCCACAAGACAACATACTTTTAATTTTTCACAGTGCTCTCTCCCTGAACTTCTAAGAGAAGACTTTTAGTAGTCCTTAATGAGGTCTTTCCACTTGCAAAGGGTATTCACACTTCAGAAGCACAGTACCCATTTTTACTTCCTTCTCAAAAGTTCTGATAGTGTTTTGGATGTTGTTTTTTTTCCTCTAAATGTTCCTTTAAAGTGTTGTCAGTGTTTCCTGGTTTGTAATTATTGTTTGCCAACATCAGGAGGAGGTTCCCAAAATAATCTGTCCTCATATGAGTAGATTGTACCCACGTGATTCGTTCCAGTGAAATCAGCTGTCTGCTTTAAATGCTGCCTCTGAGATGAAAGGAGGTTACAAGCATCAGATCTCCTACGCCTGCCAGCTTAGCTGCTTAGAAGCACAAGCCCAGCCTGCTCTACCAGGTTCTGCCTGTATAGTTGTACTGAGTCAAGATCTGAACATTTCCTAGACCTCTGTTGATGGCAAAATCACAGAATCATAGAATGGTTTGGGTTGGAAGGGACCTTGGAAGGTCATCTACTCCAACTCCTCTGCAGACAGCAGGGACATCTCCTACTAGACCAGGTTGCTCAGAGCCTTGTCAAGCCTGAAGATCTCCAGAGATAGGGCCTCAACCACCTCCTTGTTCTGTATTCCACCACCCTCATGGTAAAGAACTTGTTCCTAATATCTAAATCTCCCCTTCCATAATTTCAAACCATTGTCCCTCGTCCTATCACTGCAGGCCTTTGTATATAGTCCCTCTGCAGCCTTCTTGTAGCCCCTTCAAGTACTGGAAGGCTGTGTTTAGGTCTCCTCAGAGCCTTCTGTTCTCCAGGCTGTACAACCCCAGCTCCTTTAGCCCATCCTCACAGGAGAGGTGTTCCAGCCCCCCAATCATGTTCATGGCCCTGCTCTGGACCTGCTCCATCAGGTCTATGTCCTTCCTGTGTTGAGGGCTCCAGACCTGAACATAGTACTGGATGCTAATCTTAGATGAAAATACAACTCCCAGTCAAGAGGACAACATTTTTGTCCATGTCATGTGTTGAGACAGGTAGCCTAGCTGTGTGGATCAAAAAATAAATAAGAGAACAGAACAGCTCCTTCCCTCCTTCCATTAGCACATGCTGCATGCAGTTACCCTGCAGGCAGAGTTACGATGGCAGATGCACTGTGGCATAGATAGATTTACAGTTGCCCATTGAAAATGAAAATAATTTTTTGTCTTCCTTGCTGCTGTTTAAAAATCCCAACCCAACAAGCAGACATACAAAATCCAAGCAAACAATAACATAGCAAATGGTTTCCTTTTACAGAAGAGAGGAAGTAAAGGTGCTTATGCTTCTGACCTGTTATTTCAGTTATAAGATTTGTGTTCCTCTACAAATCTCCCACCACTTTCCTTTTAATCCGTTGGGAACATAAGCTATGGCTGTTTATCTGCTGACTGGCAGCTGAGTTAAATGGCTGCAGTTGCCTAAGAGGCTATGAAGAGTGTTAAAACACTGGAACAGGCTGCCCAGAGAAGTTGTGGAGTCTCCTTTCTGGAGATATTCAAAACACGCCTGGATGTGTTCCTGTGTGATCTGCCCTAGGGGATCCTGCCCTGGCAGGGGGGTTGGACTGGATGATCTCTGGAGGTTGCTTCAAACCCCTAACACTGTGATTCTATCACCAGGTGTCAGGTACTTGTGTCATCAAAGATAATCACAAAGCATGAGCACCGTGTAAATAGTTTTCTGTTCCTATGTATTAAAGCTCTATGAACTGGAAGAGTTATGTTTGAATGCTGTATAAACCACCTTGCACTTAACAGAGATGTGTGACAAAACCAACCTATACAAGGAACAAATAAAGGAGGGAAAGATTTTTAGCCTGCAAAACATGACTGAGGGGAGAAAAAGAGAGAGGCAAGGAATGGGTGACTACAAATTAATTTACTGAAGCTTCCAGTACAAGAATATCAAATAATAGGAGGAGGAGGCAGGTGCTGAGCAAGCAAAATGAGATAATTCCTCACTAAGCTCACAGTTAGGGTATAGAGCACCCTGCTACAGGATGATGTAGATCAAAGAATCACAGACTGGGGCTGGAAGGGACCTCCAAAGCTCACCCAGACCAAATCCCCTGCAGAGGAAGAGCACCTATACCAGCTCACACAGGAACACATCCAGGCAGGTTTTGAATATTTCCAGAGAGGGAGACTCCATAACCCCTCTGGGCAGCCTGTTCTAGTGTTCTGTCACCCTCACAGGGAAAAAATTCCTCCTCGTGTTTCCATGGAACTTCTTATACCTCAGCTTCCACCTATTGCCCTTCTCCTGTCATTGGGCATCATTAAGTAGAGCCTTGCTCTGTCCTCTTGGCACTCACCCTTCACATCTTTTATCAGCATGAACGGGGTCATCCCTCAGGCTCCTCTCCAAGCAGCACAGCCCCAGCTCCCTCAGGCTGTCCTCGTAAGAGAGATGTTCCATTCCCCTCAGCATATTTGTGGCTCTGTGCTGGACTCTCTCAAGCAGTTCTATGTCCCTGTTGAACTGGGGGCCCCAGAACGGGACACCGTACTCCAGATGCAGCCAGATCTCAGGAGCTTACCTGTGTCTGAAATACAAGGCTAATTTGACCTGCTTGACTAAGCTCAAAATGTAAAGGCTTAGAAAATAATTAAGGCAGAGACGAAGGGGAAAATCTCAGAGAAAAACAGAAATATATAACACAAAGTCTTTGTTTAACCATTCAATTATTGGCAAAACTATGACAAACTTCTAAAAGTACTTCAAAGGATTATCAAAAATGGAGAAGCTGCTATATAAATGATTTGCTCTCTTCCAATTCCAGTTACTACTTACAAGAAACTAGAAAGAATACAAGTAATTACTGAAAGAGGTTTGGAAAATGATTGCTGGCTTTTAATAAACTCTTGAAACATTTTATCTTATGCTCTTATGTACAAACTAATTGCTCTGATCTTATTTTACTCATGTTTTTTGTTAAGCTCAGCAACACTTCTAGATCAGATAAGAGAAAATAGTATTGGATACTCCTTGGGAGGCTATTGCTGTATTTCCCTTCATCAGTGGTATCCTGGGGTGCATTAAGAAGAGTGTGTCCAGCAGATTGAGGGAGGTTCTCCCCCTCTACTCTGCCCTAGTGAAGCCTCACCTGGAATACTGCATCCGGTTCTGAGCTCCCCAGTTCAAGAGGGACAGGGATTTACTGGAGAGAGTCCAAGGGAGGGCTACAAGGATCCTGAGGGGACTGCAGCACTGCCTGATGAGGAAAGGCTGAAAGCCCTGGGGGTGGTTAGTGTGGAGAGTAGAAGGCTTGAGACAGGATCTGAGCAATGTCTAGAAATAGCTGGGGGCTGGGGGTCAGGGCTCTGGCAGGGGATTGGACTCAAAGGTCTCCAGAGGACCCTTCCAACCTCTAACATCCTGTGACCCTGTGATCTGTCAGCACATGGCATGTATGCATTTTTCTGTGTGGCTTTGACAGAATATTGCTGACTTTATTGCATTTAATGTGTTTTCATATCAAATGTTCGATAGCTCACAGAGTAATGGGATTATTGACAGGTCTAGTTCTAAACCCTCAGCCATAAAATGAGCTTTAATGATGAGTGTTTACAAAAGCTGGAGCAATGGGAAGCTAATACAGGTTGTAGTCCATGGAGCAGAGACCAAAAGAAAAATCTTGACGTTGCAAAGGAGTTTACATGGATGATAAGCACCACCGTGTTTGCCTGGGGAGAAAAAAAGGTATCTTCCTGCAAACCAGGCCTATTTTCTTCAAATAATCTCCAAGGAAACAGCCTCTGCCAAGCTAAGATGTGATTACCAGTTGCAGGCCTCCGACCATAGCCATTATTGTTTTAACATTTCTGCCTTCCTCTTTATCCTAGCGGGAAGCAGCCCGTATGGGCTGCCACATAACTTGACCTTGCTTGGAGATAAAAAGCCAGGTTAGCATGTAGTGATTGCAAAGCCAGAAACAAAAAAAGACAGTATTTAGAAAATAAAGGAAGCAGCTGGCACAGTATCATTATGTGTCATGATCCACACCGTGTGCTGTGGGTGGCCCGACAGAACAGTTCCCATCCACAAAACCCCAGACAGAAACTTGGACTTTGTGGTAGTTTTTCCATTTTTAAACTTATCTGTGTGATTTTTTTTTTTCATCACTAAGATACTAATGGTGATGGTTTTCTGCAACATCTGAGATTATGAAGGAAAAAAAAAAAGGAAAGAAAAATGGAAGGGAAAATAAAAATCTTTATAGAATTTTAGTGCTTTTATGCACTGCTTTAGTGCTTTGCTTTACAGTTGCTGTAAACAAAATCACAGAATCACAGAAACATCCAGGTTGGAAAAGCCCCACAGGATCACCAAGTCTCACCTATAACCCTACTCTACAAGATTCACCTTAAACCATATCCCTAAGCACCACATCCAAATGACCCTTAAACACATCCAGGCTGGGTGACTCCACCACCTCCCTGGGCAGCTCATTCCAGTCCCTGACCACTCTCTCTGTGAAAATTTTTTCCTAATGTCCAATCTAAACCTACCCAGTCTCAGCTTGAGGCCATTCCCCCTCGTTCTGTCTCCAGTTACCTGTGAGAAGAGACCAGCATCAGCCTCTCCACAATGTCCCTTCAGGTAGTTGTAGACAGCAATGAGGTCTCCCCTCAACCTCCTCTTTTTCAGGCTAAACAGCCCCAGCTCCCTCAGTCACTCAGTGCAACTGAAAATCAGTAAATCAGCAGAAAGAGCTGGTTATGGTTTTCTTAAGTCTTCGTGGTTGTTTTGCTGCTATCCTCTGAGCTTTCCTTGCAACAAGCCGGTGAACCCAGAAGTGAGTAGCAATTAGGCATGACACATCTTAAAAGTGTCTCGCAGAATCGCAGAATTGTCAGGGTTGGAAGGGACCTCAAGCATCATCCAGTTCCAACACCCCCTGCCATAGGCAGGGACACTTTCCACTAGATCAAGTTGCCTAGAGCCACACCCAGCCTTGCCTTAAAAGCTCCCAGAGATGGGGCTTCCACCACCTCCCTGGGCAACCTGGGTGACCAAAAGTCAAGAATCTACAGAGAATAAACCAGCGTTAAGCCTGGTTACAGCATCCCGGTACAGTTAAATCATTCTTTTTTAACTGCTAATGCAAAATCCAGATTTCCTTTGTGTTTTTTCCCCTTCTTCCAGACCCTGACGGCACCTGCCCCATTTGCAGATGAAACAAGCTGTCAGTGCCAAGCCCCCCATGAGAAGCTAACCATTGCACAAGCCCGCCTAGGAACACCAGGTATGTGTAGAGAGCCACATCAGCAGCACCCTGAGCAATCCCAAAGCAAAGGCTCTCCCTGACAAACATCTGTCAATGCTCCCTGGTGCCTGCCACTTGGAAGCAGAAAAGGCCTACCTGGTATCTGGTGCTGTCACGTAACGGGGAAGAAACCAGCAGCTACAGGATGATTATCTTCTGTTAGAGAAACAGCAAAAGAAAACTTTTCAGGTTAAGAGTTTTGGTGTTTTCATGTTGGTCAAAAGAAAGGTTTGCCACCGCACTCTAGCCAGCCTGAAAATGGTGTTGTATAGTGGCTGTGTCCTGGATTTTCTTCCCACGCTGCCTCCGTATGCTGGAAAACTCTTCTTTCACTAATGTTCTTGTTGATAACATCAGGCCTTAAGTGGCCTTTGCAAAGGAACCATGCCAAATTTCTTTATGTGGGCACATGTGATAGGTCTGGGGAGATGGGGTGATTTCACGTAAAGTCCCAAATATCTACTTCAGTGCCCTTAAATTCCAAGATTTTAAAAGTCCTCATTTACTTATTTGAAATAAGCTTTTAAAATGCATACATTTCATAGAGGTAAGCGACAGCTTTCCGGTCAGCTCTGCAAGGAACAATGTTCTCCTGTGGACTCCTGGATGTCCTGATGGCAGGGACATGTCTCTGTGGCTCTGGAGCACAGTCCATGGAGGCTGGAGCAACATGGTTGGTCTCATCTCCACTGTCTTTTCGCTTGGAGATGGCACAGCTGCCAGAGGGGTCATTTGGTGAAGCAATTCCTTTTTCTGTTTGAGGGCTGCTGCTGAAGATTTCATACCAGAAAGCAAGTTACAAAGAGGATGGTGAGGAAAAAAAAGAAGTGATAAGCTTGTTAGAAGAGAAGAGCTTGGGGAAAGTTTGAATAAAGGGAAGTGGAAGGTTTATGTGAAAGAGGTAAGCCAGATATTTTCACAGAGGTAAGCTGTAGAAAAAAGAAAGTCACAGACAAGAGGGGAGGAAAAGGAAAAAAATAAGGAAGAGATGGGAAAAATCCAGAAAGCAGAACTGACTGGAAAGCCAGGGAGGAAAGAATGAGACAGATGGTAGAACTCCAAATGAGGCAGGAAGATGACATTTGTGCTAAATTAGAATATGGGGATGAGGGCTGATGATAAATAGGCTAAGTCCGAGAGACAACCGCAGAGAGTACAGGGTAGAACAAGTAACGAGCTGGAAGAAACACTGCATAGTGCTTTTGAACATCAGAAATGGGGTAAATCTCCACAATCATCTGCTCTTGGAACAAAAACCTGTCCAGCAGAATTAAGCACAACCTGTTTGGGGGCTGAAAAATCACAGTAATGTTTCTGTCTCCACAGCTGACAGACCTGTCAGAGTGTATGCAGATGGGATATTTGACCTCTTCCACTCTGGCCACGCTAGAGCTCTTATGCAAGCCAAAACTCTTTTCCCAAATAGCTACTTATTAGTAGGAGGTAAGATCAGAATTATTTATTGCACTGCATTTTTGCTTCTGTGCTTCCGTATCAGAGTTATTGCCGTGCTCGAACCCCCAGCTGTTTATACACTATGCCTTTGAATACTGCTTTCACTCTGGGGGCTTTCTAGAGGTGATTTGCCTCGAATTACGTCTCACAACTGCATCAATTAAGGTAAAAGTCAAATTCTGCCCTCAGCAACACAGGCACAATTCCCATTCTGGTTGAAGCAGGTGCCTGCATGACTCTCAGCTTAGAATAGCTCCGTATGAATAATTTACCTTTTTCAGTTACTCGCTCAAAATTGTTCAAAGCTGGAGATGAGTGAATGAGATCAACCACTCATTTATTTCTGGCTCCTCAGTCACTCTGCTAGCCAGGCACAGCCCGTGGCCCCTGGCTCCTGGCTAGTAGCAGGTGTGCAGACCCAACCTTCAACATCAGGAGAGGAACTAAATCTGGCCCTTTATTGTTGGAGAACCAGGTTTAGGTCATGATTTGAAGGTGATTTTCAACTCACTTGTGTCCCTGGGCAAGTTACTTTCTTAACCTTTTGGTTTTTTGCTGTGAATATCTTCTTTTTCTGCTGTGCGGTTGGCTGGCAGCTGTTCGGTAGTTGGTACATGCCTGAGGAGTCAGCAAAGGGTGGCTCTTTTCCTGCCTAGCTCACTGTGCAGGCTCTGTTCTCATGAGGCCTGATAAACACACGTTTCATTTCCAGTTTTCCTGCACATAAACATTTAACAACAACCATCAGCTGCTCAGATGCTTTGATGATAACAGTGAATGTGAATCAAACATTCAGACGCTTTATACGATTATTTTCTGTCTTTGTCGCAAAGCAGATGAAAGGGGTGGGGGGGAAGACCGAATCTAGAAGAAAAGCAGAAATCTTCTTATAAATAAGCTTTTTGGTTTTATTGTGGCAATTCCCATGGAGCTTCCTGGGAGAGAAAGGGGACATCCCTTAGGGAGGAAACATTTAGTACTTTCTTGCCTTCCTGCTGAGCCAGATAGCTTGCAGAAGCAGCAAGTGGAGGTGCAAGGCTGTGAGGTTTAAAAAAGCAATGCAAGTTATTTAGGTTTTGTTGTCCCAGGTCAGGGAAAGAGCTCTGGGACAAAAGCATGGCTCCTTTGAAATTCACTGCCTAGCTTCACTTTGCCCTTCTTTTTGGAGTGAAGGACAAAGCAGCTAGCACTTATCAGCACCTTTTCCTACAGAGGCATTGTGTCTTAGCATGTTTAAAAACTGGGCACCTTTCCACACCCACATCCAATTTGTGCTGCAAAAGCACTGGTGTGATGTTGTCTCTGTGGGCATCACAACCAGCCCCTTCTACTTCTTATTGTGAAGACAATTCTTTGGAGCTAAGTTTACTTATTCAACTACCTTTCCAGATCAGTCATTAGAGCAGAATGACAGAATCAAAATACAGAGACATTGTGTCTGCACTACACATGACCAAACAGTCACCAAAAAAAATAACTCTTTCTACAGAATGTAAGCAAAAATATTTCTCTTCCAATCATTTTAGCAGACCCTTTCTTCCAGGAAAAGGTAGCTTTAGAGTTCATAAAGGCTGTAAATAAGTATAAATACAGTCTTAGAAGGGATCTTTCTACTGAAAATGCTTTGATCTCTGTTAAATTTCTTGTCAGCAGGCATAAAAAAAAAATTACTTAATAGGACAGAGCAGCTTTTTGCTAGCTGAAATTCATATGTCTGTTATTACCTGCCTTTTGAATTTTGCACAAACTCCAGCCTTCTGACATTTTTTCCTGCTTTAAAGGTCCTTAACAACCATCACAGCAAGAACACCCATTTTAGATTTCAAAAACAGCCTGCATCTTTGCCAGCACCTTGCCTGATAGGTTGATGTTTTCCAGTCAGAAAGAAGCAGCAGCTGCAGGGCTGCTCTCTCACTTCCCTGCAGCACTAAGAACATTGCATTTATCATTTGTCAAGTGCATTTACTGTTTGTCCTGGTGTCACAGGCAGGTGAGATCCAAAAGCACAGGTTTGACCTGTGGTGAAGGCCAACCACTGAAAAGCCAGCTGTAAATGGGTATCACATTATGCCACGTGGAGTGCCAGGTGATTGTTGAAGCTGTGATATTGGGCAGAGTTCCAGTTGTGAGGACAGGTCATTGTGTTTCACAATGTTATGTGGCTAGAAAGATAATTCATCACTTTTGTAGTCCTCTAGTAACATGGGAATTGCTTCCCTTCATTTTGGAAGCAAGGTCACAAAGTATTGATACGTAGAGCGTATATGGAGTGTACATGGATGCAGGATTTCTGTACTTCAAACTTTGCTCATACCACCTGAGCGTGTGGGTCCTCCCAGTCCTTTCCAGGGGGGCTTCCTTCTACAATTTTCCATTTGAACGTGGCACAAGCCTTATTTCTCTTTCCATGAAACCTGCTGACCTCCAAGCTAAACTGAGAAACAGATTCCAGTCTCTCATGGCTTCTTTTCCATGTTTATATTGAGTATTGTTTATATAAGAATAACAAGCAGGAAGAGGAGGCCCAAGAGAGGCTGAGAAACCTCCATCTTCAGAAACTCAGCTGCATGTGGCCTTGGGCAATGTGCTGTAGCTGATCCTGCTGTAAGGAGGGTTGGTTGGATTGGGTGATGTCCAGCTGGGTCTTCCTGCCTCAACCATTCTGTGGTATACATGAAGTTTGCAAACTGTCTGTGACTGCCAGTGCTGCACTTTTTGCTTGGTTTTAAAGCATTGGCCAGCATCCCTGGAACTTCACAGTAAATGAAAACTCCCATTAAGAGTGGGATTGAATTGCCTCAGCATGTACATACCATAACACGTGAGGTATTCTACAATATATCTCTCTCACACTCAGGCTGCAGCTCTAGAAAGGGAAAAGAATCTCTTGGAGGTTGTAATTGCCAACTCTGAGTAGAACCCTTAGATTACCTGGAGAACCCCAAAGTTAGCTATGATAATAACTGCCTAATGGACATAATCAACTGCTGGGTTTGCTGCTTCAAATGGGTGTGGAAGCACTTTGTTGATACTTCCATGTTTTAGTTTGCAGTGATGATTTAACACATAAATTCAAAGGCTTCACTGTGATGAATGAAACTGAGCGATATGAAGCCCTCAGACACTGTCGTTACGTGGATGAGGTCATCAGAGATGCACCTTGGACGCTGACACCCGAATTCCTTGAAAAACATAAGGTACATCTCACCCCTTTAACCCTCCCTTTCCCTTTGCAGGCTAACAGTTGAGAATAAACAGCAAGTCTATGAAATTCTGTAAGCTGGAGCAGGTCCAGAGGAGAGCCACAAAGATGATCAGAGGGCTGAACATTTCTCCAATGAAGACAGGCTGAAAGGATTGGGACTGTTCAGCTGTTCAGCCTGGAGAAGAGAAGGCTCCAGGGAGACCTTAGAGCAGCCTGCCAGTACCTGAAATGGGCCTACAAGAAAGCCAGGAAGGGACTTTATACAAGGGCTTGTAGTGATAGGAGAAGAGGGAATGGATTGAAGCTTGAGGAGTGTAGATTAAGCTGGAGATTAGGAAGAAATTCTTTCCAGTGAGGGTGGTGAGACACTGGAACAGGTTTGCCTAGGTTGGTCGTGGGTGCTCCCTCCCTGGAGGTGTGCAAGGCCAGGTTGGATGAGACCTCAAGCCTGGTCTAGTGGAAGGTGTCCCTGCCAATGCCAAGAAGGTTGGGACTAGCTGATCTTTAAGGTCTTTTGCAACCCGAACCATTCTATGAATCTATGAAATTATTTAATTCAGTTAATTGCAGTCACTGAAGAGGTAGATGGCATTGCTTGCCTCCATCTTTGGTAGGAGAAGTTATGTTTGTTTGGCCTTTTGTTTTCAATATGCTGAGAAGTTCTGTAGTGGGATTTTTGAATGGCAAAATAACACTGAAGAATTATTCACAAACTGACTTTTGGGAAAGGAGATCTTGAACCAGAGAAGTTATTATGTAGTGACTGAAGTCCTGAATTATTAATAGCAACAGGCCAGAAATACACAAAAATGTCATCTGTCCTCTAAAAGGCAGGACAGAATTTCTTATGTGCTGTTGACTGTCTTGCAGTAGCTAGAACCTTAACAAAAGCATCATTAACTAGAATGTATTTTAGTGTTCCCATCACTGGGTGATTAAAAAACAGCTTGGCAGCCCCAAGGAGGCAGAATCCTCCTGCCTCTGTGGTGCTGAAAGCTAAGGCTTTGCTACTTGCCTTAGCTCTACCAGTAGCAATAAAAGAAGGAATGGGTAGCTTAGTTTTTCTACAAGGTATCACACAGAGGCAGACAGAGCCATGTGTTGATGGCAGTGCTGCTGAGGCCAAGCTTTCTGTTCTCTCATAACTGATGATACAACACAGCAGCTGTAGGCCTAAATCTAGTGCAATATTCTAGGTGATGGCTTTAGGATGAGAATGTCCAAGTCAGCTGAAGTTGAGGAAAGAGATGATCCTCCACAACACCCCCCATGAAGCAAAAGTGAGTGATGGTGGCATGTAATTCTTCTCTTCACTGGCAGATTGACTTTGTAGCCCATGATGACATCCCCTACTCCTCTGCCGGCTCAGATGATGTATACAAACACATAAAGGAGGCAGGTAAGAGCAACTTCACATTCTTTGCACCTTCCTTTCCAGCCTCAGCTCCAAGGGGTTTACTGTGTTTTGACCATAACTACTGGGAGAGAAGCAGCAGAAATAAAGGTCACGTTCTCTTAGACCCTAACAGTTGGTCCTGCTGACTTCAGCTGATGGCTTCATTTTGTGAAGCCACAAAGGATGTCCTTGGCTGAATTCCTGCCATAACCTCCAGGAAACCATTCAAATCTGCCACCAAAGACTCCCATCTGGATTTTATAAACAGATTTAGAGTGCTCAACTAAGAGCTCTGAGTAGATGAAAATGAGTTTGGTTCCCAAGGCAGCCTAGCCAGCTTCAGTCATTTGTTGGAAACCACAAACTGATGACTCCTTGACACTGCCCAGTCCGGAACACAGGCAAGCACAGGCAGCCTTCAGGAGTCACTCAGGATCAACTTCTGATTTGCACCAAGGGTTCCTTTCACTACATTGGCAGAGTTTAAACCAGTACCAGAGGAGGAGCTGAACCATGAGCCAGCAATTGCACTTGCAGACCAGAAGGCCAGAGGCATCCTGGGCTACATCAAAAGAGTGGCCAGCAGATGGAGAGAGGTGATTCTGGCACTTTACTGCTGTGAGCCCTCACCTGGTCTGCTGCATCCAGCGCTGGAGCACAGGAAGGACATGGACAGACAGGTCCAGAGAAGGACCACGAAAATGATCAGGGGGCTGGAACATCTCTGCTATAAGGACAGGCTGGGGGTGTTCAGCCTGGAGAAGAGAAGGCTTCAGGGAGACCTAAGAGCAGCCTGCCAGTACCTGACGGGGGCTACAAGAAGGCTGCAGAGGACTGTTTGCAAAGGCCTGCAGTGATAAGATGAGAGGCAATGGTTTGAAAACAGAGAAGAGAAGATTTAGATTGGATGTTAGGGACAAATTCTTTACCACGAGGGTGGTAGAACACTGCAATAGGTTGCCCACGGAGGTAGCTGAGGCCCCATCCCTGGAGATCTTCAAGGTCAGGCTGGACAAGGCTCTAAGCAACCTGATCTAGTGGAGGATGTCCCTGATGACTGCAGGGGGTTTGGACTAGATGACTTTTGGAGGTCACTTCCAACCAATTCTATGATTCTGTGACTATTTAGGAGTTGGCTACACTGAACATGCCAAAATCATCAGGAGTTTGTATCTCTGCAGTTCAAGGAGACTGAATTAAATCAAAGGAGGTAATAGGCCAGTGTTTGCCAATTGCAGCTATCCTGTAACAGTGAACAACCCAGGAGGAGGCACTGACCACACCTTTCTTCTGTTCCCTAAAGGTGTTGGTTCAAACCCTGGCAAACCTGTCTTTTTCCTAGTCTGCCTAAAGAGCTATATGGAGACTTAAAAAGATTTCAGAGCAAATCTGTCTGACAGTAATTTGTCATGCAGAGTGACCTTCTCAAGCCATACAGTGACAGCAGTAGACCAGGTATTGACCAGAGCTGAAAGAATAAGCTTTTTATAGCAGCAGTTCTTGATCTTTTGCCACTTGCAAACCTCACTGTGATGTCAGACTCCCTTGGGAACTGCTGTTCTACATTTTCAGAGTCAGCGCCAGCTTACTTCACTAGGCAGTAAAACAAAGGTACCTCCAGTAAAGACAGGTCAACAAGGGACACGCAGCATATGTGCTGGACAAGCAGCTCCTTTACTTTTCGTCTGTAAGGTGCTGAGTGCACATGACAAGGTCATAGGAGCCCTTGCTGTCACTGCATAGTTACCAGACTGAGCTGGAGAGTTCCCAAACCTGCTTCTCTGCTGTTGCTGGGCAGGGGTGCAGTGCACACACATCCTGATAAGACATTCAGACTTTGCAGAATAGAATATGGACTTACAGCTTCAGGGACTTGTGGTCCATCCTGCATCTGGCACGGTGAGGTGCTGGAGGAGTGACTTCAGTCTTGCAAGGCTGAATTATGCTACATGTAAACTGGGAGATCTAGCGCTGTAAATCCTTGTTATCAATACAGGCTGGGGCATGATGTGATTGAGAGAGCAGCCCTGCAGGAAAGGACTTGGGGGTGCTGGTGGATGAGAAGCTGGACATAAGCCAACAATGTGCACTTGCAGCACAGAAGGCCAGTGGCATCGTGGGCTGCATCAAAAGAACTGTGGCCTGCAGATGGAGAGAGGAGATTCTGCCACTCTGCCCTGGAAAGACTTCACCTGGAATATTGTGTCCGGCTCTCGAACTCTCAATCCAAGGATGTGGACCTGATAGAGCAGGTCCAGAAAACAGCCACAAAAATATTCAGAGGGCTGAACATTTCTCCAATGAAGACAGGCTGAAAGGATTGGGACTGTTCAGCTGTTCAGCCTGGAGAAGAGAAGGCTCCTCAGAGACTTTAGAGCAGCCTTCCAGTACCTAAAGGGGCCTATGAGAAACCTGGGGAGGGACTGTTTACAGGGGCATGTAGCTATAGGACCAGGGGTAGTGGTTTGAAACTAGTGGAGGGTAGGTTTAGATTGGACATCAGGAAGAAGTTTTTTACTATGGGGATGGTGGAACACTGGAGTAGGTTCCCCAGGGAGCTGGTGGAGGCTTTATCCCTGGAGACATTCAAGGTCAGACTTGATGGGACTCTGACCAACCTGATATAGTTAGGCATGTCTCTCCTTACTGCAGGAGGGCTGGAGTAGGTGACCTTTAAAGGTGCCTTCCAACCCAGTGTATTCTATGATTCTGTAATGCTCCAGAACATCATTATTACAGTGATGAATTTCCCTTCTCTTAGGGGTTTTGTTTTAAGCAAACCACTGCTGTGGATGCATTTCCCTTAGTTCCAGTATCCCCATTTCCCACATCAGGTTGCTGGGGAGTGGAGAAGCAAATGGGATCTGTGGAGCTCCTTATGTAGATTCCTCTGTGTTCCCATTTCCCCACTGCCTTCAGTGGGTGGGAGGGCACAGAGACAATGGTGAGCTGGGGTCATGGTATGCTGAATAAACCTCTGCACATCTGTGACAGTCAGTTTGGAAAACATGAATCAGTCCGGTCCATGAAGCATACAAAAATAAATCAGTGACTAAAGGTAGTCTTCTCATACATGGCCTTATGTGTCTGCCTGAAAACAGTTCCACCTTTGTCTTAGCAAGGGTGGGGTTTGGATTTTCTTAATGTATTCTTGTAGCTCCTATCTCTAAAGGCTTCTAGCTCAAAGTGGGTTTCACTGCTTCCAAAAATAGTTTCCTGACTGACTGTTGTAAGCCTGAAAAGCACGATTAGGGAAACCTCTCTGTTCATGATTAAAATAATCTTTTAGCAGAGTATTAATTAGAGACCAGAAAGGAAAAATGCCACATAGCCTTTAGTCACAAGAGGCTGCTAAGCTTCTTGAGTTCTGCTCCAGATCTTTTTTTAACCCTGGGAAATCACAGAATATAGCTGGTTGGAAGAGACCTCCAAGATCATCCAGTCCAACCCTCAACCCAGCACTGAAGGGTCAACATTAAACCATGTCCCTAAGTGCCAGCTCCACAGACTGCTTGAACACCCCCAGAGACAGTGACTCCAGCACTGCCCTGGGCAGACCATTCCAATGTTTGACAGCCCTCTCTGTGAAGAAGTATTTCCTAATATCCAGCCTGAACTTCCCCTGGTTCAACCTGGAACCATTTCTTCTGGTCCTGTCTCTTGCCACCAAGGAGCAGAGGCTGCCCCCTCCTTGCTCCAGCCTCCCTTCAGGTAGTTCTAGAGAGCAATGAGGTCTCTCCTCAGCCTCCTCTTCTCCAGACAACACCCCCAGCTCCCTCAGCCCCTCCTCATAGCCCAGGTGCTCCAGGCCCTTCATCAGCCTCATTGCCCTTCTCTGGACAGCTCCAGCCCCTCAAAGTTCTTCCTGTAGTGAGGGGCCCAGAACTGAAAACAACACTCCAGGTGTGGCCTCAGCAGTGCTGAGCATAGGAAGATGATCACCTCCCTGTCCCTGCTGCCCACAGTGTCTCTAACCCAAGCTAGGATGCCATTGGCTTTCTTGGCCACCTGGGCACTGCTGACTCATGTTCAGCTCATTGTCAACCAATAAGCTCAGGTCCCTCTCCAAGCTGCAGCTTTCCAACTATACATCCCCAAGTCCATAGCTCATCATGGGGTTGTTGTGACCCAGATGCAGGGCCTGGCATTTGGCCTTGTTGAACTTTATACAGTTGGCTGTAGCCCGTCAGTCTAACCTGTCCAGATCCCACTGTCAAGCTTCCCTATCCTCTAGCAGACCAACACAGCCACTCAGCTTGGTGTCATCTGCAGAGACAGCAATGCCTGAGCGTTAATTTTCAATTAGCTACAGCAACCTTTTAACATAGAGCACTATTTTTTTTCAAAATCATTTCCAATCTTATCTCCCAGCTCCCCCTCATCACAGGCTCACAAGATGTCAGGGGTTAGAAGGGACCCAGAGAGACCATCCAGTCCAAACCCCTACCAGAGCAGGACCATACAGTCTAGCTCAGATCACACAGGAACACATCCAGACAGCCCTTGAAAGTCTCCAGAGAAGGAGACTCCACAACCTCTCTGGGCAGCCTGTGCCAGTGCTCTGGGACCCTTACAGTAAAGAAGTTCCCCCACGTGTTGAGCTGGAACCTCCTGTGCTGCAGCTTACATCCATTGCTCCTTGTCCTATCAAAGGGAGCAAGTGAGCAGAGCCTGTACCCCATCTCCTAACCCCCAGCCCTCAGATATTTATAAACATTGATTAAATCCCCTCTCAGTCTTCTCTTCTCCAGACTAAACAGCCCCAGGTCCCTCAACTTCTCCTCATCAGGCAGTGCTCCAGTCCCCTAATCATCCTTGTAGCCCTCCACTGGACCTTCTCCAGCAGATCCCTGTCCCTCTTAAACTGGGAAGCCCAAAACTGAATGCAGTACTCAAGATGAGGTCTCACCAGGGCAGAGTAGAGGGGGAGGAGAACCTCCTTTGGTCTGCTGGACACAGTCTTCTAAATACACCCCAGGATCCCATTTCTTGGCCACAAGGGCACATTGCTGTCCCATGGATGACTTAGTATCCACCAGTACTCCCAGGTCACCTTGATGTTGTATGTAAGTGATATGTAGTCATAGTAGTAATTTTTTGTAGCCCTGAAAAACTGCTAACCCAAGGTGTGCTTATCCCTCTGCTGTGACTGCTTTTGTGGCTTACATCAACATCAGCAGGTTTGCTGATGACACCAAACAGGGAGGAGTGGCTGAGACACCTGAAAGCTGTGCTGCCAGGCTGGAGAGTTGTGTAGGGAGAAACAGAATGAAATCCAACAAGGACTATCTGGGGAAAAAACACCCCATGGAAAAGGATAGGTTGGGGACTGACCTGTTGGAGAGACACGTAGGGGTCTGGTGGACAGAAGTATGACCGCGAGCCAGCAATGTGCCCTTGTGGCCAAGGCCAATATCATCCTGGGGTGGATTCGAAGGGCTGTGGTTAGTAGGCTGTTGCCTCTCCCTCTGCTCTGCCCTGGGGAGGCCACATCTGGAATACTGTGTCCAGTTCTAGGCCACTCAGGCCTAGAAGGACCTCAGGAATCTGCTTGAAAGAGGCCAGCACAGAGCCACAAAGATGCTGAAGGCAGTGGAACATCTGCCTTATGAGGGAAGGCTAAAGGGAGCTGGGGCTTGGAGCAGAGGAGCCTGAGGGGTGACCTCATTTATGTTGATAAAGATGTGCATGGCAGTGTCAAGAGGACAGAGCCAGGCTCTGCTCAGGGATGTCCAATGATAGGACAAGGGGCAATGGGTGCAAGGTGGAACAGGGGAGGTTCCATGTGAACATAAAGAAAAACTTTTCCACTGTGAGGATGCCAGAGTTCTGGAACAGGCTGCCCAGAGAGGTTGTGGGGTCTCCTTCTCTAGAGACATTCCAAAACCTGACTGGATGCATTCCTGTGTGACCTGCTCTGGCAGGGGGGGTTGGACTGGATGATCTCTGAGGTCCCTTCCAACCCCTAACATTCTGTGAACAGGTCAAGGTATGCTGCCTTGATGAGGAGCAATTACAAAGCACTGTATCCCTCATCTGTGTGGAGGCGAACACAAGCAGTATTAATAAAAGGGCAGCCTTCTTAGAGACTAATCTGTTGGAGCAGGGAGGGTGGGTATGACACTGACACAGCGAGGTGTAGATGAAATGGGGTGATGGAGACCAATACCCTCAGTCCCTACACCGTATCTGTAGTTGTTCATACTATCATCATGCTTCAGCCTTCCTGTTACAAGCTTCTGGCATCTCTAGGGTGTTTTCCAGTAACTGGAAGGTTACTGGAAGGTTACTGAAGGTGCTTCCTGGCTTTGATCAAGGCCAGAGGCTGCTCTGTTCTTCTCTGCAGAACAAAGACCATCAGATGGTGGAGCACATGAGTGCAGAGGAGAGTGAAAATACACAGGTTGCTGCCCTTTCAGTGGCAGGAGTGAAAGCTTAGGCCCTCTGCTCCTTCATATGACACTATAAGTAAGGGCTACACTCAGTGAATTGCCAGAACCACGAGATTAAGCATTCCTGGCTTGGGGAGCCCCTGCCAGTCTAAACACTTCCACATCACAGCTGACACTGGGAAGAGGACAAGTTTCAGCCTTTCTGAACACCTGAGGGAAAAGGGTACAGCAACCTAGGACCTTCGCCAAGCACTCACAGGAACAACAGGAAGGAGGCAGGAACGCAAGAGGCAGAACTGCAAGGCTCTTGCCTTTGGCCAGGCATTTCCGTGGTCATCCTCAGCTACCTGCTGCGCCCCCTGGTCCAGATGTGCTTTCTCAGCAGGCTCTCTTTTCCCACTTTGCTCAGGAATGTTTGTACCAACTCAGAGAACCGAAGGCATCTCCACATCAGATATCATCACGAGGATCGTGCGGGACTATGACGTCTACGCCCGGCGCAACCTCCAGCGAGGCTACACCGCCAAGCAGCTGAACGTCAGCTTCATCAATGTGAGTACACCATCTGCAGCTGCTCCTCCAAAACCCTCTCCTTGAACCCCCAGTGTAGAGAAAAGGTTGAGAAAAGATATCTTCCTCCCTCTTGCTGCTTTAAAAATAGCCAGGAAGAACTTGATTTAAAAGCGGCTGTAAGCTGAGGGTTGTTTTACTTGATCCCATCAATCATAGAATGGGTTGGAAGACACCTCTAAAGGTCATCTACTACAAGCCCCTCTGCAGCATGCAGGGACATCCTTAACTAGATCAGGATGCCCAGAGTCCTGTTGAGTCTCACCTTGAATATCTCCAGGAATGGGGCCCACCAACCCATCTCCCTGGGCAATCTGTTCCACCACTCTCATAGTAAAGAACCTGCTCCTAACATCCAATCTAAATCTGCAGTTCTCTCATTTCAAACTATTCCCCGTCTTCCTGTTACTTCAGGCCTTTGTAAACAGTCCCTCTGCAGACTTCTTGTAGCCCCCTTCAGGTAGTGGAAGGCTGCTATGAGGGCAGTGGCTGGAAAGCAGCCTGGTGGAAAAGGATCTGGGGGTGCTGGTGAATGGCCAGATGAACATGAGCCAGCAGTGTGCCCGGGTGGCCAAAAAGGCCAACGGCATCCTGGCCTGGATCAAAACCAGTGTGGCCAGCAGGAGTAGGGCAGTGATGGTGCCCCTGGACTCAGCCCTGGTAATGCCACAGCTTGAGTGCTGGGTTCAGTTCTGGGTGCCACAGGATAAGAAAGACATTGAGGGGCTGGAGAGTGTCCAGAGAAGAGCAAGGAGACTGGAGTGGGGTTTGGAGGGTGTCACAGGAGGAGTAGCTGAGGAAGTTGGGGATGTTCAGTCTGGAGAAGAGAAGGCTAAGGGCAGATCTTACTGCTCTCTACAGCTACTTGAAAGGAGGTTGGAGTGAGGCTGGTGTTGGTCTCTTCTCCCAAGCAACCAGAGACAGCACAAGAGGCAGGGGGTTTAGGTTGTGCCAGGGCAGGTTTAGGTTGGACATTAGGAAAAACTTCTTTAGTGAGAGCGTGGAGAGGGGTTGGAACAGACTGCCCAGGGAGGGGCTGGAGTCACCGTCCCTGGAGGTATGCAAGAAGCTGTAACTGTGGTCCTTCAGGATATGGTTTAGGGGTTATGGTAGCTGGGTTATGGTTGGACTCAATGATCTTAAAGGTCTTTTCCAGCCTTAGTGATTCTATGATTTTATTATTGTGGTCCAAGTTAACATCAGTGCTGGCGAGGCAGCAGTGGGCTGCATTTGCTAGGAAACCCAGAGCAAGTTGCCTTTTGCTTGCTGCTAAATTTGAGCTGTTAATTCCACTTGTATCCTTCACAGGATCCATACAGTTTTCCAAGTCTGGCAGTAGGGGAAGATTCCTGCAGTGGACTGAACACAGGAATTGCATGAGCCAGGCTTTTCAAACCTTCTGCACCAGCACCACAAATGCTACATTTGCATTTATAAAAATAACATGCCAATAGTTAACCAGGGCCATATGTATTAGAACATACTAATGCAGTTTGTTTTTTCTTCTTCTCAGCAGTCAGAGGCTAATTATTTCCAAGTCCTTATATCTTAAATCTCTGTGTACACTTTTTCAAACAGGAGAAGAAATATCGCTTTCAGAACCAGGTGGACAAAATGAAGGAAAAAGTCAAGAACGTGGAAGAAAAATCAAAAGAATTTGTTTACAAGGTAGAAGAGAAGAGCCATGATCTCATTCAGAAATGGGAAGAGAAGTCCAGGGAATTCATTGGCAACTTTTTAGAGCTGTTTGGACCCGATGGAGCGTGGGTAGGTATTCTGCCACCCCAGGAAGCCTGAGCGGTTTTTCTTTCTCCTCTCACAGACCGAGAGCAGATTCTATTGGTGCAGACTTGGTTTTGAAAGACAGCACAGTAAGGTAACACCAGACCTGCTTGCTGGATCCCATACCACAGCCAGCACTGCTGCCAGAGGATTTGCCACTTCCAGCTGTTGATCCTGTGGGGTAATTTGTGTCACAGAATCACAGAATTAAGCAGGTTGGAAAAGACCTCTGAGATGAGAGTCCAACCTATCACCTAACCCTTCTAATTAACTAAACCATGGCACCAAGTGCCTCATCCAGCCTCCTTTGAAACACCTCCAGGGATGGTGACTCCACCACCTCCCCAGGCAGCCCATTCCAATGCCAATCACTCTTGCTGTGAAGAACTTCTTCCTAACATCCAGCCTGAACTTGCCCTGGTCCAGTTTGAGGCTGTGTCCTCTTGTTCTGTCACTGGGTGCCTGGCAGAAGAGACCAACCCCCATCTGGCTACAACCTCCCTTCAGGTAGTTGTAGAGAGCAATGAGGTCTCCTCTGAGCCTCCTTTTCTCCAGGCTGAACAACCCCAGGGCCCTCAGCTGCTCCTCATAGGGCTGTGCTCCATCGCCCTCACCAGCCTGTCTGTTGCAAAGGTGCAGTGCTGGAGGTGACAGTGCACGCCAGCAGTCACAGCAGCGTGCCAGCAAACAAGCTAATGCACGGATTGTCCCCAGCAGCCCAGGCATCAGGGAGGAATTGCACACTGGAGATGTAGTGAGGGAAATCAGGACCACTGAGACGTTTTTTAGTAGTTCCCTTCATGCTCTGTACTGCAGAAGATGACAATTTTCTGAGTCTAAAAACTACTGACTTAAAAGTTCCAAGAAAGGATTTTCCATGCCCAGTGGTCAGGCTCATCCTACTGACTGCAGGGAAAGCTCAGGTGGAACTGAAGCACTTTCAAAGCTCTCCTCAGTATATGCCCTCACTTCAGAGTCCCCAAAGAGTCCTGCCTCCCATCTTTAAGTTCAGATAGCCTGACAGACCTTAAACAGCTTTGTTTTCTTGCACTACTTCCCTTTGCCATGTTGAAACCAGTAGTAAAGCTTAATTTGAATGTAGAATTTACCATTTGTTTGATCAGAGTGTCCTGTTGAGGGTCAGTCCTTACCCAAGAAGCTCACTGCACAGCTGTGTTCTGGTTAAAGGCCAGGCCCCTGCCAGACCCTCCAAGTACAGGCATCATCTTCAATGTTCTGCTCTCAATGCAAGCTCCAAGTGAAACTTTAACTTGGGCCAAGAGGATATGAGCAAGCAGAGAGGAGAGCAGCAAGCAGTGCAGGGTGAGCTGAGTGGAACAGAGTGAGAGCTAGACAAATAATCCTGAAGAACAGCAGGATGCTTCAGAGGCACATTTTCATGGTGTGGCATGCAGACAGTCATGCAACTCCTTCCTCACTTTAAAGGAAACTCTTTGCAGGAGGCTTATGCAGAGCTTTGACTGCTCATGGATTACAGTGTGAGATGAAACGTCAACAGAGGCAGCAAGCCAGAAGAAACAGCCTAGGACTAGCATGAAGCAGATACTGTTCAAGCAGATGATCTCTAAGGTCCCTTCCAACCTAAGCCATTCTATGATTTTATAATATTTAAAGAGCCAACACAGACAACGTTCTCTTAGGTCACTCTTACTAGTTCCTACCTGAACAACTTCCCTCTGTTGAAGGAGTCTCAACAGAGTTTGTTTGTTTATAAACAAATCCTCAGGAAAAGTCATAAACCCCTGGTGAGTGACATAGTCCACATCACAGACACGTCACAACTCAGTGCCACCAAAACAGTCTAGTACCTGCCTCTTCCTGGAGCTCTTCCTCTGTCATGATGTGCTGTGTTCATTATCACACAGTTGAGAAAAGCCTAAAATTAGGCTGTGAAGGCTTCAGAACGGAGACTGCATCTTTATAATCTCCTTACAGCTAGAGCTGTGCCATGCAGAATGCTCTCTGAGTAACACCAGCCACATAAAAAAGAGCTCCTTTAGCAGTTTGTTCATAGACAGTATCATTGGCCTTGGGGAGGGGAAGAAGGTAACTCTTCTGATAGAAAAAAACTCTCAAGTTTACCTGCATTGACCACATCCACATGAAGCTTCATCTCTTAAGGAATCCTCTCCTCCTTCCTCTCTCCATAGAGTTTGGCAAGTGTTCCCCCTGGGATGGTCCTGTGACCATAAGTGCTGACTAAATAAAACTGATGCTAACAGAGCATGTGAAACCCACAGGAGGTGAGATGAGGTTGGCTGTGCAGAGACAGGAAAAGAATTGTAAAGCCTTGTTCCCATTCCCTGCCTCTTCCCAGTCGACACTGCACAGCGATGGCATTCTAAAAAAGCCCTTTGCTGATAAAACATTTTACCAGCTTTGATTAGAGAAAAGCTGCTTAACAAAGGGAAGGGGAAGGGAAGGTGGCCTCCTGTTTCCTGAGTTAGTGTCCCAGCCACAGAGACCTTTGCTAAGAAGAAAAGTGAAATTTCCTCCCAGTGTTGTAGGAAAAGCATCATTGACAGCAAGCTGAGTGGTGGTTGTGGCTTTTAAAAACTCAGTTGGAGCCTTGGCAGCAGGAAAGGCTTTAAAAATAGTGATAACTTGTTATTAGTGTCAAAATTGTTATTAGCATTAATTTTCCTCCTCACTGTTAGGTAGATGCTGCTTTTAATGTTGACATTAACAGTAGAGCAATCGTTCTGGGCATGCTGCATTCCTAGATCAGTGATTTGCAGGCCATTAATATGCTGTTATTATTCCACAAATAATTATTGTATTATGCTTTATGCCAGCATCAAGTTTCTAAAAGTAAGGGCCACATAACCCTCACACCAAAAAAAAGCAGCCCATTTGTGAAAAAGGTCCAAATGTCAGTTTTCAAATGTCAAGATGTCTGTAATTCATGGGCAGTTTTGCCCACCTGTGCAATCCTCTATGTGAGAGTGTCACAAAGGGCCCAGAAACAACAATTAACGTGGCAGGAAATGTCTGTTCTGGCATGAAAGAGAAGCACCACACAGCCCAGCGTGGAGGTCCCCATGGCAGAGATGCTGCTCCATGGAAGCAGAAGGCAGTGGGGTTCATTTCACATCCTCTCAGACACATACAAGCAGGCAGCAGAGAGAAAGCAAGGTTCACAGGCAGGCTTTCCATGCCAATCTCCCTCAGAAGTATCCCTTCAGACCAGCTTCCCTCTACCCCGTGCACAGGAGGAGTCAATGATGGTTGCGCTGGGAAATGGCTGCATCACTTCACACATCAGCAGGGACTCAGATAAATCCTACAGGTTACAACTACAACCCAGGGACAGGGTTTATGCCACAGCCTGAACCTTGTAGGAATCAGCAGCTGCCTGTCAAGCCCAGCTGGCACTTGTTTGGTAAAGCAAAGAATCATGGACATTCTGGGCAGGAAATCCAGACACAGGCAAAGTGTTTCTGTCTGGTAGCAAGTTTGCCAAAAGCAAAGCATTATTTCTGTGATCCGGTTGAGTGTACCTGAACTTGCTTGAACCAAGGCTTTGAAATTATTTTCCCACCTCTGGTAAAGGTGCAGTGCACCCAACCTTGTCTTACCCTCTGGCATGTCAAGGAAGCCATTAACACTTGTTCTGCTTCTTCAGCACCCAGCAGCCTGAGTAGCACCTCTGTTAGGAAGAGCTTACCTGCAATGGGCCCAACTTAGTGACCCTGCTAGAGCACAGTTGGAGGGGAAGAGTCTCTCTGGGGGCAGGTGGATTACACCACCACCTCCTGCAGAGGCTGTGAGTTTGGCCAGCAGCTGGAAGGTTAAAGGAGGCAAGAGGCAATGTGGGCTGGCCAGGCACTTCACAGAATCACATCCCCTTCCAGTCAGGGGCTGGAAGGGACCTCCAAAGCTCATCCAGTCCAACTCCCCTGCCAGAGCAGGAACACCTAGAGCAGGTCACACAGGAACACATCCAGGCAGGTTTTGAGTATCTCCAGAGAGGGAGACTCCACAACCCCCCTGGGCAGCCTGTTCCAGTGTTCTGTCACCCTCACTAGGAAAAAAAATCCTCCTGTTTAAATGAAACTTCCCTCTACTTCCACCCATTGCCCCTTATTCTGTCATCAGGCATCACCAAGCAGAGCCTGGCTTCGTCCTCCTGGCACTCACCCTGCACATATTTATAAACATTGATGAGGTCACCTCTCAGACTCCTCCAAGCTAAAGAGCCCCAGCTCCCTCAGTCCCACTTCACTTGCTGAAGGTGTGAGCATGCCAGCTGAAGGAGAGAACAGGTTTGCTAAGCCTGGCTGAGGGTCTCAGCAGGAAGGCAGGATTCTCCTTTCCATCTCTGGCCTGTGTGGCCCATGTTATAGTCAATTACTCCCTTGAGATACTCACATGGGATACCAACCAAGCTGGGACACTTTGATCTCCCCCAGCACCACAAAGTTACTGAGCTGGTAAGGCACCAAGGGCAAGAGGGAGTCAGGGAAAAAGATATTTCCTATCCAACAGCTTTCTTCTGTTGGCAGTTATCTTCAAGGAGAGGATGAAACAGACTAAGTCGAGCCAACAAAACCTCACTTTCTTTGATCTAAAAAGCAATTTTTCTCTCCTGCCACTGAATTTCAACAGGCTTCAGGGCTTTGCCAGCCCTGCTGACATTCTCAGAGCTGTTAACAGCAGAAACCTTCCTCCATCTGAATGCTTCCTGGCACCACTTACCAGGAGCAACCACCATCTGCTAACTCTTGAGATTTTAGGCAATCTTGGCTATTTTGGGCCTAGCAGCAGTGAAGGGGTAGGTTCCATGCTATGGATCTTTATGCAATGAGAGTCTTGCTAAGTGTGGCTCCAGGCAGGAACTTTTCTGTCATTCTTCACCACAGTGACATCCAGACTCTAAAACGAACTTCAAGAAAGCCAATGTGAAAAAGATTTAAGTTAAGTAAGAGAGAGCTCAGAGAGGAACAGCCAAGTTTGGTATTTGTGCCCTGTGGTTAACCTCCAGAATTAGCAAACACCAGAAACCTGATGGGAAAACCTAGCATCTGGCTCTCCACTGACAGGGAACACTGAGTTTCAGAGACAGGGAAGAAGAGCAAGATGGGCAGCCACATGCTCCTTGGCTGGGAAGAAGGTAAGCATATAGCAGAGTCACTGCAGGGGGCAGGGAGAGGGGGAGGAACAAAACGAAAACTCAAGCCAAGAAAGCTGCCCAAGCAGGCAGACTCCAAGTACATTCTGCACAAGTATTGAGCTCCTGGACCCCAGCAGAACCTTAACTGTCTGGGCTGGCTCTTGCGTTCCAGCCCAGCATCGCCAGTGATCCCACTGCCAGTGCTGCAGCCGAGCCTCAGCCTGCCTGCCCCGGAGGAGCAGCAGGGCTCTCACCTCTGCCATTCTCCAGGTGAAGCCTGCAGCCGCCACGCAGCCATGTGCCACACCTCCTGTCACCCAGCTGAGCAGCCCAGCACCAGCCCACCCAGCTGCTGACATCTAGTAGCTTGTTTGACTGGAAAGGTCTCTGCCACACCACCAGCTCTGGCAGACCTCCACTCAGCTTTGCGACTGAAAGGCAACAATAAAGCCCAAAGCAGAAGGCAGAGCCTGCATGTGTTTCTCTTTTCAAAGGGAACTGAATCCTGACACCCTCACTTTAAGGGTCTAGGTGGTGCCTGCTCCAGGTAGTTGGGGAAGTGCCTACTAGTATTTGGCAGGTGCTGGGACTTCCTCTTCAATAAAGGAAAGATGAAAAAAGTCTGGATGAGCCAGGAAACTCAGTAGGAGATGAGTGGTTCATCCCAGCATGCTAAAAGGAAAAGGTCCTGGGAACAAGGAGCATGAAGAGCTTTTTAAGACATAGTTTGACCAACACATAGAAACCCCCCCACAAAGGGAGCTCCCTCTGGCTGGCTTAGGACAATGAAGATAGTTTCTGAGCTAAGAAAAAAACTTGTCATGTAAAAAACAGGTTATGACAAGCACAGCAGGAGAGGCAGACTAGCTGGACTGAGCTGGCCATGCTTCAGAGCAGAATCACAGAATATTAGGGGTTGGAGAGATACCGTCCAACCCCCCTGCCAGAGCAGGAGCACCTAGAGCAGATCACACAGGAATGCATCCAGCCAGGTTTGCAATGCCTCCAGAGAGGGAGACTCATCTGTCTCCCAGGTGAGCAGCACAGTGCAGCACAGCAGCCCCTGCCTGCCCACAGCCAGCCCTTCCCCTCAGTGCCTCACTTCTTCTCCCTTTGCTTTTGCAGAAGCAGATGTTCCAGGAGCGCAGCGGCAGGATGCTGCAGGCCTTCTCTCCCCGGCAGAGCCCCAGCAGCAGCCCGACACGAGGCCGTTCTCCATCCCGTTCTCCTTCCCCACCCTGGGTCTTCAATAAAGCCTCCCCTCCTTCTTCTCCAAAAGCTGCCTCTGCCTCCCTCAGCAGCATGAGCGAGGGAGATGAGGATGAGAAGTAAAAGAAAGGCTCTATTTGTTTTAACCATGAGACAGAAGAACAAGCTATGAACTCAAGCACTGGATGGGGAGAAGTGCGAAGAACACCTAAGGGTATCTCTGACAGCAGGAAACGTGCTCTGGGAGAAGATGCTGAAAACCTGGAGCACAGCAAGGCAGATCTCAGGAAGAGCTTATCCTATATCCCCACTCCCTCGTGGTGCCTGGAGGTCAGGCCAGCAGTGCTTGCCAGACACGCTCCTGGGGACTGACAGAAGGACTCACATCTCTCTGCAGGTTCCTGTCCACACGTCGCTGCCTTTGCAGCTGCTGCAGCCAGGCCAGCAGAGAACTCTGCAACCAATGGGGCTGGCAGGAGGAGCCCTGCCAGCTCCCCAGCCAGGGCCAGCACATGGGCACGTGACGGCTGCAGCCCATGAGTGGAGAAGATGCAGTTGTACTGGACACTACTACCTTGAGCTCTTCTGGCACACGAAGCAATGGCACTGCTGCAGCAAATGCAGCCAGAAACAGAAAAAATGAGACTTTTTTTCCTTTCTTTTTGAACAAAACCTGTCCCAGACCTCAAACCATGCCAGTGAAACAGGCCAAGCTAGTGGAAATCCATTTAACATATTCAAGCTATTGAATGCTGCTTGTTGACCAAGCCTCTCTGTGGGGTGTAGGTAGAGCTGGGCTGTGTTTGCTTTACCAAATTGCCCTCCGTGTTCCTAGTGCCTGAGCAGCTACTTGATCGCTTCTGTTTTGCTCCCCGGCTTTGCACTTTGGAGGCAAGGAAGTAAAAGAAGAGTCAGCCCAAGTCAGAGTGTGGTGGTGTAGGAACCAGTTTGAAGATGCTGTTGATTTTTACTGTTGAATTATGGAAGACAGAATGGAATCTCAAGGCCTTGGCACCTCCTAGGAAGCCCTGTTGCTCACAGCTACGTGTCACTAAACAACGAGCACCACAGTGCTGCTATCCTCAGATGCTACTCAGCTTCTTATAAACAAGTTTCTCATCAACAGGGCTTGAAGAGGAACCCCTCCCGCAGGGGTTCTGAGGCCATTCTTGGAGAAAAAAAAGTAGGAAGAACAATGGAAACCTTTTAAACACAATTAGGCTTGGGAATTTTCTTTGTGCCCACAACACATGTAGAGCCTCAAGAAGAACCACAGAAAGGGTAGCTTTCCCCTCCCCTCCATGCACTGGCTGGATCTGCTTCCAGCTTGGCAAAGCCAGACCTGCCTGGTGTCCAGCTCCACCCTTCAGCCCCCACAGCTGGCACTCTGGCCAGCTCCACCCTTCAGTCCCACAGTTGGCACTCTGGCCAGCTCCGCCCTTCAGTCCCACAGCTGCCACTCTGGCCAGCTCCACCTCTCAGCTCCACAGCTGCCACTCTGGCCAGCTCCACCTCTCAGCCCCACAGCTGCCACTCTGGCCAGCTCCGCCTCTCAGCCCCACAGCTGCCACTCTGGCCAGCTCCACCCTTCAGTCCCACAGCTGGCACTCTGGTCAGCTTCACCCTTCAGTCCCACAGCTGGCACTCTGGCCAGCTCCGCCCTTCAGCCCCACAGCTGGCATGCAGTGAGGTGGCTGCAGACTTGCAGGATTTCTGAGCATGGGAGATGCCCAAGCCCCGAGGCTGCAGGAAGCACTCCGCCCCCATCACTGCATTAGTGCTTCAAAGCAGCGATGCAGTTTTGCCTGACAAGCCTCTTCAGCACGTGGGCAAATTGAAGCTCCCCAGCCCAACAGCAGCTTTGGTGTCAGGTCAGTGAGGTGCCACTGCCTGCCTGTCCCACCGACATCCTGGGCCTGTGGCACAGCAGCAAAATGGGCACTGTACCACTGATCCCTGCAGTTGTAAACCCATCAGGCCAGGCTGCTGTGGGCAGCACTAGTCAGCACTTGGCTGGTTCCCTGCACGGGCAGCTCAGAGCAGGAGGGCTCTGAGTGCTTCTCAGAATAACAAGGGGGGAAAAAAAAAACCCAAACAAACAAGTGTGAAGGAACAGCCCTTTGAGCAGCAGTTAACCTCCAGGCCACCAGACTTGCCTGGTGGAGTGACCTAGTAGGGGAATTCCTTTTGGTTCTTCCTCTCTAGGTAACTTTTCAGGCAGGTCAGTTACCGACCTTTGTATTGGGCATGAAATTAGCCTCACACTGTTCACTCCCTACAGCTTTCATCCCTCATCCACTACTGGGCAACTGATGGTTATTTGGGAAGGCTTTGCCACACACCACCAGAGTGAGCCTGTGACATCTTGTCGCTTGCTTTGTCTCCTGGAGTCGAGCCAGCTGCAGAGAGATGAGCAAGGAAGGAGGTAACCTACGGCTCATGCAGGGAAGTTGAGAGGGACAGCTGCAGCCAGTTCAGCTACCACCGGCTGTGTGCCTGATGGGACGATGCAATCAAGACCTTTCTCAGCCTTAGGCAACCTGTTACTGTAATTCCATACCTGGGATGCACTCCATCAGTTTTTCTGAACCTTAGCAAGTCTAAAGTCTTCCCCTTACAAACCACCCCCCCACCACAGGAACTGTCTGCTCTCTACTGGTGCTGTTTATACAATAAGCCAAGTCCAAATACGGCAGAGGTGAGCAAGTTTTTGTTCTTCTTAACCCTTTGGGGGTTTGGTTTTTTTGCTTTGATTTCATAGCACTTAACTGTTCAGCAGCCCCTTCTCAAGTGGTTTGAATGGAAGACAGCACCACGACTTGTAAATAGGAACTGGAACAAACCTCACCAGTCACCTCTTCTGAACAGAAGCTGTTTCCCAGAGGCACAGGTGGCTGCCCAGCAACAAAGCCATAGACTGTACCAGGCGTCCATTCACACGTAGGATACCAATAAGCTGAAGCCTTTGCCCTGCTGGTACAGACACCAATATCCATGTGCTGTCTCCACCAAACCAGAACCTCATTGTCTCTGGACACATGGAAGGCAATTTTGCACTTCTGAGTCATGGTTTGGGTTTTATTTTTCATGAGTGTCGCTTTAATTCAGTCCTACTTTATTAGCCAAGCTCCACATGAAAAATAAACAGTGTACAACAGCGACTGCTGCCTCCCACCTTCATTTTACAGCACCTCTGGGCACATACACACAACCCCTATCTCAAGCCCCATGGACAGCACGGTGCTGCTCATTATCCCCCTCCTTTGTACACAGTGCTTATTATCCCCATCCTTTGTACCCCAGGTGCTTTACACCCCCCACCAATGCCACTAGATCAGCTTCACCAACCTGCCCCAAATCCTGCTGCTTGGGTCACCACTGCTGCTCTCTGCTGACAGGATCACCTCTTTCTCTCTTTGCTTTCACCTACATTTTTCTGTCTGCAAAGCAAAGGTGGGGAAATGCTGCCTCAGCCAGCAAGGCCACAGTGTAAGATGCCAGAAGCCTAAGACCTCTGGCCCCAGCCCAGTGGAATCAGGAGCCACTCCTAATTCTTTATTGTGGATGGAGGAAAGAGGCAGCCACTCTGGCTCAGCTTCTGAAAACCATCCCCAGCAGCAGCTGTGATGATCCTGTGTGTGTCAGGATGGTGCACAGCTGTGCCAGATTCATGTAAAACAGCAGCAAACATTAGCCACAGGGATGAATCCCAGCACTGGCTTTTGGCCTTGACTTCCTCCAGCCAAGTTAGTCTGATGCCTGAATGTCTCCTGCTTCCCTCTTTTCCTTTTGTCCTCTCCTTAAGAACAAAGTTCTTACTGCAGCAGCTGCAGAAAAGATTGCTTATTTACTGAACAGTCCTGCCCCAGGCAGAGAGAAGCTGAACCAGCAGATGGGGACTTAAGGACTTCCCAGCTAAGATGTTTTTAATTCTACAATAAGCAAACTTCAGTGTCCTACAGCAGAGGCACAGGCAGCCACACCAAACTGCTTCCTGCTCATAAAAGATGGTTTGGGGCTGCTTTGAGCAGTGTCTTGCTCTTGGAAGCTAAATGAGCTACCCTTGTGTGCTTTCAGGAGCAGGGAAGTCAGCTTGGCTGCAGTCCTGCTTCTCTTCTGCCACTGAGCTGCCTCCGCAGCCCTATGGAGAGGGACCACATCTGACTAATGCCTGCCAACCACCTCAGTGCCAAAAGCCGAGGCGTCAGTTCTGCACATCCACAAACCTGCACTTGCTGCCAGCACTCTGGGAAGGGACCACTGTGTACAGGGCTGATCTAAACCCAGGGGCAACAGAAGCCACACCCAGACCAGCACAGAGCCACAGATACTGCAAGGCAGTGGAACATTTGCCTTATGAGGGAAGGCTAAGGGAGCTGGGGCTCTTTAGCTTGGAGCAGAGGAGCCTGAGGGGTGACCTCATTCCTGTTGATGAAGATGTGCAGGGCAGTGTCAGGAGGACAGAGCCAGGCTCTGCTCAGGGCTGTCCAGTGATAGGACAAGGGGCACTGGGTGCATGCTGGAACAGAGGAGGTGCTACGTGAGCACAAGGAGAAACTTTTCCACTATGAGGGTGCCAGAGCCCTGGAACAGGCTGCCCAGAGAGGTTGTGGAGTCTATTTCTTTGCACACGTTCCCGTGTGACCTACTCTAGATGCTCCTGCTTTGGCAGAGGAGTTGGACTGGATGATCTTTGGAGGTCTCTTCCAACCTCTCACATTCTGTGATTCTGTGAAATGTCTGCTTCATAACTTGCTGGAAAATACAAGCAAGCACACAGAATGTGACTGAAGTCAGTTTAATCCTTTTTGACACTGAAGGCTAGCACCAACACCAGTTATTACTTTAAGAGATGCAGTAGTGAAAAACTTGACTTCAAAACTGCTGCAAGACTTCTTTCCCCTGAAAGTATCAACCTAAGTGCTGAACTGAGTCTTCAGCAGCCTAAAAAAGGCACGGATTGCACAATGAGAAACTGATCCACTCATTACCAATTGTTCTCCCACATAAGCCTGTGTCCTACAGCCACAAATCTTCATTATACTGCTTGCTGCTGTGGCTAGATGTGAAATATTATGTGGTACAAGCTGACAGCTTTTGCTGTTTTCTGCTACTTAATTAACCCACCCAGCTCCTGTGAATATCCTGTGGTGGCAAATGGGAAGCAGTGAGAAAGTGCAGCAGGCAGATTTCTTCTTATCTGAAGTTTTAAAATAAATTCTTCATCTGGAAGAAAATTATCTCAGCTCTAGCAAAATTCTGACCATCTGGAGCCTCATTTATTACTCAGTAAGAGAGTTAATGAGTCAAGCAAGTCTCCAGGCATTTTCCTGCTCTGGAATTGCTTGCTAAGAAACTTTTTCTTCCCCCCCCCCCATTTTTGTGAGTAAGTTATGAACATGTAGAAAACTTTATGGAAAGCTGAAACAAATCCAAGGGAGAGGCCTTAGGTGTTGTTTTGTACCAGATAGTTCAGCTGTCAAGAGCAATCCAAGCAACTCGCTTCAGGGAGATGTATATAGCAGGAAAAAAGATGAACCCAGAAGCTGCTCACCTGCTTCAAAGAAACCTTGTGGTGAAAAACCAGGCTGATGTACCCAGAACAACTGGATACTAGTTTCAAAAATCCCAAATCATGGAATCCTTAAGGTTGGAAAGCAGCTTTAAGATCAGAGAACCATCAAATGGTTTAGGTTGGAAGGGACCCCAAAGATCACCCAGTTCCAACCTCCCCACCATAGGCAGGGACACCTCCCACTAGAACAGGTCACTCAAAGCCTCATCCAACCTGGCCTTGAACACCACCACCTTTGATCATATTGGGTGATTCTGTGCTCCACAACCTCCCTGGGCAACCTGTGCCAGTGTCTCACCACCACCACTGGAAAGAACTTCTTTCTAACATCCAGTTTAAATCTCCCCTCTGCCAGTTTAAACCCATTGCTCCTCATCCTGTCATTAGAAGACCATCGAGTCCAACCATAACTCAACTACTATAACTACTGAAATAATTTGCTTCTGGTTATAAACTGCTGTAGGAGCTTCTCGTGCTTGCAGGTCAGGAAATCAAAACCTGAAAGCAGCATGGATGCATTGGAGGCAACCTTTGGTGATGCTGAACATGAAAGGAAATGTCACTCTCCATTCTTCATCCACCTCAGATGAATTGTCAGCACTGCTGAAATAGGTAGCTCAATCCCTACCTTCAGCACTTGGTATTTGGCCCTTCTAAATCATAATCACAGAATGGTTAGGGTTAGAAGAGACCTCCAAAGGTCATCTAGTCCAACTCCCCTGTGGTCAGCAGGGACATCCTCCACTAGATCAGGCTGCTCAGAGCCTTGTTGAGCCTGACCTTGAATAGCTCCAGGGCAGGGATTTCTCTTATCAAAGTGAGAAAAAGAGAATTTGGGGTTCTTGCCAGAGGCTATTTCCAAAAGTAGCACTATGTAGATCAGAGGCCTGAATATTTCTTACCTCAAGGTTCTCAGAAAGGAGCAATGAATACTTTTAAAAAACAGAGAGTAAACCAAGAGCAGATAGGGAGAAATGATTCTGTCACTTTGCTCTGGTGAGACCTCACCTGAGTACCGTGTCCAGCTCTGGAGCTCTCAACATACAACGGATATGAACCTGACAGAGCAGGTCCACAAAGATGATCAGGGGGCTGGAGCTCCTCTGCTGTAAGGACAGGCTGAGGGAGCTGGGGGTGTTCAGCCTGGAGAAGAGAAGGCTCCGGGGAGACCTCATAGCAACCTTCCAGTATCTGAAGGGGGGCCTACAAGAAGGCTGCAGAGGGACTGTTTACAAAGGCCTGCAGTGATAGGACAAGGGACAATGGCTTCAAACTAGAGGAGATTTAAATTGGGTGTTAGGAACAAGTTCTTTACTATCAGGGTGATGGAACACTGGAACAGGTTGACCAAGGAGGTGGCTGAGGCCCCATCTCTGGAGATATTCAGGGTGAGGCTCAACGTCTGTGATAAGAGCTGGGGCTCTTTAGTTTGGAGAATAGGAGTCTGAGGGGTGACCTCATTCATGTTGCTGAAGATGTGCAGGGTGAGTGTCAAGAGGACTGAGCCAGGTTCTGCTCGATGATGCCCAATGCCAGGACAAGGGGCAATGGGTGGAAGCTGAGGCATAGAAAGTTGTGTGTAAGCGTGAGGAGGAATTTTTTCCACTTGAGGGTGATGGAATGCTGGAACAGGCTGCCCAGGGGGGTTGTGGAGTCTTCTTCTCTGGAGATCTTCAAGACCTGCCTGGATGCACTCCTGAGTGACCTGCTCTTCAGGGGAGTTGGACTGGATGAGCTTTTGAGGCCCCTAACATTCCGTGACATTGCAATAATCAACGTTGGGAACAAACTGACCTTATTTCCACCCCCATCAGGAACTCACATCATAAATCCCTGTACAAGTTTAGCACAGCGGTAACAGCTCATCAGAGATGGCAAACATCAAACAGACAGCAGGGCCCTTGTGTGAGGATGAGCTCCGCTGAGCAGCTGAGAGCACAGCATGTGGGAACATCTCTGTCACTGCCTGCTACCAGCTACAGAGGGTTATGAGCTGCAGAGGACTGGCAACCTGGCACCTCTCTGCAGTATTCAAAACAAACACAAGTTTGACAGCATCAGGATTGTCACAGGTACATTGATCCTACTGACAGGGCATGACAAATCTCTAGACTGAAAGACACAAACAAGCTCTCTAGGCCAGCTGCTGAGATCTTTCAAGGCAACAAAACACTGCAATTAAAGCACGTGGGCTTCACATTTTCTTATTTATTTTTAATTAGAAAGCCACTCCAGATACAACACATCTTCATTTGGTTCAAGTTAACGTCAACAGCTTAAGTTCTGATCCTGAGAAGTGTTTGACTGAAGTGGGGTTACTCTCACAGCAAGTATGTGCAAGATTCAGTCCTGAAGTAGCTACATAAATAAACTCTGTTCCTTGTTTGGGAATACACTCACCTCTGACCTCAGCAATGCATCTTCCTGCCATGTGCCATCACATTAAGGTCTGCAAAACCAGAATGCTGTCTGTTAGGTAGGTAGGTAGGTCAGTATGTCAGGAAGGAGGGATGAAGAGCTGTTAGAAACCACAGCATCACTGTGGCAGCTGGGGATACAGGCAGGGACACGTGGTTAGCCTCAAGAAAGAAACACGAACAAGAAACATTTAGGCTCTTTCCTACAAAATTAATTACATCATGGAATTGTAGAATGATTTGAGTCAGAAGGGAGGGACCTTAAAGATCATCTAGTTCCAACCCCCCCTGCCATGGGCAGGGACATCTTCCACTGCAGCAGGTTGCTCAAAGCCACATCCAGCCTGGTCTTAAAAGAGTTCCAGGGATGAGGTGTCCACAACTTCTCTTGGCAAGCCACCCTCATAGTAAAGAACTTCTTCCTAATGTCTAATCTAAACCTACCCTGCTCTAGCTTAAAACCACTGCCTCTTGTCCTACCATCACATGTCCTTATAAAAAGTCCTCCTCCAGCTTTCCTGTAGGCCCCCTTCAGGTCCTGGAAGGCCACTATAAGTTCTCCGCAGAGCCTTTTCTTCTCCAGGTTGAACAGACACAACTGCCTCAGTCTTTCCTCAAAGAAGAGGTGCTCCAACTCTCTGATCATCTTTCAAGACCACTTTGCAGCCCCTACCACATAAGGACCTAGAAATGCTTCTTACAGGGTGAAGGGGAGGAAACGTCTTCCATGTCACTGAGGTCAAGATTTTACCCTAAATAGTAGGTTTTGGGTGGAGGTGAAGAGGAGATTGCTCTACACTCAAAGATCACTTGTGGTCACTTTTTGGAGGATGTGAACAGCTGTTTCAAAGCAAATTCCACACTCCAAAGCATGTTAGCCAGTTGGAGCAGCAAGCATAGCTTACACAGGCAGAGAGCAGCTGGAGTTTCCCAAGAACACTACAGTGAATGTCCACGTTCTGTTCTTCAAGCACACGCCGAGGGACTGCTGTAAACACTGCCCAAGAGGTAGCACAAAGTGCAGCAGGGCAAAGACTCTCAGTACTATCCAGGGTCACCCAAGCAAAGATTGAGTCCATCTGCATCGTGAACAAAACATTTCTGCATCTTCTGAGCACTTTTCATCAGGAGCAGACTCTGAAAGCCCCCTTGCTAACAATGCCTAGCAAAACAGGGAGTACAAATATTTGGAGACACTTCCACATCCATTAATATTAAACTAAGCAGTGGATTAATCAGGCTTTATTCAAGCCACAAGCAAAATGCACCCTGGACCAAAAAAAAAAAAAAAAAAAAAAAAAAAGGTTAAACTACTTGTTCCACTAAGAGGCTGAGACTCTCAAAATCCACCTGGATGCATTCCCATGCAGCCTGCCCTAGGGGATCCTGCTTTGGCAGCGGGGTTGGACTCAATCTCTGGAGGTCCCTTCTGATCGCTAACATTCTGTGATTCTGTGATATAGAAGCTGTTTGTAAATTCTCAGGAAGAGGTGAGGAGCAAACATCTCTTGCTCACTTTGTTAATCACTAAGCACAACAGACAATGAAGCATTGTGACTGCAAAAAACAAACCCTCTATTTGTGTGTTCTCTAACTGAAGTCAAACAGGTTGCAATAACATTAGCAGACCATGCATCTGAAATCCATAAAAAAACAAAAAAACAAAACAAAAAACAAAAACAACAATAAAAAAAAAAATCCACTTTTAGATCATCAGAAAGTTCAGAATTAACAGCCCCAAGAAAGGAAAACCAACAGTTGTAACAGCCTCTAACCAAAAAGCCTCTAACCAAAGGTGGGAGTAACTGAAAACAGATCAGCATCTGTAGTTCAGCTAACCACCTTAAAATCTCAGCCACCCTCATTTTCCAGGCATATCCACTGACAAACTCTCCTCTGACTGCAAGCCTGCTGCTTTCCCTAAGTTTCCAGACTAATACCCCCTATTCTCTATGCAGAATGATAGAATAGTTTGGGTTGGAAGAGACCTCTGAAGCTCATCTAGTCCAACCCCCGCTGCGGCAAGCAGGAGCATCCTCAATTAGCCCAGGCTAGAAACACACCATGAGCCCAAGTGAAGGACAACCTTTGGCATAGCTGAGGCCTCCAATAAAGCACAGGCATGCCTAGACAAGACTGAAGAGGAGAAAAGTTGCTTCTTGCTCATTTTCATTGCATTGGCCACAAACAGACCTTGGGGGAGTGGGAAGAAAACGCACTCCTTATGTTCTGCCTTCCTGCTTTGAGGTGTTTGTAGATGCTGGGGGCTCTGTGAAAGAGACTTCAGACCACTGCAGTCTACAACTAGAGCACTTCGACCCTGATAGCCAGCCAGCTGCTTTTGTCAATATGGAAGTGAAACTACTACTAGACCATAACATCCGCTGTGGTGCCTCCAGATTTCATTCCCTGGCTTCCACAGTTTTTATGTCCTCAATGAAAGAAAGTTCAGTATCCCTCCACTCTTCCTTTTCTCTTCATGGATGGAGACAGCCAAGAAGCAGCACCAGGTCAGGATTTACCCCTTCAAAATACGATTGCTAACAAAAGCCAAAACTCAGCTACTTACACAAACTACCTTAATCCCTTGGAATGTTTTAGGTAATGTTCTAGAGAAAACTGACCACTGGGAAAATAGTAGTTTCATCAGAAATTTCTACTTTTAAGCAAGCTCTCCTCTATGATTATTAGAAAACAGATATAACTTGAATTTAAAAGCTAGTAAGAAGCTAGGGGTAAAGGTAGATGTGTCTAAATTTGAGCAGCTGTGACTCTCAACTTCTGTTTCCCTCAAGCTACAACTCTCCTTTCACCTCAGCAGCAGCACTGCTATATTGCTTGAGCAGCAATTGGCCTTCTCTGCAGCAATGCCTGCAGTCATGGCAAATTACTGCTCTGGAGGCCAGAGGCATCAGACCCTCTCTGCCATGGGAAGATCCCCTCACCAGGGGATCATTCAGGAACAGAGGCCGGCCCCATGCCCATGCTCCCTTTTCCTGTTTGCCGGCACAGAGGGACTCAGAAGGGTTCCACTTACCAGCCAACTGGTCAGACAGCCTTCAGCAGTTGTCTTAGTGTCACCACAGTGCCCCCAGCTCTGAACAACACAGCAGCACTCCACAGATGTGTATGGAAGAGCATTAGAACATGCTGGCACTTCAATGTGACTTTATCTGCACAGCATAGTGAAGCCCAGAACACCTCAGGCCCTGCCAGCTCATCAACTATTCACATACCAACTCCTGAACCTACTGAGGGTTTGCAAGTTAAGGACTTTCTAGAAACACTGTGGCCAACGGGGACAGGAGGTGGGCCCCAAACCATCACAGGTGGTGTGCCCCAAACCATCACAGGAGGTGATCATTCCCCTGTGCTCAGTACTGCTAAAGGCCACACCTCCAGTCTTGTGTTCGGTTCTGGGCCACTCACTACAAGAAGGACATCAAGGTTCTGGAGCCTGTCCAGAGAAGAGCCATGAGGCTGGAGAAGGGCCTGGAGCACCTGGGCTATGAGGAGCAGCTAAGGGAGCTGGGGGTGTTCAGTCTGGAGAAAAGGAGGCTGAGGAGACACCTCATTGCTCTCTACAGCTACCTGAAGGGAGGTTGGGGCAAGGAGGGAGTAGCCTCTGCTCTTTGGTGGCAAGCAACAGGAGCAGAGGAAATGGTTCCAGGCTGCAGCAAGGGAGGTTGAGGAAATCTTTCTTCACTGCAAGGGCTGTTAAACATTGGAATGGTCTGCCCAGGGCAATGCTGGAGTCACCATCCCTGGAGGTGTTTAAGCAGCCTGTAGACCTGGTGCTTAAGGACATGGTTTAGGATTGACCCTAAACTGGGTTGAGGGTTGGACTGGATGATCCTGGAGGAGGTATCTTCCAGCTGAATGTTTTCTGTGATTTCTGTGACTCAGACTCTTCAGAAATGGGGCTATATGAAGTTTATTGCTCCAGGCACTCTTTAGTTCTTTGATGAGATGTTCTATGGAAGTGCAAAGTACTCTCATGAAGTCAAACTGAGATTTTTTGTTTTTCTTCTAAAAATACCTAGGAATTTCTCAGCATTTCCCTGCTTACCTGACAGAACAAGCTCTTTATAAAAATAAATATTGAGAGGACCAAAGGAACACCTCCCTCACAATTTCAGTAAATAAGTTCCATATTTCCATGCTAAAATCTGCAATATCTTTAAAAAAAAACAAAACAAAACAAAACCCAATAAAAACACCTAAGAGGAACTGAGGCTCCATCAGAGCTGCCTACAACTCATCTGCTTTATTCCCAGGGTCAGGATTATCAGCAGAAGTCTTAACATTTCAATAATCTTCCTGGAAGTTGTAGCATCAGGAAGAGGATTTGGCAAAGATTTGGTGAAGTATGGTTTTCTAATAGTCAGCATAGCCCTTACTAAATTCAAGGGCAAAACAGTTTGGAGTTTGGGTTGGTTGGTTTTGGTTTGGTTTTTTTTTTTCCCCTCTTTGATTGTTCTTTCAGCTTTGTTTTGTCCCTCCCTTTTCTGTTTCCAGTTCCCTGTATTTAATCCAATGACAAAAAAAAAAAAAAAGCGCTGTTGAACAACATCTTTATATACAACTCCAAATTCAGATCATTACCAGACTCTAATAATCAGACACTAAATATATAAATAACTTTGGAAACTATTTACAAAGGGCTTTTAACTAATCAGGTTTCAAGCAACCAACCCTCTTAAGGCAAATTCATTTTGTACGACTTGCTGGGTGGTCTTGCAGTATTCCTCTCCCACCCCAACCCACCCTACCCCCCCACACAAAAAAATGATAGGCAATAATCATGAACTTGAATTACACTGCCCCTTGTATTGAGAGAATTTCTTGCATGAAACAATGAGCTAATTATTTCTGTTCTCTCTCCAAAAGAAGGAAAAAATGTCTAGAAATTAATTTCTGTGCCTGAGTGTCAAGCAAATCCTTATGGTGCACCCCAAGAAGTGGAAGTCCCAAAGTCTTACAACGCCACAAGTTATTTTGGTTTTTTTTTTTCCTGTATGCACTTGACAAATGGATTTGGGAATTTTGGGGAAAGCATCACTTTGAAGCTGCACAGCCCTGGTTGGTTTGTTTTTTAGAGCTATGCACTTAGAAGCTCACTAGACAGAGGATCTGAAGAGCTCAAAAGGGATCTCCTGTAACATTGGTGAGACATTATGCAACATGAAACGCAGCCAAGAGTGGATTTTCCCAAGTGTTACGTTTAACTACATCCCAACTTTTCTCTTCTGCCATACTGCTGTGCAAGATGCCATTCACCACTTCAAGGGATTCTGCATCTCCTCATGCCAATCCTCACACTGGAATAAAAATTGGCCATTTCAAACGGTATCTTTTTTTTCTTTTTTTTTGTCACAAGACTGTATTCTGAAGTGCAATCACAGTGCAACCCCTTTTGTCAAAGCATGACTAGAGCAACCAAGCATATTCTGGTGAGGCAGACGGGATTCAACATACCAAACGTGCTCAGTGCCTTCCTTTCAAGTCCCAATCATCACTTTGTTCTTTAGGATTTTCCAATGCCCTGATTAGATCTTTTGTTTGGAAGTGTTTAGCTATGGTGGTTTAAAAGGATTTTGGAACAAAGCTGAGACTTTATACTGAATGCAGAGGTCATCTCCAACAGAGACAAAAAAGGTGGCAAATTATCGATTAGCTTTATATTTAGAAGCATCCCTTGGTTCGCTGCTAGGATTGCTCCAGTCATCTGCTTCAGGTGTGGTCTTGTAGTGTCGCCAGGCTGACTTATTAAACACTGGAAGTCTTTCAAATGATTCACTTGAAAGGGCCTGTGGAGAAAGAGAAAGAAAAAAAACCAAACAGAGCAATGGCACAATTAGAGGCATCGAGAGCAGGATGACGCTCTGAGGAGTTCTACAGTTACAAGAGTCTCAATTATCCAAGAGCTGAAAATACTTCAGCTGTGATTCCTCACTCTAGTGATAGTCAAAGTTTCAGGCACAGCAAAAGTTAAAAGAAAATAATAACATTTAGTGCTGTCTGGAGGTAGAGCAAGAAGAAGTTTTAGTCCAGAGCATTTTAGGGAAGTTTGTCACTGACTACTTAAAAGGTTTCATTTTTCCAACCAACCCAAATCTGTCAGCACACAGGTCTGTGAGGACTGGCCTAGCTCAGTCCATTAGAAGTATCCCTTTTTAGTCTGGGAAAGGCCACACACCTGTTTCCTCCACACACAGGATTAAACCCAGCCGCCACACACCTGTTTCCTCCACACACAGTGATTAAACTCACCAGCCACACATCTTTTTCCTCCACACGCAAGATTAACCTCAGCACCCACACACTTTTTCCCTCCAAACACAGGATTAAACCCATCAGAAACCACATTCAGCTCAGGATCCCACAACTCACTTGCTACACAGAGTGAAGCAGAGTGACAACACCAAAGTCAGCAACCTGCACATGAGCTGTACATTATGGTTTTTGTAACTCTCTGATGAAATTGTTAGTTTCAACCTTAAGCCTGTGAGTAGCCTGGGATGTCCTATAAAAATGACAACAGTATCTATGGTTTATTGCACAAAGGCCAAGAAATGCATAGGGAAAAAAAAGAAATAATTGTTTTCTCAGTTTTGCTGTGGTCAAAACCTTTAGAACCAAAAACTATTAACCCAAATTATCTCTCATTACCCAGTTCTTTGAAAATTCAGCTTTTATGGTGCATTAACAAAATGGAAGAACCAGTACAGGGGACTGAAGAAAAAGAACTGAAACAAACTAACTGGTGTTAGTGCAAGGTTAATATTTATAACCTCAGGTTTTTGGGAGGGGTTGTCTGTAAATTGATGTAGATGAAATAGAACAAAAGATACCAGTTAGAAATTTGGAAATCAATTGAAGAGTAAAAAGAAAGCTCACTCATTGAGAATGCTAGGAAGAAATTGCACTGAATCACCAGCTTATAAAAGGATCAAATTCATACCTTCAAATAAATAACAGCATCTGAACCAACACCTTCCATTGAGTAGAGTTTAAGGTCACCTTGAAAGTACCTAGCGTACAGACGAGAAATTGGCAAGCCATAGCCAAACCCAGCCTACAAAAACAAGAAAACAAGGGGGAAAAAAACAAGGGGGAAAGTTAAAAAAATTAAAATGCAAGTGACCACTGCAATCTCAAACCTGAATTTCAGACTTGCATCAAATTCCTTCTCAAGCTTAAATTTATTACTCAGCCTACACTATGAAGTTAGATTTAAGCTTTTTGAGAGATGTTTTTTTTTCCCTCGGGCATAATTTTTTTTTTTTTAGGTACAGGAAAGAAAATATCAGAGTCCTTTCTTAAGACTACCTTGTCCATCCTACATTTTCTTGAGAAGGCAGGTAGGTGTAACACACAGCATGTGCTAGTGCTAACCATCAAAGCAAAGCAACACTCTCTACTGCTTCCTGTGGTTATTATTCTGAAATGTCCCCAGGCTTAGGAGACTACATAAAAAAAGCCAGAGATAACTCTGTTTATTTTATCTAGGGCTCATGTTAAGTGATTGCTGATGTNTGAGGCTCTGGACAGCCTGATCTAGGGTAGGGTGTCCCTGCCCATGGCAGGGGGTTGGAACTGGATGATCCTTGTGGTGTCTTCCAACCCTGACTGATTGTATGATTCTATGTGTTCCTGTGTGACCTGCTCTAGGTGCTCCTGCTCTGGCAGGGAGGTTGGACTGGATGAGCTTTCAAGGTCCCTTCCAGTCCCTAACCTTCTGTGATTCTGTGACTTAAAGAAGGATTAAAAACACTCCAAAAGCTGACTTGTATCTTTTCTGGAGACCAGACAATAAATACACGACAGAAATTAAGAAGTAGAGCAACTGAACAGCAAATTGCAAACAGTACACATCCCTCAAGACAGCCCAAGTAAAGGGAAGTAACAAACAATCCTGAAAACACAGGATTATTATTTCTATTATTAGTCTTTCATCTCCCCAGAATCACACCTCCTCAAAACCTATGCCCAACTTTTGCCTGCCTCCTCCTCCTTCTAAGAAAATCTTTTTATGCTCTATCCTAGCCCCACATAATTATTTCACAGTGCCTCCTTCCAAATGTTTCCCATCAGTCTCTACATTGCTTTCAGGGTTATTTTCTAAACCTGGTAACTTACAAGAAATATGGAGACAATAGACCCCAGATGAGTGAGTACCTTAAGGCTAAGCCTTGCAAAAGGTCTGTTTTGCAAAAGATGATTAACAAGAAATAGTTGCTACCTAGAGGACAGAATTTATTCAATGATGGCACATCTGCCTTCAGAGGAGAATGTTTTTAAAAGCCAATTTCTCATTAAATATTACACCATGCATTATACAAATCAGAGAGTATTACATTTGTGTGTTACTGGTGCCTGCAGGTTTAATTAACCCTAATTTAAGCCACGCTTCTCCCACTACAAACAAATGCTGCCAGAGACAGAATCATTAAATTCTGTAAGAAAACTTAATTATCATCAAACACCACCATGTGTTTCTATCGTTGCCAGTGTGTTTATAGCAGTACAGATGAACACCAGGCCTGCTAGATTCTGAATGCTGCCATGGTAACAAGGCTCCTCAGCAGTTTTTAAACAACGTTCCCAGGGACAATGAGAAATAATTTTCACTAGACAACAAAAAGATCCCTCTCTTCCATGTTTCATGAACTTGACAAGGGATCATATAGCAAGGGGATAGAGACTTAGAACAGAAAAATGTCTGGAGTGCACTGCAGTTTAATTTAGAAAATTATCTCCTCCCTCTCTGCTCTGCCCTGGTGAGGCTGCATCTGGAGTACTGTGTCCAGTTCTGGGGCCCCCAGTTCAAGAGAGACATAGAACTGCTTGAGAGAGTCCAGCACAGCCGTAAAGATGATGAAGGGAATGGAACATCTCTCTTACTAGGGGAGACTGAGGAAGCTGGGGCTCAGCTGCTTGGAGAAGAAAAGCCTGAGGGGTGAGCTCATTCATATTTATAAAGATGTGCAGGGTGAGTGCCAAGAGGATGGAGCCACGCTCTGTTTGGTGATGCCCGATGACAGTATAGGGGACAATGGGTGGGTGTTGAGGCACAGGAAGTTCCAGGTAAACATAAGGAGGATTTTTTTCCCTGTGAGGGTGCCAGAACACTGGAACAGGCTGCCCAGGAGGGTTGTGGAGTCTCCTTCTCTAGAGATACTCAAAAACTGGCTGGACACATTCCTGTGTGACCTGCTCTAGGTGCTCTGGCAGCAGGGGTGGACTGGATGAGGTTTTCAAGGCTCCTTCCAACCCCTGATATTCTGTGATTCTGTGATCTAAGTCAAGAATGACTCAAGCACAGACCAACCTGACCACTTGGCTTGGTCTTTGGCACTAAACAATAAAGAAAACCTCCTTTTACATGGACTTTGAAGAGGATTTTGTGGAACTTGAAGGATTCAGGTGAAGGATTGCAGAAGGATTTTTATTTCTAGACTGACAAAGTGTAGCACAATTTTTCATATAATTGGATCTGAGCTGTAACACCTAACATGTCAAGCTTTACTGCTAAGTCCTTCTTCCTCTTAGTGGAGAGAGGTAAATCTCAGACACAGAATTTTCATCTGGACTAATGTTTCCAGCTCTGGAGCCCTCAACACATGAAGGACATGGACCTGATGGAGCATGGAGGAGGTTCAGAGGGCCACAAAGATGA
>WBNM01016548.1:0-17098 GCA_013399055.1 Ramphastos sulfuratus | reverse complement strand
AGGGGTGGGGAGAAGGTGGAAGGGTGGTTGGAAGCCCCTCCTGGGGTCTCTGATTTCTGGGAGGGGTGTTGTGTTTCTGTATTACCTTTAACTTGTATATTCCTGTAAATATTCTTGTATATAGTGTATATCTCTGCTTGTATATTGTGCTAAGCTGTAAATAGAGCTTCATTCTTTAACTTCCAGCCGGCTGAGTTCTAGTCTGGGTCATTTTACAAAGTGTAGGGGAATGGGGAACTCCCAAACCATCACAAATCTGAACTTCAAGCCCCATAAAACTTTGCTCCAGCCAGCACTATCATTTTGAAGCTGGCAGGAGGCAGGATGGTTTCAAGTAACAGCAGCAAATATTCAGCTTAACCCATGACAATTGTCTTTGACCTGTTGTAGCTTTTTTCCAGTCTCCTGAAGGTGTCTTGGCAACAAGGTCCTTCTGAAATTTCTTTGAAGATTGGAAACTGATCATGCAGAAATTGAAAAGGGCATGCCAGGCATATTCTTTGTATGTTCTAATGAGTTTTGCTCTCTTTCTCAAGCCAGCTGGCTGAGTAAGCTTTAGATAATACACTGGAGCCAAAGCCAAAGAATGATCAAATTAGTAAAGAAGTAGCTGCAGCTCAAACTAGATGTATCTTAAGGGTTTACAGGGCTTCAGAAGGCTATAAAAACAATTTCCATCTTCTGAATATGAAGAACAAAACTGATACTAGGGAACTTACATTATATAAATACTCTTCATGCCTTTCTCTGTAGCATTTAATGCATATAAAATTAAAAGACCTTCAGCTGGCCTAGCAGTTCTCTGGTTAGATGTGAAGCAGAGCTGCAGTTTACTCTATTCCTTCATAGTCTGAGGCAAGAGTTGTGGCTCTAGTATGATAAAGTGGGGCTGCAGAAGAGCCATCCAAGTGAAAGTATCTTGGTTTTGACTGGAAAACTAAGCTAGCAAATAGAATAGTGATATTATCAAATTACATGTGTTTTTTTTTTCTCTTAATAACAACAGTTGAAACTGACAAAGACTTACCTGTAAGTTTTTCATAACACCCATTGGTTTTTTTTCCAACCATCCCTCACAACTTGCATTTCATTGATTTACTTTTTACCAATCACTTAAAACTAATTTGCCAGCTGAAGACTTTTAGATGACCTGTTTCTTTTCACTTTGATCCATAGGCTGCTATAGTTCATAGAATCATAAACCCATAGGATGCTAGGGGTTAGAAGAGACCTCCAGAGATCAAGTCCAACTGCCCTGCAAAGCAGGACCACTTAGGGCAGGACACAGGAATGCTTCCAGGTGGGTTTTGAAGATCTATAGAGAAAGAGATTCCACAGTCTCTCTGGACAGCCTGTTCCAGTGTTCTGTCACCCTCACAGTAAAAAAAACAAAACAAACAAAAAAAAACTTCTTATGTTATTTATCATGAAATACAGTTTTCAACTGCAACAGTATTGAGTATTGTGGACCAATAATGTAGTTCAGGAGGAGTTATTAGTTTTCAGAAATTAACATTTGTTTCTGACTACTGAACAGTGTTAAAGCACAATAATCTTAAATCAGATGCACATGATTTAGAGTAAGAGACACAAATTAAAAGTAAAATTTAACCTTGTCCATCGTTTCCTCTTTATCAGTAAGTCGATTCAGTCATTCACCTCTATTCTGCATTGCACTTGCAGTTAGATTCCTTGGAATTGGAATATCTGTGGTTGTTGCAATGCAATTTACTTGTGCAGTTGAGTTACAATCAAGAAAAGAAAGAAAAAATGATTGACATGAATACGGCTTATTCTGCTGAGAACTTGTTTTGACATACCAGTCAATGCAAACCTTCAGTTTTACAATGGCATTGATTACAATTTGGTTCTCTTTGATCACATCAGAAATTTCCTGTCAGGCTAACACATAACATGTATTTTCCAGCAGACCTTAACTGTTTTCATAATGTGTCTCCTCTCCTCCTACTGAAAATCATGCAGAACACCTATTTCTATTTGTGTTGATTGCTGTAGCCTACTTCAGGAGAAAGTAACTTTAGGGAAGATTTTAAAGCTATTTACTAATTTAGTTGGAAACCTGTAATGAAATAAAAGCTCAATATAATCCAAAATGCTTCAGTATGTTTCCAGGAAGGTAAGAGGTCCAATGAGAAGAGAAGGTTTAGAGGAGACCTTAGAGTAGCCTTCCAGTATCTGAAGGGGGCCTACAGGAAGGCTGGGGAGGGACTATTGACAAGGTCTTGCAATGACAGGATGAGGGGCAATGGGTTTAAACTGGCAGAGGGGAGATTTAAACTGGACGTTAGGAGGAAGTTCTTTGCAGTGAGGGTGGTGAGGCACTGGCACAGGTTGCCCAGGGAGGTTGTGGCTGCTCCCTCCCTGGAGGAGTTCAAGGCCAGGTTGGATGAGACCTTGAGTGACCTGTGCTAGTGGGAGGTGTCCCTGCCTATGGCAGCAGGTTGGAACTTGATGATCCTTGAGGTTCCTTCCAACCTTACCATTCTATCATTCTATGATTCTGTGATGGTGACTCTGGACTTGACATGACTTCTTTCTGATTTAAGTGCCTAAACTCAGTTTAGTAGTGAGGTACTGCCCTAAATTTTCCTATATTTCAACAAATGTAGCTTTGTCAGAAGGTCTTGCTTTTCAGTTTGCCTGACAATATTTATCTTTCCCTTATAGTTTCCCCTACATTTGCCAAATCCACAGAAATAAAGCCAACATACTCAACTGCATATAATAGAATACTCTTACCACAATTTATCCTTGAGCTATCTGCATGATAATAAGCTGGAAGATGGTAAGTGTAGGCATGGTGTCCTTATGCACAAGGTCTTGGTGATGAAAAGCTTTCTAGGTTGTAGTGGGATAAAACTTCTGAGACCCTAGAGTTCTGCATGAGCAAGACTGGATCAGTATTTAAGATAAACAATTATTTAAAAAATTTTAACCTTGCTCCCAGTTTTCCAGAAAAATGCTTGTTCTGCATCAGCCTGAAGTTACGAAATGTATTAACCTTCAGGGCTGAAAAAAATCCCCAACCACTGCCCACCAAAACTTTCTCGCTGTTAATTCTTTCTGGCTCTGTTCTATGATCCAGCACAATTAAACAACCATGAATAGCTCAATAGCAGGAACCAAAGCCTCAACCAGCTACAATGTGCTATGCTCTTATTATTTCTGTTCTTTGCCTTACCAGCTTGTTCCAGTGCTTGACAGCCCATTAGGTGAAGAAATATTTAGTAATATAGAGTTGAAGCTTTCTCTGGTGAAATCTGAGGCTGTTTCCTCTTGTCCTATCTCTTGTTATTTGTGAGAAGAGAGTAACACTCACTTCATCACAAGCTCCTTTCAGATGGTTGTAGAAAGTGATAAGGTCTCCCCTCAGCCTTCTTTCCTCTAAACCACTTCTTTCCTCTAAATAACCCTAGTTCCTTCAACTGCTTGTGCTCCAGATACTTTGCCAGCTTCCTTGTCCTTCTTTGGACACTCTCCATCACCTCAACATCTTTCTTGTACAGAAGGACCCAAAACTGAACACAGTTTTAGTGAGGTGTGCCCTCACCAATGCCAAATCCGGGGGGATAGGCACTTCCCTAGTCCTGCTGGATGCACTATTTCTGATATAAGCCAAGATGCTGTTGTCCTTACAGCCACCTGGGCACACTGCTGGCTTATAATCAGACAGTTGTTGCCTAGCACTCCCAGGGCCTTTTTGGCCGGGCAGCTTTCCAGCCACACTTCCCCAAGCCTACTGCATTGCACAACATTGCCATGATGCATGTTCTCTTGTTGGACTCTGTGTTGATGATCAAGAAATCCACGGAGAAATAGAAATATTTGGATTGTGTATTTGAAAGTCACGAGGTAAAAATGGAATTTGATCATTTGCATGCTCCTGAGTCAATTGATCGTATAACATGTAACATTGAATTGAACTTATCTTCCTTACGAGGAGAGACTTAGGGAGCTGGATTCCTTTAGTTTAGAGAGAAGGAGACTGAGAGGTGGCTTCAATAATGTTTATAAATATGTAAAGAGTGAGTGCCAAGAGGATGGAGCCAGGCTCTGCTTGATGATGCTCAATGACAGAACAAGATGCAATGGGTGAAAGTTAAGGCATAGGAAGTTCCATGTTTTATCACTCTGAGGGTGACGGAACACTGGAACAGGCTGCCCAGGGGCGTTGTGAAGTCTTCTTCTCCAGAGGTGTTCAAAATCCACCTGAATGAGTTTCTGTGTGATCTGGCAGGGGTGTTGGGCTAGATGATCTTTTGAGGTCCCTTCTGGCCCCTGACATTCTGTGATTCTGTGAACTGGAATATTGGATTTAAAAGAAAATAAGCCTATATTTGAAAAGAATAAGAAGGAGAAGACAAAAATTCTGTATCTTCTTAAATTCACTCTCAGTGTTGAGCAATAGGTCCAGAGTAGTTCTACAGTATATATAAATATAATCATAGAATGATAGAGTGGTAAGGTTGGAAGGGACCTCAAAGATGATCTAGTTCCAACCCCCTGCCATAGGCAGGGACACCTCCCACTAGCACAGGTCACTCAAAGCCTCCTCCAACCTGGCCTTGAACACCTCCAGAGAGGGAGCAGCCACAACCTCCCTGGGCATCCTGTTCCAGTGTCTCACCCCCCTCACTGTAAAGCACTTCCTCCTAACATCCAGAATGTACATCCTCCTCACATCCAGATGTACATCCATATGTATTCCACAAACCCATCAGCTGATCAGAAACACTTTTGTGTTTAGTTTTTATTATTAGCTATCTAATGAGATTTTATTTGAAAATTTTGGATTATCCTTCTTGCATGCCATGTCTGGTTATAGTTTCTGTAGAAAACTCTGAACACATGATGTTAAATTGAAGTGTGTTCATGCAGGAATCATTCAAAAGTTCCTGCACTTTTTTAATTAACATGATCTTTTCACAGTCTTGCTTTAGATATGAAAAGAAAAAGTGCTAATTACTACACTTAAAAAGTTGAAAGGAGAGTTCTAAAAATATTAAGCTTGAGTTACATTCTTTCATGAAACCCATTATTTAGAATCTGAGGATGTGGAATCCAGTGAGATTTGTTATGTTTTATACCTCAGGTTATTATACTCTGAGATACTCAATAAAATGAACTCATGGGAATAAGTATTGGAAATGAAACACTCAAATAAAATTCGAATTAGTGCAATAATTTTGTTCAGTTTTCTTATAACAAAGGATGTGATAGCCCTCAAAAAAATTATACCCTGCACCAATTCAAGAATGTTGCTTTATAGTTATTATTGTGAGTATTAATACCAGGAATAGGTTGTTCTTTTTGTTTGCTTGATTATTTTTTCTAATTTGTAGCACATTGCAACTGTCTGTCAGTTTGTGTTAATCATGTACTGCTCCTAAAACACATGAATCCTTTCAAGGAAGGCTTTGAATTTTAATTGAGAATAAAATTAAAGCTGGTCCTAGACTGAATATTCATCAAAAATTGGAAGCATCAGATGAATTTTTGGAGCTTATCATCCAGTTAATCCACTTAAGTTGAAAACTGCTGCCTGCATCAAACCAAATGCTCAATAAATGTGACAGTTTGAAGATTCCATTTAAAAATACACTCGTGATGTGAACCAAAAATGTTAAGGTAGTCTCACCCAATTTTTTCATAAATCAGTACTGTTTCCAGTTTATGTAGGTTATTGGATAACTAGTTTGCTGAACTCTTGTTGCTTTTGTATGATAATCAGAGCTGGCATCAGGGAAGAGTGCTTTTCCTTACTTTGATACATTTTGAAATTAAAAATAATAATTGAAAAAAAAAATCCCTGTTTTTTAAAATAGGAACAAGACTTTTTGATACATTTTCCCCCATAAACAGAACAAATGCAAATTCAGAACTATCCAAAATATAATTATTATGTCATTCATTTGAAATATGGGATGCCATCCAGGGAGATTTTTGTACAATATGAATGGGCACTTATCTAATTTACATTATTTTATTTTCACCATATCCTGGTGCAAGGAATCGCACAACTGTGAATGAGTTTTCCATTCCACCATTCCATCTTTTCAGTTATGCTACGTTCAGGTTATTGCTGCAGGGAAAACACACCCTATACATAGAGCTGCAAGTCATATTGGTTAATGATTTAATAATTCATACAATATATTTAATGGAGGAATGCCTCATTAATAGGACAATTATTATTGTCATGCATAATCTTCAAGTATTTACTCCTATTTCTCAGTCCTGTGCTCATTCTTCCACTAGACCTTGTCATGGTAGGCCTAAGCAGGCCAAAACAGGCTTGTACATGTCCTGGTTTGCCCAGACATGTTTTTCTGCTCTCCCTCTCTGTTTTGGGGAGAGCAACAGCAGGAAAGAGGACAAAGAATCTGGAGCCACTAAGTCTGGGGTCTGTGGCCTGCCTATATCCTGCATTAAACAAGGTACACAGGGTTCACTTCTGCAAGGCTGTATTCTGCCCTAAAAAGGGTAAAGCAAGACTATGACTTCACTTAATATGGTGAATCTTGGCTAACTGACATTCTGATTGGCTGTCCTGTGTCCAAAGGCCCATTAGTCTCAGGTTGTATGAATAAAAGGAGATGAGCAGGGAGCACAGGGTGCACTTTGCCATTACAAGGTGTGTCTGCTATTATACCTGTGCTCCACTATTGTATCTGCTCTATCCGTGCCCAGACTGCACACCACAAGACATCTGCCTGCACCTGGAAGCCTCCTGCCCAGATGGAAGCCCTGGAGATAACACAGATCATCCAGAGAGCCAGGACCAGGTCAGAGATCGTCTGCCTCCTTTCTCCAGCACCCAGAAGCCTGGGGAAACTCCAGTGCCTCTAATGGCTACCAACAACAACCCTGCCACGAGCTTTGGGTAATGTTGGATAATATTTTTGTGAGTAGATACCAAAAGCCTCTTGTAATCATTAATTGCCTTCTGCCATAAGCAGAAAGGAGCTCCTTGCGTCCATCTAGAGAGCAAGCGGTGTATTGACTGCAAGTGATACACTAACCACAAAGCCTTCTCTGCCAGTTTAATCCAGTTTAATTAATGTATATACTTACTAGTTATTCCTAGATCCTGTTATAACCTGTATATAGTTTCCATAATGATGCAAGAACCTGTTATTATTTTGGTGATCGGGGTGATGGTAGTTCTGAATATTTAATATTAATAAACTATATTAATATTTTTAAAATATCATATTGCAGTAATTAATTACCCCTCCACTACAGACCTATAAGGAATTAAAAGAAGGTAGATTTTCAAGATGTCATCACCATCCTGAGGTCTTATATGGAATGATGCACATTTTCTTGGGCTATCTTTATGGTTTTCATGACACCCTTCCTCCTTTCTCTTTATTCCACAATAATACTTGAAAAGTGAACAGTACACTCCTTCCCCCTCCCCACCAACTAATTACATAGGGCCTGGAGGAAAAATAAATCCAGTTAACAGCTGGCATGTCTTTAAAAGCAGTCAGGAATTGAAGACACCATTCATTTGGATTGAAAGAGTGAGACAAGCTGCAATATTCCTCAGTTTGGTTTATGACTGTCTTATGTTGCCTGTAAAGCAGCTTTAATCTTTTCCTGCCTTGCAATATCTATGTCCAGGTTAACCACAATGTTGTTTTTCAGTTTGCTTCAGACAAAGGGATGGCACAGTTCATTATTTGACCTAACTACTTCCTTGGTTTGCTTTTCAAATTTCCAACATGTATTGAATTGCACCATAATTCAGCAGTGCTGTTCTTCAACATTGAGATACATTTGGCAGCTCTTTGAAGTATGAGAAAGCCTTATTATTATGGAGTAAAATACAGTATACCTCAGACAACTAATCTGTACTATCAGACTCCAACACTATACTTATGGTCTTGTTCTGCTTAGTGGTGCTAAATGGTTGTTAGTATAGAATCATAGAATCAACCAGGTTGGAAGAGACCTCCAAGATCACCCAGTCCAACCTATCACCCAGCCCTAGCCAATCAACCAGACTTTTCTGGGACACTTCCAGGGACACTGACACCACCACCTCCCTGGGCAGCCCATTCCAATGCCAAACACTCTCTCTGGCAAGAACTTCTTCCTAATATTCACCCTATAACTCCCCCAGCACAACTTGAGACTGTGTCCCCTTGTTCTGTTGCTTGTTGCCTGGGAGAAGAGACTGACCCCTACCTGGCTACAACCTCCTTTCAGGTAGTTGTAGACAGCAATGAGATCACCCCTGAGCCTCCTCTTTTCCAGGCTAAACAACCCCAGCTCCCTCAGACTCTCCTCACAGGGCTGTGCTCCAGGCCCCTCATCAGCTTCATCGCCCTAAGCAGTTCTTGGCTAGATTTGACAATATATCCAGCAGCAACAACTATTCCATAAGAAAAACCTACTAATACCTGCTCAAGACCTGTGTTTACATACTCACAACCTTAGTAAATACTTTTGTGTAGCTGTTATTATTTGAAGAATTTGTCTCTGCTTTGACAGTTAGTAAAAATCCCATAATTGAAATTATTAATTCTATAGACTTTTTTAATTCATGATTTATACAGTTTATTTCTGCTCAAAATAAAATAATCCATGTAGCTGAGATCTGGTAATACATTTAGATTTTGCCTTAAGTTGCTATTTGGTGAACCAGAAGCTAGATAACAACAACTAAATTCTCAAACATAAGAATTATTTATTCAGTTAAACTTTATATGAAGGGGTGGAAACTGTGCTGTCAGACTTGTCTCTGGGATCTGTAACACACCTGACATTTAAGAGATTTTTAAATGGTAGCAGATTGCTTTGTTGCAGAAAAAGGAAAGAAAAAGCCAAAACCAACAAAACAAAAACCACAAAACCAAATCAAATCCAATTATCTTTAAAATCATTGGGTTCCTGTCTAGACAATTATCTTTTACATTACTTGCCATTTGAAATTGTGCCCTCCCAGAAATCAGAGGCCCCAGGAGGGGCTCCCAACCACCCCTCCACCTTCTTCCCACCCCTCTACCTTACCCTAGAGTCTGGCTTACATGCAAGGTGAGTTTGAAGGATCGGTAAGGGGGGATTTAGAAGCAGAGTGATTAGTTGGGTTACACAGATCCAAACAGAAGAACTCCTCCTCCTTGTTCAGGTATCATATATTTATCTTTTTTTCTGACCATTTTTTCTTTTGGAGCTTTAGCAGCTTAGAGAAACTCAATGATGTCTGATCAACAATACAAAGAAGTTTATGCCTCCAAAAATGAGAGAGTTAGGAAAAGGGGGAAGGGTTTTAACTCCTTTTTCCTTCACATCACTGATAGGCTTTTTTCCCATTCTTAGTCTTAAAGAGTGGTCTTTCAAAACTAAATTTGACAGTCTTCCACTCTGGTTGTTTCTGTTCTTGTGAACAAAAGCTATGGGACAGCTTTACTACTCCCTTCAAAAACTAAATTGCTTGCTGAATTGCTTTCTAGGCATCAAGTCAAAATTCTTTTATATTTGAATTACCTGTAGAAAAGCTTTCCTGAAAGCCATATGAGCGATGCAAGAAATTTCATGCAAAAGAAACAAATACAGGAGAAATATATCACTGAGGACTTAGTAGTCTCATTTCTCTCAGTTGGGAGCAGATCTTTCTACTTCTACAAAATAAATCATCACATTTAGGGGTTTTCACTAACTCAGAAGTGGAAATCAGTTCTTATAGCTATTCTAACAAAAATATTTCTTGTTTATGAGTTTGTGTATGATGACTCATATTTAGCAAAATGACTATTCCAGATGTGAATCTAATTTACATAATGAATTAATAGATTATTTGTGCTTTTTTATCAAAGATTTAATTCACTCTTATCTTTTCAGGCTTGCATAATGTGACAGTTCTCATCTAGCACTGTTAAAATAACATGCATAGTTTATTTTGTGCATGGAAAATACAAGAACTATTTCTAAAACATTGAGAGTTAGAGAAATGTTAAGTATACAGTATCACAGTATCACAGTATAGCAAGGTTGGAAGAGACCTCAAAGATCATCAAGTCCAACCCACTACCACAGACCTCAAGACTAGACCATGGCACCAAGTGCCACGTCCAAACGTGCCTTGAACACCTCCAGGGACGGTGACTCCACCACCTCCCTGGGCAGCCCATTCCAGTAGTGAATGACTCTCTCGATTCCCTACATTCTAGATCCTTAGGCTTCCAACTCTATAGATTTAAAGATGTTGAAAAGAATGAGATAAGAAATGTAGACATAACTTTCAAATCAGGGAAGTGTCATTACTTTACCCATACATTAATTGTCCAGATGGTGCATCGATTACTTCCTAACCATAGAATCACCTGCTTGGAAAAGACCTCAAGATGATTGAGTCCAACCATAATCTAACATCTATCTGTGCACAGTTGTCAGGACATGTCCATAAGCACCCCATCCAAACACCTTCTGAACANGATACTGTGTGATACTGTGTGATCCCTATGGCAGTATGGGTCGGTTATATTTCAAAATGAATATAATTTATTATTTTTATATTAATATATTTAATCTTGCCACATAACTTATTTTTTATCAGGTTCTTTACATGGTCATGAAAACCATTATACAGAGGGAAAAATAGGGAATCTAGAACACTTAAGAAATAACTAGCAATAATACAACACAGATTAAACTATTAGGACTGGAAGAGAGGTTTTGCAGTTGATTATACTGCTTGCCCACAAGAGGGACTTGAGAAGCTTTTTTCTACTTAAGGCAGAGGGCACTTAATTACAGAATTTCTTACAAAGAGTCTTTTGAATATTTACTCACAAAATATTGTCTCCGGATTCACAGGGCTGACTTCATAGAATCATAGAATGGTAAGGTTGGAGAGTAGCAGACAGTCTCTGACCTGATCCTGATTCCTTTTGTACTCTAGATTTGGCACAGAGGTTTGCAAAGGTGCAAACAGGATGTCTTGCAGATGTGCAGATGGGCATGATATCACTCTAGGTAAGTGAGCCTATGGTGTGAAAGGACTTAATGCCTTCTCCTGGTAAACTTGAGGCACAGCAAATTTCCAGGTAGACAAACCCAAAGTGTCAGGGCTCATTATTAGTAGCGGGCAGAGCATAGCAGGATGCAATGGCAGAGAGCAATGAGGCAGAAGCACAGTAAGGCAGAAGCACAATAAGGCAGAAGCACATTATGTTTGCCTGTTCATGTCCTTTTATTAAGTCAGCCTGAGACTAACAGCTCTTTGACCACTGAGCTTACCCAATCAGAATGGCAGCTTGCCAAACTTCACCTATTAGGCGAGCTAGGGCTTACTTTTACTCTTTTAGAGTAGAGTACAAACTAGTGTCTAAACGTGTGGGTACCCTGTCTACAACTTTGGAAGGAGACATGGGGGCACCAAGCCTCTGCCTTCCTTTCTCATGGTTGCTTCCCCCAACAGCAGAAGGAGGGAGAGCAGAAAGCATGCTTAGGCCTGTTTTGACCTTCCACAACACTCCCTTCTGCTGAGTTGGCAGTGGGACAGGAAAGGATGGAGTAGCTCCCTGGCTTTGGCTTTTAGCTTGCTTCCTGATTTCTGCTGCTTTCTGATGTACTTTTTCTGTGAATAGGCTAAGGTAATTGTGCATTGTATTTTCATTTATTCAGTAAACTCTTATCTTACTCTTTTTCTCTGAAAGCAGCAGGGTTTTTTTGTGTGTTGTTTTATCCTCGCTTCTGAGTTGGGGGAACAGATAGGTTAACCAGTTGGTTTGGTTTTAAACCATTACATTTTTTCATATAGTAAAAATATTATGTTATTTAACTGTGTATTTCAGTTAACGGTTCACCTGAAAGTCAATAATCTCATATTCTATATGCATAGGCTATTTGTCTGAAATATTCTGATTTTGATTCACTTGTCATTTGAAAGTAAAATAGTAAGAAGGAAAAAACCCAAACAAACAAACAAACAAAAAAACTCCAAAACACATCAGAGGCCAAATCTCTGAGGATAAATATCATACAGCAGTGTGCCCAGGTGTCCAAGAAGGCCAATGACATCCTTGTCTGTACTGGAAATAGTGTGGCCAGTAGTGATTGTCCCTCTGCACTCAGCTATGGTGAGGCTGCACCTTGAGTACTGTGTTCAGTTTTGGGAACCTGTGAAAGGCTTTTTCATTTTTGTCTGGCACATTAAGACTAACACCACCACCCTGACCACAAAGCTAATGTCAGCCCAACCACAGGACTGGAGGCTTCCTGTTTCCTGACTATGGAGTTAGTTCTGAGAAATCAGGCCTAACTGAGGGTGTTCAAAGACTACTGAAGACCAGTGAAGACCATCTGGAGACCCCCCAGTAACAGTACTGAGCATGCACACCACCCCTAGGTGGTATGTGTGGTTAAGCAAAATCATTTGCAGAATATGCTAAGTGGTTCTCAGAAGAATACGAATATATCATGAGGCAGCCAAATAAAAGGAGACAGACCACCAACTTTTGACAGAATATTTTCTCACTGACCTGGACAATGACATGGATTTGAGGGATGCCCCAGGCCCAGGGTGGTAGCTATCCTCACTTTTCGGTTTTTTTCCTGCTTTTCCTTCCTTCCTATACTGTTGCCTTCGGGTTGAAGGCGTGGCGACCTGGTTCAGGAACGGTACGGCAGCATACCCCAGCTGCTCGGTCCATCAGCTCACAGACACCAATGTGGTGGATGGCAAATGGCGTTTATTGATAAGCAGCATAGCATTATATAGTCAAAGTTTGCTACGTCAGTTCCGTCTGCTTGCATCATAACTGACCGTTATTGGCCACAGGCTTAGAGGTGTGACCCTATCTTTCCGTCCAGCGCGATATCTTCCGGTCGCCAGACCCTGACTACCACACTATACTGCTAACACTTTCCCTTATGAACACATGATTAAAGTGGATTTCTCAACTTGTAAGCTTGAAGATTCAGTCAGTCAGTTGCAGGAGTCATGTTTTGAAGCCTTCTTTGACTGGGGCTGTTATGTAAATGTTGACAATTCATGCTCCAGCTGTGTTTCTAATTGAGTTCTGTGCTGGTAGAATCAGTTAAGCTTGGTTTCAAAAGTCCTAATACACAATGTCCTCCAGGAGATTAGAAAATGTGAGTACCTAATTTCCAGATCTGAAATTACTTCAGGGTAGATACAGATACTGAAGTAGGTATCTTGACAAAGGTAATTGTTTTCATAAGAATTCCAGTGATAGGATTTAAGCAATGGAGGATATACCAAAGTCTTAATCATCCAAGAAGCCTGGGAAGGATTTTTCTGAATTGTTTTACTGGAGTATGTTTCTGCAAGTTGCATACTTGTTTAAATATGTTATTTAACCTAACTTTTACACATTAGTAGTTTGAGCTTTTTTTTTTTTCTCTTTTTTTTCTTTTTTTTCATCAGTTTAGTTGGGTTTTGTTGTGCAGAGGGCTTTTTCATTTACATAATTAAATCTTAGATGAGTCTGTAATTCCAGATAAGGCTGCGGCTGTAACTATTTAAAGTGCATTAGTACTTAAAAGGTCTTAGTATCACTACCTCAAGAATTTTCAATTGTTTGACATCATTAACTATTAATATTTTTAACATTTCATTTCATATGACTTTGTCATTTAATGCTGAAAATTATAAAGATGAGACAGTCTCCCAGTATGTACCAAACATATCTGACAACACTTATTTGTAAAATAAGGGAGTAATATTTGTGTTATTTATTTGCCTGTTGCTGTACTGTCATTACTTTTTATAGCTATAGTCAAACAGTGTGAAATGACCCTTTTGGAAACAGTTTCTTTTTAGACAAAATATTGTTAAATGATATAATCTGTTTTAAAATTCAGCTAAGCCAGCTGAAAATGTAAATTATGAAAATTAGCATGTCTGCATGAAAAGTTTGTGTAGCAGCCACTGCATTAGCTGAGACCGAGAAAGATAGAAAGTATAGAATTAATTTAATTGGGAGTGTCTACTGTGTATTTGTGTTACTTCCCCAGAAAGCTTATCTGGATATTACTGCCAAATGAGACCTGCTAACTTTCCCCACCCCATCCAAAAATCCATATTTGCAATAAGCTTCAATGAAGTCACTGAGATTTTCTGAAACTACTTTTTTAATTCTCCTTATATACCTCTCAAACTCTAGCAGAAAACAAGTGTTTATAAAGCTGAATCCCCTGTGGAGTATGTCAGCTGTCATGTTAACAGGTTTCCCTTCATTTTGTGAGACCATAAAATGTTTTCTGCTACAGAAAGTCTTGGTTACATAAATTTGACTCTATTTCCTGGAGGGAAATATTGTAAAAGTTGTCAGTTCTTCAGATAGACATTAAAATTTTTTTGCAGAGGCTAAGTGGAGGATAGCATCTGATCCTTAGGTTTTATTTCAAATTTATTTTACTTCATAACACAAAAATATACTTGTTCACTATAAGAAAAAAATGTTTTCTGGTGTTAATTTAGGGACTGATCTCAGAAGGTATAAAATGTCCATTGTAAAATTCAAGATGTCACCATCTTAGGAATTTTCATAATCCAAGTATTTTCTTGATTGCAGCTGCCAGTATTCAGGAAGTGGTATTTATTTTTAGAATATTGGCAGTGGATACTCAACTAATCCTGTTTCATGACTCACATTTACACTGTTTTATGTTTCTCCCTGACTGTTATATATATGAACTTAAACAAACAAACATCCCCAATAACCACTGTACTAGTGAGAACTAAAAATGTGATTTGTTTGTGACTAAAGGTTACATTTATTCCAAAACACATTATAAATTGTAAGGACTTCAGTCATTATTCAGAGTGGATGGAGAGCTCTCATGCTAAGCAAAGCCTTGGTATACCTCTTTAATAAGACCTTGGATGAGAGACAAAGTTTAGTTCATCTAACTCTATCTACAGTATTGATGGCTACATCTGACATAATCTTCTAGAATTCTATTATGTTCAGTGAAGAACTATAAGCATTTCAATTTTACAATTCATTTTACCTTGCAGGAAACAAAAATGAATGAGCCATTCACATAAAAATTACTCTCTATACATCCTGTGAACAGAGACTACAGTGCAAATGTTTATGCTATGGATGCTGAAAGCTCAGTGAGATGAATCTCACATATAGTTCCTTTTATGTTGTATGGTTCCTCACACTTTAAAAGTTTTAATGAAGGAAATTCAAAATAACGTGCATGGGGAGAAAATTATGAATATCTAAACAAAAATCATTCTAAATTATTTTTTAGTACTCGATAAAAAAACGTTCTGGACTTATCCAGATATTTCTTTAAAAGGTGAGAATAATCCTTGGCTATAAGAAAAGAAAAACAAAATATAAGCAGAACTAATAAGAGCATTACATGTATTCATGAGACCATGGTCACTTCCTGCAGTTCTGATCAGATAGTATGTGTAGGTTATATTAGAATTCTACAAAACACAAAAACAAAACCCAAAAAACAAAACCCAAAAAACAAAGAAAAGCAATTATTGAATGGTCTCCATGTGAGAAAAGACTAAAGATAGATGTTTTTTCTGTCACAAAAAGTTACAGTTCAGGGTGAATTTCAGTGGAGGACTACAATCATAGAATCATGGAATTGCTTTAGTTGAAAAAGACTTCTAAGAACATCAAGTCCAACTGTTGACCTAATAACACCATAGCCACTAAATCTTGTCCTGAATTGCCACATCCACAAGTTCTCCAGTGCCTGACCACTGTTTCCATAGAGAAATGTTTCCTAATATCCAATCTAAACCTCCCCTGGCACAACTTGAGGCCATTTCCTCCTGTCATATCACCTGATACTAGAGAGGACAGACCAAGCCTCACCTCCTTTCAATATCCTTTTAGGGAATTGTAGACAGCAATCAGGTCTCCTCTTCTCCAGTCTTCTCTTCTCCAGACAAAACAATTACATTTTCCTCATCTGTTCTTCTTAAGACTTGTTATCTAGACCCTTCAACAGTTTTGTTGCCCTAATGTCTTTCTTATAGTCTTCTGCTGAGTAGAGGGGCACTATCTCTTCCCTACTCCTGCTGGTTACGCTATTGCTGATACAGGCCAAGATGGAGTGGAATAATACAGGATAAGTTGTATTATTGCAATTGGAATAAGTTTGGAGTAATTTTAATAGAATAAGTTGTTTATAAGTTGTTTATAAGTTAATAAGTTAATAATTCTCTTTTAGGTTGACTGATTTATGGTTTTGTTCCCTTTTTTCTGTATACCATGGTATTTTAATTTGTACACAGTCTTTTAGACTCTAATAAGTTTCTAGTGTTAGCATAGATAAGGTCAAGAGTTTAGAATAGAGGTATTATAGAATGCTTATGGTCTTTATATCAAAGACAGTGCTTCAAGATAAGGATTGTGTCAAGATTCAGAAGAACGGAAGAGTTGTTATGCAGATTGTGAAATGGATTATGTCAGCTTTGATCTTTTTGTTAATATTATGTATTCTATTGCCATGTATGTTACGATGTCTTAGAGCAATGCTAGAACAATTTGTACTGTATCTTTTTAAAAGAAAAGGGGGAGATGTAGGGTCTCATAGGACTGCCAACTGTGGCAGTATTCTGTGCTGGGAATCATTCAAGTTAAGGAGGTAGTTATGTAAACATGGATGTGGCAAGGCAAAACAGGATGCCTGACGGTGACCTTGTTGAAGAAGCTGTATCAGTATGTGCCTGAGAACAGTTCAGAGAGGAGCTGCCTGTACCAAGAATGTGGCATAATGTGTGTGACCAGGGTCTATCCTGTACAGTTGTGAGAGGCTGATTGCCCCTCCCATAAAGTAATCAACAAAGATAAAGATTGCCTTTGCTAAAGATGGGCCCGGATTGCTGGCAAAGGGATGCAAACAGCGCCTTTGTGGACTTGGCCCAGACATCTGCCCAAGAGTTCAGGAATGCCAAATAAAGTGTCTCGATGAAGTTCCGAGATTTCAGCCTGGCTTGAACGCAACGCCCGGGATGCGATACTTCACACCAGCTACCCCAAAGAAAAGGTTTCTGTGTATTTGGGGTATGGACAGGTAAGCGGCGCAGGGAGAGAGCAGAGGCCCTGCCCAGTGCTGC
>WBNM01016546.1:25094-54564 GCA_013399055.1 Ramphastos sulfuratus | reverse complement strand
TATAAAATATATATAAAAATATGGTTATTATCTACTTCTGTATTGCCAATTTTCAGTAGCAATATATAAAAGCTATTTATAGCTAGCTATGGGTCATAGAATATGGAAAATACCCATGTATTTCACAGATATTTTGGAACTGGTACTTTTTAAAACTTTTTTTTTTTTTTTTCCTGGAAATATACACAAGCTTTTACTCAGAAGACACATACAAATGTAACTGAAGGAAAGGTGGGAAGATTGCTTTCTTTTTCCACTCATACGGTGAAAACAACTTCTAAGCTGCGATAGTTGTCTTGCAGAATCTAGTCCTCAGTTTTTCCTCAGTGGAAAAGAATACACCTCAGTCATCTGTGAAAAATGAGGTTGCAGAAACATGAGTAAAATCAAGTGATACAGAATAGACAAAGTCAAGTCAGGAGGATAGCAGGAACTTCAGAAGAAATGTGGTTATTAATCAAAGATGCATGAAGAGAATCTGGGAAGTGATCTGAGTTTGAATTGACTGAGCTTAGAAGGCTCAGAAGAAGAAAATAAACTAGAAAAAGGAAAGAAGCAGAATGCACATAATACCGAGAATAAAAGTTCAAAAAGGAGTGCACAGGATGAAGAAACAATACTGGACCACTGAGGTGTGTTTCCCTTCATATTTTTTTGTGTGAGTGAGGAATATACTGCTAAAAGAAATCTCCCAATCCCCATTTATCAAACTTTGATCACAGACTAAACTTTAGTGTAAATTACAAGTGATCTTGGAGCAGATGAGCTGGATTCATGTTGTGGGTATATACAGAAAGATATTATCTAGAAATGGACCTCATGCCTCAAAGAAAACCACTGAGATTTGTGGATGCAAAGCATTGTCTGACACTTTGCAACAGCCCTGGCACTAGTCCTTGTCTTTCTTGTATTTAACAGGCTAGCAATTTTGCAATATGGGTGGTGGGTATAAAATTATTTCATCAAAGCTAATTAATCCACTTGTCTTTAGTTCATGGTACAATGCCTTTGATTTCAGTCCCAAAATGCATCCTAAACTGCTAAGTTGTAAAGCCATTTACAAAGCACTCATTTTTAAATTCTGCTCAACACTATGAAAAAGGGGAAGTGCAGGTCCCAATCATTGACTTTGCACAGCAGATTATACTAACAAAAGGATATTTCTTTTCTCTTTTCCTTTATACAAAACAATCATACATTTAACACTAAATTCTGTCTTATGGATTAAAAATTCAGCAAAGCACTGAAATTTACTTGTCCACTTTAGAATCTGAAATCTTGTGTTACATATTTTAGTTGCATAATACAGGCTCTTTGTATTATACCTTTCTATATATTTCTCTGTCTTCCTAATATTAACCTAAAATGCCAGTCACGTGGAAACATTGGGAATGGATATATGCAACAAATTTAAAAAAAAAAAATCAAAACTTTCATAACTTCAAAGGGCTTTTATTTTTCCCTAATTCCTCATTTTGTTTTAATCCTTATGCATTATCAAATATAGAACCTGCCTAGCGTAAGTTTTTAACAAGCATTATTTTTCTTACTTTGGTAATTGTTTTCATTTTAAGATCAAGGAGGGGAGTGAATTATCAATTTCAGGGTTAGATTGCATGGCTCTGTCCACCTTAAAAGTTCTAAGTAAATATTACAGCCATGTAAAAGAAATAGATAAGTATGTTTTCTGGTTTCTTTTCTATACCAGACATAGTGAGAATTTTCATATCAAAACTGGAATTTTTATTATTTTAGTCTTGGATATTCCAGTTACAAACCTTTATGTTAACTAAGAAAGGAACACAGAACAGCACGTTTTTCATACTTCCACAGCAATTCTGATATCAGGCCAAATGAGAGAAAAAGGGATTTTAACCCAAAGTAATATAGCTGCATTGAGGTTTTAATGCAGTTGTGAATGAGAGAGTTGGAATATCAAATAATCTTGATTAAGAAAAATATATTTCATTTCAGCAAATCTAACTTTCCATGCAAAATGTTAGGCTTTGATGAGGTAAAAGTGCAATTTGGGTAAAGTAAATTCAAATCAAGCAACAAAATTAAAAAGGCATATACTCCAACCTGAGGAAACTGTTTTCTTTATTGAACTGCTGAATTATGTCAGGTTGATCGTTATTTTGTTCTGAATATATGTATCCTCCCATAAATGCATAATTTATTTTATTGCAGTGTTTTAATCTGACTAATTTTCTCAAAACTAAGTTTTAGGTGTATTCAATACAATAATTAGATTCAATATATTCAATAAAATAATTAGAAATTATAATAAAAAGGAAATTAAAATAAGAATTGAGAAAAGTGGCTGACAACAGTGAAAAATACTTGATTTTTCAATCAAATATTTGTGAAAAATATTGTAATAATGAAAGTTATTATATAATGGGAGTGAAATTTGACCCTCAAACAGCACCATTTCTGCGGTAATGGTTATTTTATTTTCTGAAGTTTTTTGGGTTTTGGTTTTTTTTTTAGTAGCCTGTGAACATATTAGCCATAGTCGAACAAGAAACAAAAATATTTATATTGCATCTGTAAGTATTAAAAATATTTAATTAGAAAAGCAGCAAACCTACTTAAGTTTTATAACACATCCCAAGAAAATCAGACATTCAGTATCTGGATGTCAACATACTTTTTAGGTCTGATTTTCATAACCTAATGTCTTGCTGTGATAAAATAATCTGAAATGATTAAAGTTCCTTATCTTTTAATCATTAAGAAGGAGAAGCAGATAATGACATTGTTTTAAAGGAGGTAGTGCAAACACACCTTGTAAACTGAAAGTGAAGTCTGCAAGTGCAAAATGCAAAAGCATTCTCAACAGGTGATCAGAAATGCATGTCCCCATAAAGAAAGTGCTTTTACTTCTTGTTGAAGCATTTGTGAGATACTGATATTCTTTAAGTCTTTCATATATTAATAGATTTTTTATTGACACTAAAAAATCAACAAATCAGATTATTTGCACACTGAAATAGTAGATACTTAAATACTTTTGAGCACAGTGATATGCAAGTTTAGGAAATACAGATATTACTATGACAGTCTTAGTGGTTTAAGAAATTGCCTCTTACTGACTTTCTGGCTTTGTAAATAAATGAGATTATTGCACTGCACAAGTGGAGTTTCTTCATCCTGTTCATCTGCTCAGGCTGGGCATAAGGAGAAAGATTAGAAAGCATTTAGTAGCTCATGTCTGCTCTATTCTGGTTAAATTGCAACCATCCTTCAATCTATCCACACCTTGGGATGAAAAAAATAGATTTCTGCTTTCTTCTCTATGTATTCTACTAAAATTTAGCCTAAGAATAGAGAGTAATGGAATAGACAATGGAGTGTGTCACTGCAGTTCTATCACTAGGCATTCAGCTACCATGAAGAAAAGGTACAATGGAAGAAAGTAAAAGGAGAATGAATCTCATGGGTAAAAGGTGCCCATGGAGGAGGTAGGAGCAGAACAATTACAGTGAGGAGAAAGAGATGCTGTAGCAGAAAAAAAATCAAAGGGCTGTACTCTGAAGTTTGTAAAGTCAGAGATAAAACTGATGGAAAAATTAAGAGGGCTAGAGTGACTTGGTGTTTCAGTAAAGAGTTCATTTTCCGTAACAAAAAATTAATTTCTGGTGTAGATGTCCAACATCTGGATAGTTTCATGGATTTATAGCTGCATTGGGTTTCCCGGGCATCAAGCAAAATGTGATCCAACAATGCACAGAATTCATCTAGCAGACCGGTGCAAATTTCTTGGTCTTCAGCAGAGCAGGCTAGGCAGGCTAGTAGCCTTTCTCTATGATTTTCACACTCAGTCAATCAGTTTCTTAGTAGTCCATTCCACAAACAGTAATTGAAGTGACCACAAGGACTTTTGACAGAGAAACTGAAAGTGTAAGCTACAGTCACGAACTGTCTGTAGCAAGTATCTTAGGGACATGGTTTAATGGGTATGATGGTCTTAGGTTGATGGTTGACCTTCATGATCTTAGAGGTCTTTTCCAATTGAAACAATTCTATGATTCTTTAAGTATCTCTGAAGTAGAATTCTGTAACCTTATTGCTTGTTCTGACATTTCACAATGAAAAAGAAATTGCTGCTAGTACAGGGGATAAAGATACAAAAGAGCTATGACATAAAACCTCAGAACAGTTGAAAGCAGGACTTCTATTTACAGGGGTGTGATAATGGCCATGCATAATGAAGTGTAATTCTTAAATATAGTGTATGAGAGAGATCATGAGTGAGGCAACTTTAAAATATTATATACAACAAAACATGAACGGAAGACTAGAAATAAAAGAGAACAGCAACAGATAAAACAATGTAGCTGAAAAAAGTTCTTACATTTAGGTACCTCTTGTAGAAACATTATGCAGAGATTTACAATCTCTATGTTATAGATCTGTATAGTGTGTTCATAAGAAAATTATTTCTTCTTACCTCTTCTGGTAACATGGGCTCTAGTGACATACAGGTAAGGTTGGTGAGTCCATACCTTTACAGTCTGAATATTCCATAGGAAAGGTGAGTAACTGTAACCAGAAGAAGAAAACATAATTTTTGATCATTCTTCTAAACATATGCAGGAATGCCTTAATTTATCTTCATCATCACAATTCTTAATTTTCTCGAGCTGTAGAAAATTTTAACATCTCCTACATTATTAACTACTGAAAGCCAGCTATTCCAGCACATGCTTTGTGAATAATAGAATTGGCATTCTATGTTTTGGTTTGTCACTCTTCTGACAACAGAAAAACCCTAAGATGCAAAATTCCTATCTTGCAAAGTGCTTCACCCACTAAGCTATGCTATGTAACTAGTATTTAACTATCCTACCCTTTTTCCTTCTCTGTGCACACTCCTGAAGGTACCCAGTTTAGCCTGAGCCTTGGATAGAGCATGAGTGTAGATTTCACAATACATTCAGAAGCAGTTTGGACATTATGTATTTGACACAGTTTATCTTGCACACTGTCTTCTCACCACTACCTCAAGGGACTTACTAGATCCTTGTCCCAATGTTGGCCTATGACCTCTGAGGAGTTAAAGCAACCTTTTCACCTTTTCCTCTCTTGACCATTTCTGGGGCAAGAATCAATTGGCTTGTGCCTTGCAATCACATTTCGGCTACCTGGAAATGCATTCTCAAGCAGCAGAATGTCTAGCAGGTGGTGAAATGACTAAACACTATACCAGAGAGGGAGGACTGAATGGAGAAAACCAGCCTCAGGTATGAAGAGGCATGTTATGCTATGAAGATGTATCAGTAACCCTGAGATGGTCTGTAGAGGGGAGTCTTGTCCACAGTCTCCAGTTGAGAAAATTCTCCCCCAGCTCCCTAAGAGAATGAAAGGCATAATTCCTTAAATTAGACTACTTTGAAAATACCTTAATTTCTTTCTTCTCTAGCCTTCTTTTTATATTACATTTAAATATATGCTTCAGAATTAGAGTTAATTAACATGAAAAGACTGCAAGCATTCATATAAAAAAATCACTCCTAAAGGCAATTAAGGGTTCCTGAAAGCACATCCCTTTGTTCACTCAACTACTGTAACAGGTTTTTACATACAAAGTCAAATGAGCAAATAAGTTATAGACATAAAGCCTGCAAGAAGTAAGTGCTCATTTGTGACTTTGAAAAGCACTATCCATTCTTCAAAGCTTTAATTCTGCTAGTTCATTAACCACAGATGTGCGTATTGGTATCTTCACTCTAAATAAACTCAATAGCAATGTTTCTGAAGAATTCAACACTGCTGAACCAAGAACCGTGCTTCTGCTTTCTTAAAAGACAAATGAATAGTAGTTTCTTTATCATTTGTCAACTAAGGTCTTTTCTGTGTGTTTTTCCTTTGTGTTATAAGCTAAAAAAAATAATTGCTGATTCTATATTCTTAATAAATTTGAAATTTAGCTTATCCATAACAAGAAATTGACAGTTAAGACAGAATTTACCATATATTTGCAGGATTTCATTGCATCAGTCTAAAAAACCATTCAGTAGTCAAGTATTTTACTAAAACATCACAAGAAGTGTTGCTCAAATACTATCAGTTTTGCAATTAGTTCGGATCACAATTTGTCAATGGAGACGGAGAAAAATATTGACCATTACAAAACACTTAAATCTGTGAGCCCCTTGTTAGGTAAAGTGCTATAGAAATACCACATTCAAAGAAGAAAATAAAGCCTCAACAAAAACTTTCTTTCTCAAAGAGCTACATGAATTACTTCACTGACATCAAAGAATAATTCAATCCAGTGTTAACAAAACTTATCTCTTCGGTTATTTAACAAACTATTTCCTATACATAAAAGAAAAAAATCCTATTTATACAGGAAAGATTTCCTGTTTATACAGGAAATTTCTTAGCTAGATACATATTCATAATTCTGACTTTTATCATTCATAAAATATGAGATGGACATGAGGGAAAAAAAATCAGGAGATTAGATAAAATAGAAATTAAATGTAATTTTTTATTTTAATATGTAGTGCTCTTGTTAACGTGTACATTTCACCATTTAGATTCAATTCACATAAATAACATATAATTGTCTATAAGAATTTCCTACTCTATTTTTAAAAAAGAAATTGAGGGAATTGAGAATGATAAAATGCATTTTTATTATACTATAATTCTTTCACTGAATTGTATTCTTATTGACACTTTCAGTATATTTTTCAAAAATAAAATAATAAAACTTTTTTATCTTAAAAAATACTACATTGGAGTGACTTTTATTATTTTGTATAGTTTGTAAAATCAGATCTCTAGTTTTTGAACAGCACAAGACATAAAGAAGGCTAGGATAAATTGGCTAGCACTTTACTCAAATCACGCTCATTTGTCCCAAAGAACTAATCATCATAAAATAAAAGAGTGAAATGTTGTACCAAAGAAACACAATCACAGTCATAAGATTATATTAATAAACATATCAAATCATAGTTGAAAAATAAATTAATTCAAGCCTCAAAATGGACAAAGGGAAAAAATCGCGTATTATATATCTATATGAGAGTTGTATGTTCATCTCAAAGTGAGCAAAGGTTTTTTATCATTATTATTACTATTTTAATCTCCAATAAACAATGAAATGAGGATTTTAATGTTTGCTATGTGACGCCAGTAGCATGTCTAGAAAAATAATTGTCCTCATTAATTAGAGTCCATTTTAACTCAATGCTTCTTATTTTGTGGAAAAGATTGAAAAGTGAGTGTGATTTGATATGGACATTTATGCTACAGTTGCACTTAATGCAGAAATAGAACAAAAGGAACAAAGTAAAACCAGTTTTGACAAGGAAGATCACATCTTCTTTTCTAGTGATTACTCAATTGAATTGAATGGAGCTTTGTCTACTTAAGGCAGATGAAAATTTGTGACAGGAAGTCTTCCTTGTATGTTTTTACTACAGAAACTTTTTTGTTGTTGCCTTTACCTGTTTACTGTAAGTGAAGATAGTACAGTTGCTTGTACTCTGCGCTTTAAAAGCAGCATAAACAAGTGATTGAAAATCTTAGTTTTCATAATACTGCAGTTCTCAGATCAGCTGAGGGTCCTGTGTCATCACTACCACCACATTTGTCTTAATTTAGAGATAATTTGGGATATTTAGACAATAGGTGGCTTTTCAATAAATGCATTACTCATTGATGCATATTAATCTATAAAAGCAAAATGAAATTTGAACAACTACTTGCATAGATTTCAACAAGGATTTTTTTCTCTTTTGTTTGTCATGGTGCACAGTCAGCCTGACCAGACATGGGGGCTGTATTTGCCACATATTTTTCTTTTCAATTTAGCTAATAGCATTTTGTATCTCTATTTTTTTTTCACTGTTATACAGCTACTCCTCTCTACTACAGTGGGGACCACACATGATATATTGTTCTGTGAGAGTTTTGTTTCTTTAGCTGTTGTTTCGGGTTTTGGTGTTTCACTGTTTACTTCGGTTTTTTTCTTGAGGGAGCTGTTTTTCTATTCTGCAATTTTAGTGCTATTACAGCAAATTTTCAGCTTCTGTCAGGAGTAAACCACAATGTTTTTCCCCTGAGCTCTTCAGTTGCTTTAGTGTTTGCCTTTAAATTGTCAGCAAAATATAAAATCATAGCAAGAAACGACAAGAATGATCGTGACTTTTATCATATCAAGCTATAGGAAAAGTGGGAAATGTTGCTAAATAACCATCCATTCTCAATGACCTCATTTGAGGGTGTAAGGAGATGAACTATTTGTATGTAAGTGGAAGCAATTGCTCAGGTTGTTCTCCAATCCTTCTCCACAAGCAAGTTTCGGGTCTTCCACCTAGTGTTACTGATGATCCCCAAAGCAGAAAACTGTTCCCTAATAAAATAATCATATTCTGACTTTTTTTTTTAAAGAGTATGCTACTCTTTGCTACAGATTATTGCCATAGCCTTCACAGAATGGCAAGATCATAGAATGGTTGAAGTTTGCTTGACTTGGTTAAATTTGAACCTTTTTTTTTTTTTTTTTAAAAAAAAAAGCCAAAGCTTCACAAGACTATTTCTTCTTTCCCATTTCTACTATGAAGTTTTTCTTTAGAGACGAAACAGTGGTTTTGAAAGTATCAGCTGTCTTACATTTCTTGATACTTTTGAATGGAGAAAGAAGACTGCCTGGTTTGCCTTCAGGGTCTTTATGTATTGCAGACCAAGTGTATGAATGAAGAGAAGGTCTTTACCTTCCCCAGAAGGAAAGAGAACAAACAACTTTACTTCCTGCTGCTGTATAATTACATTTCTACATTGTATTTTGACATAGACACTACACTATGGCTGATCAAAAAGAACAGGAAAAAAGGTGAAAAGTAGAACATAAGAATAAACATGAATTTCACTATATGTGCTTTGATTTGTATCCATCGCCTTTCTCAGTTTGGTACTACAGGAATTTTTTCAGGATTCAATCCATTACACGTAAAAGATCTATCCCTTTTCTCTCCTGAGCTTGTTTTTCAGTCTCTGAAGAAAACTCTTAACCTTTCTTTCTCTCTAAGAGCTTTTCAAGAACCTGAAACTGCTGCTAATTTTTACTAAGGCCAGGTTTGTTGGAAGAATTTGCCAAATCAGTGCTTTCACACTCAGTTCTCAATCTTCGTCCTCTGATTTTCCTTAAGAATTTCCAGTGATGACTTTTACATTTTCACTAGAATCTACTACAAATTAGAGATCTACTAGCTCTGATTCCAAGCAGAAAATTAGGTTCTCTTGTACCATTAAAACCTGTAACTTAAGGCCATAAATCAAACAAAGCTGTTCAATCTATCCTAAACATTGTGATATTAAGCTGTATTTTTTTTTTTTAATTCCCCAAAACTCCATTGTTAGTTGTCCTTATTAAAGGACAAAAATTGGGAAAGAAGCTAATAAAAGGATTACTGTATCTACTGCATTCTTTCAAATTCCTTTTTCCTCAAATAATTCAAATTAGCATTACCATCATCTACATGCTTCTGGCCTCACATGCCATGTTACATTAATGAAATTTGCTAGATTGATGTGATGCCCTGATGATAACAGCTTCACAGATCAGTTGTGATGTTAATAAGAACAGCAGAAACAGCTTCCTGCCTTCAGCTGACTAATGCTATTAATCCTGTGACTCATCATTTCTCCTATTCAAACAGGACAAAAAGTCTTCAGAACCTTAATATCATAATTTATCCACAGAGGAAAAACAGTTATTCTAGATAACGGGAAACTGTTATTTTGGTTTTGTTCCACATCACCATGGCCACTCAGATCCTTAAATTACTCTAAAGAAGATCTTCAGTCAATGTAATTATAGAGAGTTCCACGTCTAAAAGTGATGTTGGTTTACTTGAACTAAAATAATGCCTAAAAAGCCTCAGCCAAATCTCTCAAGTAATCTGTCACTTGGCAGTATTGCTGAGAAGCTGAATTATGGAAGAAGCAATAGTACTTTTGGAAGTATAATGATGTTATAGGTCTGTAATGGAAGCATTGGATGAATTTTAGAGATATTATAAACTCATGTATACATTTATCCTTATTTTTTTTTGTCTTGATATTTATTGTTCTCTAAAATAATGTCAGAGGTTAAATCAAATGGCATGCATAATTTGAAAAGACAAACTGTATCTGTTGTACAGTAAAACAAATATTCCATATAATATGAATCAAGGTTTTTAATTCATATACATTGGACATGAACCTTTGCTTCTGTGGGACTAGCTAGTGATGACCATGAAATCTGAATGTTTTTTCACAGACTATCCATCAGCTATACAACCATACAACCATTAATTGTATTCTTCAACTAACTAAGCAAGCATTGCCAGTGCTTAATGTTTTAGCTTCTACAGAAAATAAAACTTTTCTGCTTCTTTCTGCTTCTGCTTTAATCTATTTTAAAGATAGATATGATAAGCAAAAGCAACTGAAGGATAAGGAAATATCTCATTAATATTGTCAATATGTTGTTTCTCTTAGGTTGGGGGGGTTGGGGATTGTTTTTCTTTGTTACTTTTTTTTGCGTTATTTCATTTGGGTTTTCATTCGGGGGTTTTTTGTGGGGAGATTTTTTTTTGGGGGGGTTTCTTTTTTGGTTGTTTGGGTTGGTTTGTTTGTTGTTTTTATTTTTGTTTATTTTTTTCTTCATGAGGAAGAACAATTTGAAAGGAGAGGAACCCTCATAGCTTCTAAAAAGAAAATATTCTCCCATCATTCTGTTCAAAAAAGTTTACAAGCTAAAAATCAAAATCCTCTTATTAGATCCTCTAAGGAATCCGTCTGCATCATTTTTTGTAGAGCATTTACTAGCATATTGTCAAATTGCGCTGGTCAATGAGATTTTAGTCCCTTTCCTTGGGAATTCAGAGGTTAACGACGGATATTGTCAGTAGGATGTCTTTATTCTAAATAATTACATTTCATTTTTTTAGTTGTCTATGCAGTTTCTGATAATTTGTCCTTATTTAATGATGAATATCTCTCAGTAGACATCTATGTTCAAATATTTAATATGCTTCAGCAAAAACAATCAAAAGTGTGTTTTCTGTTGCTGAATTGTTATACTTCACATTTTAAGCAATGATGCTTATATAGTATAAGTTCCACTACTGTCGCTTGAGCTAAAGAAAACAGAAATAATTTTAGTGAAGCAAATAATGTAGGTAACTTCTACTGAGTAAAGATATAAATGACTCAACCTATTACTTTCTGTGAAAAGTTATCTTTGGGACTGAGTCTCCAACAGTTAATTAATATTTTTAGTGTTTTCAATTAAATGGATTAACACTTTCCTCTTCAGGTTCACCCTCATCTCTTTCCTGACTCATCTTTTTTTCCAAGTGTTTCAATGGGAAAATAAGAAGTAGAAAATAGTATAGTCAAAGTGCAGGATTTCTGCTGGTTTATTTTTTGGTTTGTTATTTTGAAATCAACATGTAGAAATTGTTAACAAAATATAATTCTGATTTTAAAAGATCTGCCAAATAAAAGACGATAACCTGTAACTTACAGCATTTCTGTTTCAGAAATTCTTTACTTTACTCCTATCCAAAATATTTTAGTACTTTTTTTGCTTGTCAGAAGAGAAATACTAACTGCTCATATAGCATTAATTTAGTGCTATGCAGCATACTTATCTAACACCCCACATATGTACTTTCTAAGTTTCTTTCTCCTTGTTTAACACTTAATCATGCTATATATAATCCTATGTATCATCCTCGTTACTACATTTTGGTTAAGATAAATCTTGGTAGATTATCAGATATGAATTTCTAATGAAGTACTACTCTTAAATTGTATTTACCTAACATTCATTTTTCTTATTTTTATCTTTTAATTTGTCATGTATCCCCAAAATGCATCTGAAAACAGGTCTCCTATTTTTTCATTATTTGTTTGTGCTGTTTTTTTCATAATGTAGATGTGATCAGGCATTTTATGAGCAATATGACTTTGGATGAGCAATACAAGGAAAAGACTGTGGGTCATTCCAACTTGTTTCCACTCCAGCAAGCCCTTCCTACTACAAATGGCTAGTCATGCTTACGGGAACATAAATTTATATCCAAAATTCTTTATCCCCTATCAGAGAGGTAGTAAGATGAAGCCATCATCAGAGAGGCAGTAGCAACAACTATTAGCTTTAAGAGGAGAGCACAGGTAAATCCTGTGTTTTCAATAAAAATTTCTAAACAATATACAGAGAACTCCTCTGTATGGATGAGATGAGCATTTAGATGTACTGTAGGCAAGCATGAAAATGAAGAGTTTTAAAGCACCTCTTTTTATACATTCAGGAAATATAGCCATGGGATAGAGCTGTGATATTTTCAATATGTATTTACCAAAATGAAACTATTTGAAAGCAAATATTTNAGATTTAAACTGGATGCTAGGAGGAAGTTCTTTGCAGTGACGGTGGTGAGACACTGGCACAGGTTGCCCAGGGAGATTGTGGCTGCTCTCTCCCTGGGGGTGTTCAAGGCCAGATTGGAAAAGGCCTTGAGTAACCTGTGTTAGTGGGAGGTGTCCCTGCCTATGGCTGGGGGTTGGAACTAGATGATCTTTGAGGTCCCTTCCAACCTTACCATTCTATGATTCTATGATTTTCCTGGCAAAATTTTCCTTGTACTTTTCTTGGACTTATTTTTCCTCCTTTAAACTGTACTTTGCTTTTCAAAGAGAAACCAATCTAAGCTTCCATATTGCATTGTGACTATTGTAGGTCATCCATTCACAGTTCAAAGAGGGACAAAATAAAAAAAAAAACAAACCAAAACCAACCAACCAACCAAAAACATATGAGGGAAGAGAAAATATTTTTATCATGATCTAGAGAAGAAAATGGAACCATCATTGCCTGGACTTCTTAAACAGAGCAGGAACAGATAGGAATCATGCATGAGGAAAATCATGGCCAAGCTACAGCAGAATGTCTTCCCTCCAGATCACAGTGAAGAACCTAGAAAAAGAAGTTACTTGCTTCTCTGGGGACAGCAAACATCTATCTTTCCTTTCCTCCCACTAAAACTGGTTTCAGTAAAAAGCTGATGGGGTGTTGTTCATTTTGGAATTGAAAAGATTTCAAATATATCTTGTCTTACATACACAATACACAAAGGTAAAATAAATTTGAAAAAACGTTAAGAAGGAATATTCAGGAAATAAAATCCAGTCATTTCTGTGATCTACTATGTTAAGATTACTGTTAATAGTATTGCATGTTCTTCTCACACATCTATTGAGAAGAAGCAGTAAATTCAAGAGTAGGTCTTCCAATTCAAATGCTTAGATGTGGGTGATCATAGTATTGGGGCCTGCAGCATATTTTAGATGGTCTGTCTATGTCATTGTCTAGCTCATAGTCAGATGAATTTACAGTGTATTCATCATAAAGTAGAAGCTTACTGTTCAGCTGAGTAGTTTTTCAGCCTTCAGTGATAGTATTGCCTAGACCTTTGACTATAACACTTCACAGAGACAGCTTACCTGTAAATTTAGGTTCCAACTACTTTGCTCTGAACATCAACACTGGTGTCCATGATTATGTAGATTTATTATCCAAAAGTCCTAAGGAAAGTAGCAGATGGAGTTTTAAAGCCACATTCTGTTATAATTGAAAAGTCATGGTGGTCTAGTGAAGTTCCTGATGACTGAAAAAGGGGAAACTTAACCCCATTTTCAAAAAGGGATATAAAGAAGACTGGGAGAACTACAGTCTCACCTTAGGGCACAGCAAGAAGATGAAGCCAGTCCTCTGCTGAAGACTCTGCTAGGGCACATGGAAAACAAGGAAATGGCTGGTGGCAAGCAATATGGCTTCACCAAATGAAAATCCTGCCTGACAATATTGTGGATTTTTTTGATGGAGTCACAGCATCAGTGGATAAGGGAAGGTCAACTGACATCATCTACCTGGAGTTGTGCAAAATATTTGATATTGTCCTGCATGATATTCTGGTCTCAAAATTGAAAGGACACAGATTTGGTGGATGGACTACTCAGTACATAAGGATTTGGCTAGATGGCCACTTCCAAAGAGTTTCAATCAATGGATCAATGTCCAAATGGAGACCCTCAACAAGTGGACCCCATCAGGGATTGGTACAGGGACCAGCGCTGTTTAACATCTTTGTCTTTGCTATAGGCAGTGGGATTGAGTGTGCACTCAAGTTTACTGATGACACCAAGCTGTGTGGTGCAGTTGACACACTGGAGGGNGAAGCCCAGGGAGAAGACACATTGATTCCGACAGAGAGAGACACTCTGTCTTATCTATGTGTCCTTGTTTTTATATATCTCAGCAAGCCTATGAATGAAGTAGGCATCACCATTGTTTTCTTTTCACAGCCTGTAATCTATTTTTTTTCATTAAAATATTCCAGTTAGCCTCAAACCAGCACAGACAGGCTGAGGCAGTTGGGTCTCTGTTCAACCTGTACAAGATAAGGCTCTGAGGAGACCTTGTAGTGACCTTACAGTACTTGTAGGAAGCCTACAGGAAAACTGGAGAGGAACATTTTTAAGATCATGTGGTGATACAATAAGAGGCAATGTCTTGAAACTAGAGCAGGATAGATTTAGATTAGAGGTTAGGCAGGAGTTCTTTACTATGAGGGTGGTAAGACACTGGAACAGTCTGACCAGGGACATTGTGGACACCTCATCCCTGGGAGTATTTAAGACAACGCTGAATGAGTCTTTGAACAGCTTGGTCTAGTGGGAGGTGTCCATGGCTAAAGGGTTGATATTAGATGATCTTTAAGGTCCTTTCTAAATCAAGCCATTCTATGATTCTATCTGGATCTATTTCACAGCATCTCAGACCATCCCAAGTACTTTCAGCATTAATAGTAAATCAGAAGTCATGAGGCTATCTCAGCAACATACCTTAAAATAAGTGAGACCTTATATTCTACTGTATTGTGGGAGAAAGCAATTTATAGTTATTTTGTCTCTATTTAATTTATTTTTTCTTTCTTTTTTTTTAAATTCCCAATTGAAATATTTATTTATTCTTGTTTAATCCCTATTTGCACTGCTTCTACTTTTAGTTCTGTTTCTTCATCTAATTATCATTTCACATCTCTTAATTTCTTTCCTGGATTTGAGCAATTTAGTCTTATTAGCACTTCAAAAATCAGAGTGAGAACTTTGAGCAGATTGCTTAATTGTATGAGTAGCTAATTTACCATTACATAGAAATTCATGCATAGTAAACAGTCCTTAGCCTTTTAAAATTTCATATGAAAATATAATATTTAAAAAAAATTGTTTGTTTGGTAATTGGTCCTACAATGGTTTGAAATAAGTTACATGAAAGTCCTAAATAATGCATTTTAACATTTGTTTTTATCGGAGCTTTGTGGGAAACCAGTAGTATGCCACAGATCCTTTAACACTTTGTCTCTTCATCTAATACATCTGAAATCATAGCTATCTGCCAGTATTAGCTTGAAAGGAGAGAATCTCTATAAGGATATTCCAAGCCAGTTCATAAGCTTGGTAGTATCTTTTTCATATCCCCTGGGAAAACCCTGGTCAAATGTCTAACCTAAGTTTATATAACAAATTAAAGACAATATTTTGTCTTCTTCTTTTAGAGTTTTCACTTCTTAGCTGACTGATTTTAATTTTAAAAAGAGATTGTGACAAGCTTCTGGTCATTCAGATACAAGATCTTTCCTCTTTCAAAAGAGTGATATATGAGTGTGGCTACCAAGCAAAAAGTGGCAGATGTCAATTTAAGACATAGAAAAGATTTACTAACCCATCCAGTCTGGTTAAGAGTTGTAAGCCCTGGGTTTTTTTTCCTACACAAGAAACTTGGAGAGGGAGAGGAAGTTCTCAGCTACAACAAAATACTTAGTCCAACTAGAGTCCAAAATTTTGAAAGTCTTTAAATTACAGGGGTACTTAGACTTGCATTGTCACAAAACTGTACTGTGGACGGGTGCAAGTGCATCCCACTGTAATCAGTGGGAATATTAATTAAATATATTTAAAATGCCTATCCAATGGCTCTGACACACAGCGAAAGTACTGTTCAAAACCCATCTGTAGTACAAGACACTGTATCTCCAATTTATCCTCCTCTTCTGGGTTGTTCCACCTCTTGTTTGCTGTATAACATGCTCAGTTTTATCTAAGACAGTTCTTGAATGAGCACAATCTAAAGGCTGATACAATAACATTACATTGGTACACATTTATTTTTCTGAAAGGCAGGATTATTCAGTAACGGCCTCAGAAATCAGTCGTATGCCAAGGACAGGAAACTCTGATACCAGAAGAAGGACAATCCCCTTCCTCAAAGCAAGTTATCATCACTAAAGAAACAAAACTATACATCTGTCCTAGTTTTGCTGGAACAGAATCACAGGCCAGCCATGGGCCATTACTAGTACTGAATGAAACAGGACAGGTGAATTGAGTTGGCTACAAGTGCAGCCTATATCTTAAACATTATGCTCAGAATAAAAAGGGAAGTCTAATGAGAGAGGCGATCCTTTCTGTTCTTCAGGACTGTCTTTCCATTTATTATAACTGATGTGCCTTTGCTGGACTAAGTATAACTTTCCACCCTTTATACTGGCATTGGTATCAGTTTTGCTGTTTCATTACAACTGTTTTTGTTTCAACTCTCAGGTCTTCTCTCTTTTTCCTGTTTAAAAAGATAAAATCTGGAGACACTGAAACAATTTGTGCACACATTCAGTGAAAAATATGTTAATTGAAGGTTTCATATCAATGTTATCAAAACGAAATATTTATATTGGAATTTATTGGGATTTTTTGAAACATGTTTTTTCACTTTGAAACTTTTTAAACAAATTGAAAAAAATAATTCATTTGCCACTATACAAGGACAATTTTTTCTAGGGCAAATGCTGTGCTTTGTTTGACTTTTGGTAGTTGTGAGAAATTAACACGGATATGTTTCTAATCATCCCACATGTTTCTCCTTTAAACCTAGTTAAAAAATTCAGCGCACAACCGAATAATCAGTTTCTTGTACAGCTCTGATTAGGATTCTAAGTCCCATTGAGTTTCAATGAGTCTTTGTGTTTGATATCGTCCCACTGAAGTCAATGGGTGCAGGATGAATCTCTTTATCCCTCATACACTTTCTAAATGCATGAGTCACCATGCAGCCAGGGAAGTGAGGCTATCAGCCAGAATTGTCAGGACTGAAGCCAACATTGCTTTGTTGATCTGCTAATAGGAAGAGACATAGAAGAATGCAAATTAGTCCTTGTCCTTTGCTGAAATGAAAGTAACTACTTAATGTTTCTAGATGCTTCAGTTTCAGAGAAATATCCCCCAAATTCTGCTACATTCTAGTTTCCTAGACTATTTTATAATGACTGTAAAATTATTTCAGTGAGAGTTCTGCTTTGCTTTTATTAATATATTTAGCAGCTAAAAAAATGTTTCTCGTTCTATATGTTTATGGTAGCTTTGATACACTTATTTTTATAATGCCTTTACTAATTCCCCACTAGTTTAGAGCTAACATCTAATAATTCTTGAAAAATAATAAACATCATGAACGAAACAATTACATTTAAAAATTGCATATCAATGAATTAGAACCTAATTATTCTCACAGGTGCTATTACAGTGGGTTTTTTGAGTATTACTGAAAACAAGTGGAATCACATCACAGCTGTTTACCTACTTCAAGATATATTCATCCTCTTCTTATACAGATAAAATATGTAGAGGACTTTTGAAAATAAAAAGCTTGACTGTATAAATTATCTTTCTACTGATAGCACTATTGTACATATATTAATAAAAACCCATGCAACAATAAAATATTACACAAGTTTATCTCACAACAAAAACAACAAAAAAAAATTAACGAGGACATGGTCTGTTTGTACGAGGTTGGTTCAATTTCTATGTACCACATTTTAGCAAACCCATAAGAGAGGAGCACTTCCCTATAATGAGCATTTCCATTGCCATGGAGCATTTTCCATGACTGTTGGATCAAAAATGAACCTGTTAGTGACAGGGGAGTATTATGCTCAATGTTTAGAATTAATCCAGCTGTGAACTGAATTAACTAGTCCACAGATTCTTTAGCCAGACCACCAGAGTCTAGATGACAATGTGTATAATGGAACTTTCTGAAATTATTTCTGGTCCAGATATATTCTCTTGTCTCTTCACACTTATGAAGCACAAAAGGGAGGGCTTGAAGACTGTTGGCAAGTTAGCAAGTTCTATGCCAAGAGCCATGAGTGCCAAATAATGACTACGTTACATGGGCATCTTGCTTTTTCATTTCGAATTACCTGTTTCTCAAAGCTAATTATTTCTCCCTTCCAGCTCCATAAAACTGCCAGATCACAAACTCCTGTAACTAAATACTTCATTAATCCCTTTAAGCCAATTAAAGACAGAAAATTAAATAAATAAATAGAAAGGCTAGAGGAAATTTCTTTTTTCCTGCATTTTCTTTTGATAGTGGCTGAGGGAATCCTCTCTTGAACACATAAATCACCTGGTGATTATGATGGTTATATTAAGAACTGAGAAGTGTCCCAATAAAGGTAAGATCATCCTGAACTATCTGCCTGGTGTGTCATCTCTGCCCACCAAGACAGCAACTACCTAGGGGTTGTGATGGACAGTGGACAGTAAAGAGGATGGCGGCACCATCACTCAGCACCAGCCCCTGCAGACACATTGGAAGACTCCCTGAAAGTCCATGTATGCATTGTTAATATGAGCCAGGTAGACCTATGACGAATGAGCAGCATAAACTCTCTAAGTTATGTCTGCTTAAGAAGAGACAAAGACATTACTGGAAACACTACAAGCTGAAACTACACCACCCAGGACTTCACAAGCTGAAGGAATGTCAGCCAGAATGATAACAAAACACTCTCCTCAGCAGCTCATGAAGGAACATTTCTCCCCATCTCCCCAGTGAAGAAAGAACCCTGGGGTGGTAATTATCTCTCTCCATCTCTCCTGTGACTTATGGAATGATACCCCACATCACTCAGAGTGTTGTAAGGAAAGGTATATTTGTTTTTATGGTACTGGATGACAGGGGGAATTGCTCCACCAAACTGCACACTTGCACCTTGTTCAGGTAAGGTACTTATGCTACAAAACCACACGTATTCAGTACATGGGTAGGGTTAGTACAATTAGTTCTAGGAATAGGTGGAGTTATTGCAATCAGTTCCTGGAACTCGTTTCCATAATGTCCCACCTCTTCAAGCATGCTCATTGCCACCTGGTGGTCATCTTTTGGGGTCTTTGATGAAGGCTCGACATCTTCCTCAGTCTGTCCTTTTTAGTTTTTGTCCATCTGGCACCAGTTGTAGGTCATATTTTTGGCCAAAGTTTCTGATGTTCTCATCTTTGAATACAGTATTCTTCTCCATGGGAGTGTTTCTGGGCCTTCTCATGCTTAAACAACCTTTCTTCGTGTGTACCTGATTGATGATGCCTTATACAGTTAATGGTTACCGAAGTTGCTACATTCTATATATTGTGTCCCCCTTTTCCCATATCACCTGCTCTCTCTCTTTCTCCATTTTCTCTCTCTCTTTCTCTTTTACTTTCCTTTTTTTTGTTTTGTCTGCTAGAAATAAATAGTCTTATTTTGATATATGATCTCATTTCATGTCTTAATTTCACTCATGGGAATGTTCAAAAAGAACCATGTCACTATTCCAACTTTCAGATCAAGACAGTGACATATACTGGAAGATGTGATCAGCATTTTACAGGTACAAGAGAATGATGATATCAGGGCCTTATCTTCTTAGTGATAGCATTCTGCTCTGCCTTCACAGACTAAAGAAAGTAAGATTAAATGAACTCTGATTTGCAAATCAGCAAAGACCATACTTCATTCTTTACTGTCTACTTCTTCTCTTAGACCCCCTAAGGGGGTTCTTGAATAAGACACATGTAAGAAAATAGTTTTAAAGGTGCTTCTATAGCCTGGTTCCCACTAGAGTGACAGAGAGAAACAAGAGCCATATGAAGGCCCTGAAACAGTCAGCCCTGTTTTATCATGAACATCTGTGGCAGAGTGGGTGATTCTTTACGTGGGGACATTTTGACATCTGGTGAAGTGCCAAAATTAGAGGTTCTGTATGCTGATGTAGAAGTCAGATGGAAGAAAACAGGGCAACATGAATCTGTTACCAAATTAAAAAATGCATTGGTAGATTTTCATAGAGCTCTTGCTTGATAGTTGTTTGTCTTCAGAAGAAGACAGAAAATAAAGGATAAATTTAGTTTTCTCTTATTCACTGTTCTAGGCTTCATGCAAGTGTGATTAAAACTCTTAAAATAATGCTCCAAAATGTGGTTCAAAATAAGACAACTGAAGAAAAGCAACACTTCCTAAATTGTAACACAAACTTCTGTTTGTTAAGCTGATTGTTGGGGAAGATTCAGTTAACTCTAATAGAAAATGTCTGATAGAAAAATGAAATAATGGAAAGAAACCCCAGCCAGTTTGATTTCTTTAGCATTTCATGGCACCATAATACTAAATGACTATTCAAATAGAGGGAGATTATATGCATTGTGTTTTCCGCACTCCAAATTCTCATGCACAGATTTTTTTTGTACTGCTCTTTCATTGAGATTTCCTGACAACAGAGAAAAACAAATCTTGAACTAGAAGCTGACTTATGTTAACACTTGAATTGTTTGTTTGCAGCAACACAATATGTAAAGTGTGCATTATTTATCCTAACACTTATATTGTTTGTCCAGTTTAGTCTGGTAATTTTAGAAGTGTAAGTAGAACCATATAAGTCAGGCTTATTCAGAAAGATATTAAACAGAACTTACTTGATTAAAGAAAAACAAAAATAAAAAATGGACCAAAAACAGTGATCCCAACAAAGCCGCTGAAACAAACAAAAAAATAAATAACCAAATAAACAAAACCTTAAAAGACTAACTTTTGTTTTGTAGTCTGTTGGGAGCTTCCCCACCCCCAATTAAAATTTACAAGACCAGCTCAGATGGATTGGAAGTAAGATAAAGTTATATTTACAGCAAAGCTAAATTTACAAGCATATATGCACGATATATTTACATGTGTTTACAATTATTTACAATTTAGAAATAATACAGAAATCCAATCTTTCCCCTAAGACAACAAAAGCCCAGAAGCGACCACTGCCACCCTCTCTCTCTCCCCAGTTAGAAAACAACCAGCAAAGCTCACGTGGTATCTGCTTGGTCAAGGTTAGTGGAAGAGAATAGAGTGGAGTGAAGGAGAAGTGAATGGATCCAGTGCCCAAAAGCAAAGAAGAACGAACTGTTTCTATATTGGCCTTTTATACCTCTTAGACCTTATCATTTTTATACTTTTACAAGCAATGATCTAATTTAGTTAGATTCTGCACTGAGCTTTCAAAAAAATACCAATTTCTCTTATTAGAACACTCCAACGAGCCTTAAACCACCACATTAAAAAAAAAAAAATACTTCCAGCTGCATCAAAGCCTGTAAGTGAAGACAGTATTAAATGCTAAACTCTATCTCTGAGCTACAATTAATTGTATAAAGGCTGTGATTGACCCATGCAATAGCAAAATTATTTCTCAGTCTTCTACTGAAATGTTTTTGTTTGCTTGTTTGGATTTTTTTAAGACACCTTATTTATATCTAGGGAGCAAGTACAAGTATGTAATATCAGATATATCCTATTTTCCAGGGAAATATCTATTTCAAAACAAAATAAAGGTATTTTATCCATACTGATGCTTATGAATAGAAAGCGAGTATGCACTGAGAGAGACTTCTAGAGCTTTCATTACCAAAAGTTCTAATGTATTTCTGAGGTAAGTGTTGAGCTTGAGAGCTTCATATAGTTTGGATCATTAAATAAATAGTATGCAGAAGGAAGCTATTTTCATTATAACAACTTGATGAATCTTCCTGCTTTTGAGAAACAGAACATTAGAAGATGGTTTCCAGTAATCAAACAAAATCAACCAATCAAATAAAAATAGAAGAGCAACTCTGAAATGTATCAACACATACAGCATTCAGTATGGACATATATCTATATAAAATAATCACATTGTCCATAGATAACAACAAAAAAAAAAAAAAGTGTAACTTCTTCACCAACAAAATGGCATATATTTAGTCTCTGTTGCAAGTCAACTGCATCTACAAGCCCCACTATATACATTCATGTTGCTAAATAAAACATCTAGAGAATACACAGATCTGAGGCCAAGTAGAGCAAATGAATTCATGGTGACACTACATCAGGCTTTACTTCCAGTAGTATACTTATTTTGGAGAAACTGCTTCACAGCAAAGCTGTGGAGTGCACTAACCATTGAAAATCGTGGTTAGCTAAGGACCTAAGATTTGCTTGATCTTTACATATTTAACAGCACACATGTTCCTGCTGTACTGAGGGACACCTGAGGACAGCTTTCAGCAAGTAAGTAAAGGACAATCCTTCATATAGCTGAATAAATTGATCCCTATGGATAAAATCCTACTGGTATCAAGGCAACAGAGTCCTTAATGATGAGAAGACACTCTTCTAAGATGAAAGATGTTATTTAAGATAAACAATTGGCATAAAACTGTTTAAATATGAGTTCACAATATATTGCTTCAACCTACTTTATTCAAATATGAACCAGAAAATTAACAGTAATAGAACAAGTTTCTTTAGCTATTATCCATGTGCCTGTAAGTAAATCACAGTATCTCTCAATAAACTCATTCACATTTTAGTAATATATATAACAAAATAAAAATTGCCATAAATATTTAAGAATTTATCTGAGACACTAGTCAATACATGTTATTTTAAACAGATTGAAAAGGCATCCTCTTTTCTAGAAATACTTAATTTGTGGCGGTATGTGATCGTGCTCCCTCTCAGTATCTCAGATCTGATGAACTGAATGAGTGAATTAGTGTTCCAAGGGGAAAAGTACATAACAAGCCTCTTTGAAATAGCTTGAGAAGTGAATAAATACTAGTTTTAGTTATGTTAATGAGGTTTGGAGGGGACAGTGCAGCTAGGAATCACAAAGAACCTACAACAATGCTGGTCTGCAGCAGTTAGTTGGAAATCCCTTTTGTAACTCTCAAAGGCACTGCATCATTTTCTTATGATCAACAGACTGCCAAGACTTTTCATTTTGTTTCAAAGGCAGAATATTGTTTGCTACATATTAACAAGGAACATCACTTTATCTGAGATGGAAAAAAAAAACATCCAGAACTATTCACAACAAACAACTTAAAAAAAAAAACAAACCAACCAAATAGATTGGTAACTCTAAAACAATTATCTTGAATATTAAGAGTTTTATTCAGATTGGATATTAGAAGAAAATTTTTCATGGAGTGATTTGCCATTGGAATGGGCTGCCCAGAGAGGTGGTGGACTCGCCGTCCCTGGAGGTGTTCAGGAAAAGACTGGATGAGGCATTTAGTGCCATGGTCTAGTTGACTGAATAGGGCTGGGTGATAGGTTGGACTGAATGATCTTGGAGGTCTCTTCCAACCTGGTTGATTCTATGATTCTATGTGGCAAAACTGAATATTCTAAGAAAGTCTATTGTCTCTCCATTAACCTGTCTGTCTAAGTTAAGTCCATAAAACATGATTTCTTTTATGAAAGCCTCTTCATTTGCTTTTTGTTCCAATAACTCTTCCTTGTGCTTATACAGGTGTGAGTTTTACTTTCTTTAATATGTCTGCTTGGAGTTGGGTGCAGAATCCTATTAAGAGAAGAAGTCCTCACACTATCAGTTAAGTTTAAACCTCACATTCACTATTGCATAGTACATCCTGAGTTTCGTAAGAGTTCCTCATCCTCTGTGTTCGGTAATCTGTAGGTCTGTCTTCTTTTCCACCATGCCTTGTATTTTGGGAGTACTTTTCACTGCAAACCTCACCACCATTAGCTGAAAGGAAACCCACAAGATTTAGAGCCCAAACAAGCACAAAAAGTGAGAGCATAACACCAGGAAAAGAGCTAGAAACTAAGCATGTGACAGGTAGAAACTAAGTACATGTATAACAACTTTAACTGCATTACTGTTCTTGTTTTGTTTTAATTTTTTGTTTTGTTGGGTTTTTAAATAACAATTAGATATAGACTAATAAGTATTTTTGAATTAGACTATTTCAATTACAGTAGTAATAATTTTTTTACTTTACACAGACAAAGAGTACGTTTCTTTACTCATAAACAAGATGTTTGGCTCAGCCTAGACACCTGTGAACTGCATTGCGGTAAAATATATGGTTGGAAGAGTTTGGAGTGGATCTAACTTGTCTGTTCTTGCATACTACACCAAAATATATTAGAAGTATTTGTTAACAGTCCTAAATTATGAAACCTGAATATCATCTTCTGTGAAAAAAAAAAATGAACCCAACAACCCACACCAAGCCCCTCCCCCCATGAAAAAAAGAAAGAAAATAACCCTCCCCCAGCTTCCTTCTTCTTGAGAGAAAATCTCTTGTATCTGGAAAGCTGAGGGATATCAAATCACTCGTGACTGGACTCAATGATCTTAAAGGTCTTTTCCAGTTTAAACAATTCTATGATTCTATGTTTAGAAAGCTGATGGATATTTTATTCCTTTTTGATTTATGCCAAATTAATGTCTAAGCAGCATCTGAAAGAAAGCAGAGTTCTAGAAATAGAAAGCTGATCCTTTCCCCATTGTAAATTGTGCAGCCTTCTTAAATTTATTGGGTATTCTTTAAGACACTGTAAGTAAAACTACTCAATCTCTTTTAATCTTTGTCTTCATAAACCTGATTGTTTTGCAATTTGCTGTAGTCTTTGCTCAGAAAATAGTTCTAGCTCTATAGTAATTTTTGGCATGAAATAATCAAATCCTGTCAAAGAAGCTCATATTGTAATACTCTCTGTTCTCTTACGGTTTGACTTGCATGAATACAATTTTTACAGTATAATCCTTGTGGTGGACTATGTAATATCTTCAGTACTATTTAGTTGTATTTAAATTCCACTTCTCTGAAGAGATACATCTTTAGTAAGTACATAAAATAGATAAAGTAGATAAAGTAATTTACAAGTATCTACTGATGTATCATTCATCAAGTACCAGAAACAGTTTTTCTAACAAGATATAATTTGTTAGGCATGCTAGCAGGAATAACCATTTTTACTCACACTGCTCCTACAATCTCACAGGTTTTCAACAGGAAATGGTAATAGTGTCACGTATAGGACTATGTTTGTTATTGGTGTTTGCATTTATTTTCTTCTTCTCAGCTGTTATAACAATACCCGAAACTTAAATATTTGGATGTCTACCTGGTATTGCATAACTCCCTGATTTTACTTTTAAAATCTCAGCTCATTCCTCCAGTTTAACTATCTCATTCTTCAAAACATATTTCAGGTGTTAAAGATGTAGAATCAATTTTAATAATCATGTGCTTCTCTGGCATTTTTTTTTATATGGATGTGCACTCTTTACAGGAAAAGGACATCAAATAATTGAGACAAAAGTTTATGATAGNAGAAAAAGAAAAAAAAAATCACAGCTACCTTAAAGCTCCCAGAACTCAACCATTTTGTAAAAATTTTCTATTCCATGTAAATAATGTATACATTTGTACTCTACACAGCTGACAATATTCATGAACAAATAAATCTTTCTAGTGTCAGTACTCAAAATCAGAATAATTAAACCTCATCGGTCATTCTAATAAACAGTACAGAATGCCTAACTACAGGCTGGAAATTATACTGCTGCAGAGGTGGGGGTCAATGGTTATGCATTTCAGGGATTCTTCTGTCAGGTAACTGATTTCTAGAGTTCCTGTTTTGCTGTTTTCTTTTTGTGTGACAGTTGTGTTATGTGTAGTCAAGAAGCATAAACCAGTAACTTCAAGCAGCTTTAAGCCAGAAATTGGGTTTTATTTGGTTATTGGTGGTGTTATTGCTATGCTTAAAGCTGGTATTTGTGCAGTTGCAATAAATTACATGTTAGTTTCTAGCTCAGCCTGTCAAAAGATATTGCAAATACTTGTGTAGCAGCTCTTGAAGTAAGACATGAGAATAGCTGTAGATAAAAGCTTAATTATAACAACAAGCTTAGCTTAAAATGGATTTGAAAGAATAATATTAGCACAGTTTAAGTTGAATTTGGGAGATAAGCTCTTCATTAAACTATTTAGAATCTCACTAATGAGATCAAATTTGTTAGATTTAATTATGTGGATCAGTACAAATACAGCAAAAGTAGAAAATCAAGAAGTAAAAAAAAAGTAAACAATTCACAAAGCTGAAGAATTTAAAGCTTGACATGACATCCACTTTGAGAAAAAAATTCTCAATTCCCCCCAGCATTGATGCAGAGGATATCCAACCAGAAGGCTACCTCTCAGACTTCTTTGCAATGTCTCCATGACCTCACCCTCTACTTCTTTCTGTTGCTTTTCAGTCCTATTACCTTTTCCAGATCTGACCCCCTTTTGTAACTCTTACTTTAAACTAAATACACAGTGCTTGTAAGGAGCACTCCGAAGAGCATTATCTGTCTCATCTTTTCATCAGGAAGACTAAAACTCATGCTAACATCTTAGCATGAGTCTGCAGCTGCCTGACCCAAAATAAGTTACTAAGTTGCTGTTCCCAGACAATGGAATCTGGCATTTCGTGTGAAGAAACTGGCCTGCTACCAATGGTTCCACTGTTTAAGACCATCATCTTGGAACCAAAGAATGGTTGCCATCATAAGAGATTGATGTTTTGGTGTTGTTAAGGAAACCGTGGACTCAAGTGAACCTTGCTCATTATAATACCACTATAATACCAAAACACACCTCCTGGTCTCAGGCTACCTGCCTCCAAGGCCTTGGGCCTGCCTCTTTAGGCCCGGACCACACCTCAGTCATTCCTCCTTGAGCATGCTTGGAATCCTTACATCATGGGGGACACAAGGGGAGGAGATAGAGGAGTTTGGTCATTGGCAGATGTGAAGTCAAACATAAAAGGATGGCTCCCTAGCAACAGATTAGAGCCTCAAGGGAGTTTCAAGACCTTCAAGCTCAGGAGCTCAAGATCCCCAAGAACAGCAACAGCTCAGGAGATCAAGACCCCCAAGAACTTCAACCAAGAGAGCTTCAAGAGTTTCAGAACACCAAGACTGAGAGCTTTGAGAGCTCCAAGAGCTTCTGCTTAAGCTCTCAACTTCATCTCTGTATTTCAACAGAAGAGGTCTCTTCTAGCAACAAGAAGAAAGAAGGCTACATAAACAAGGAGAACAGGAGAACCAGCAGGGCTGGACCTTATCTATGTTTGTGTCCTTGTTTTTATACATCTCAGCAAGCCTATGAGTGAAGCAGACATCACCATTGTTTTCTTTTCACAGCCTATATTTTTTTTTCATGAAAATATTCCAATTAGCCTCAAACCATCACAGAAGTACATTCAGATTAGTGGGGGTCATGGAATGTATCTTGCAATTTCATTGGATGGTAAGCTGCACTTCAAATACAAACACTGGAGAATACTAAAAAATCCATAATTTCTTCACCTACTTTTCTTTCAGGTACAGAATCTGATAAACAATTTGTTGTCCTGTTGAAGATCCTGAAAATTGGCTGTGTAAAAACGGGATGAATACTTACACATCTGTATTATCTAAAACAAATCTTTCTTTCACAGAACATTAGTGAAGAAAGTGAAAACATCTTCATTTTATTGTTTAGCTATTTAGTGTGAAAGATCTTGTTAGCAAAAAGATAATGTATTTTGATATTGCAGTATTGAAATATAAACACCTGATCCCACTAAGACAGAGACTTTAAATTAAATACAAAGGCTTCCTATATAGTAAGCAGATGATTTCTTCTGGAGAGTGACCCGGATAACTCAGACAAGGAACCTCAACTGTGAGTTAAAAAAAAAAAACAAAAAAAAACACCTCTATCTTAAAGGGGTTTTTTTTTAGTCTTACGGGGTTTTCACAGCATGTACTTACTGAATGACACACAATCAAAAAACAGCAAGTAAAATCTCATAGAAGATCAGTCACAGTAATATGCCTGCCTTCATCATGGAGTTTCCTTCTGAAAGTGTGCACCTAACAAAAGAGGATAAATACTTTGGGATAAAAATGTATTGAACTCATGGAAGAAATACTTGAATTCTCCATAATTCCTAGTGAGAATTTACGAAAAATATTTCCAGTTCTTAGGCTCTCACTACCTTAAGTCACAAGAACTGTGTGTGCAGGAAAAGTAATGGGAGATGCAACATTTATGAATTACTATTAACTGGCTTATAAATATATTCAGATTGAAATGTCTCACTAAACCTTTATAGACACATTTGGAGGAATTCATCTCACATTTCAATTCAGATCCTTACAGGCAAACAATGTCAGTGTTTTTAGACTCTCAGAATTAAGGCATTTTTAAAGCAGTTTCTCTTATCTTAGATGTTCACATTACAGTAGTTCAATCTTTGGGATCCTCTCCAAATGCAGCTTTACTACATCTAAGCAGGCATCTCAAAGAAAACAATAACACCAAGTACGATCACATCTGATACTCTAATTTCAAAGTATTGCCACTGAAGTTAGTGCTTGTCAAACCTTTTTTTCTTATACTTTAATTTATTTTGAATGTTGCAAATGTGTCAGGGTCTGGAGAAAACTCTTATCCAATCTTAAAGCTAAGAAATAAAACTGATCTGTTAACACTTCCAGATTGTCTCTCTGACATGCCAAATTGTTTCCTGCCTGACTTGAGACTATCTCCAGCCTCCTGTACTTCAGAAAATCTTTGATAATTTATCTTATCACTACCTTCAGAAACAGGTTCAATGTCTGATTGGTCTGATGGTTCAAGGGCTGATGGTTCAATGTCTCATGGTTCATAACTGATCCATCTATTTTGCCATCAACAATTATTTTTAATGAAGTTATTTATAGTAAAACAAAACCAACAAAAAAAATCGTACATTCATTCTTGAATTTTTATGTTCTTTAATAACTGTAGATTTATTACCTGCATGTTAATTTCCAAGTGATCCTTGCCTATCCACAGTGCTATTTAATATTTGTGCTATTGAAATATGGGCATTTTCCATGCCATATTGTTGCTTAAAAGATCCAGTTCAGATAACGCTGTTTTGAGGGAAAATAACTTACTTTAACATTTGCGACAAACTCATTCCTACTTGCATTAAAAACATGGCAGTCCTGTTTGTTGGGGAGGGGTAATTAGGTACTGCGAGACGATATTATAAAAATATTAATATATAATTTATTAATATTAATCAGAACTTGCACCACCCCCTACCACCATTTAATAATAACAATAGTAACAGGCTCTTTGCAACGTTATGGAAACAATATACAGGTTATTACAGGATCTGGAAATAACTATTAAATATATACATTAACAG
>WBNM01016546.1:2063-24996 GCA_013399055.1 Ramphastos sulfuratus | reverse complement strand
AGCCCAAAGATCAATTGGACCTTTGGACATGAGATAGCCAATCAAATGGCAGTTAGCCAAGATTTGGCCATATTGGGTGAAGCCATAGGCTTGCTTTATCCTTTTTGGGCAGATCACGGGCCCTGCACAAGGCAATCATGTGCCCCCTAGCAACCACAGATGATGGACAGACCCCGGACCCCAGACTTAGTGGCGCCAGGTCCTTTGTCCCTTTTCCCGCAGTTGCTCTCTCCCCGAAACAGAAGAAGAGAGAGCAGAAAAACATGTCTGCATAAGCCAGGATATGTACAAACCCAAGAGGCCTGTTTAGGCCTACCATGACACTGTTGCTGGCAAATATGTCAGATCTCTTAATATGGATTGACAGCATAACACTAATATCTGGACAGTTCTGCTAATTTAGCACTGTGCTGTCTCTAAAGAAGAGTCTTACAGAGAGAAACAATGTTAATGAAGGTTCTGTGTATTTGTCAATATTTCTCCAAAGAGGACTCACCTGATTTGAAACAAAATTTAATGTGTAAGCAGTCTTCATCATCGTTCATGCCTTGATATTCTGCAAGTTAGAAAAACTGTATCCAAAATCTTAGCCAGCTCTATAAACACTATTTCTCTTCTCTGCTTACAGTAACCGTCTAAAAGCACAAACCAGACTGGTAATTCACGGCACAGATGGTGTTGAATGCTGAAGACTGTAGTGGAACTACAACAAATTATATATGTCATTTGGGGATTATGTAAAAATGGGAAGTATTTATCTGGAAAGTTTCAATAACCCACGATTCTCATGTGTTGAACTGCTGGGAATTGCTAGCGTCATTTGCACCTTTGAGTGACATGCTAAGGCATGATTAATCAGATGGAATAATCCTTTGAATATATCTTTAGATTTTTAAGTATTTTACTTTTGAGTGACATGCTAAGGCATGATTAATCAGATGGAATAATCCTTTGAATATACCTTTAGATATTTAAGTAATTCTCTATAGACAATGGCCAGATATTGACCATATTCCAGAGATTTTTTTTTTAATGAAAAATGAAGAAAAAAAAGCAAAAAGTCTATTTTGAATAGGATTCTGAGGCACTTGTGATGGTCAGGCAAAGATATCATTGCTTAGAAACTTGGGTTTATATTTTTACTCATTTAAAGAGAAAATGTAAAATGTAACATGGACTTAGAGATATGTTTCTGATTAACAAAGGAAAGGGAGTTGTGAAGGCACATTTAGGACAATATTCATTTTCTTCAGAAAGAGAATGAAAGAAGGCATAGCAAGGCAATTATTTTTTCTATATTCCACATGCTGGTATGGTTACAAAAAAGTAAAGATTTAAGACTACTAGGCACAGTAGCTTTCTATTGTACAAAGAAGAGTACAATAGATTAAATAATAATTTCAATTAATATTTTAAAAATAGGACCTTACTTTACAAAACCACAATAAACTCCNGCTGGCTACAGCATTTTTAATACAAGTCAGGATGCCATTGGCTGTCTTTGCTACCTGGGCACACTGCTGGCTCATATTCAGCTGCCTGCCTGTTACAACTCCCAGATCCCTTTCTGCAAGGCAGCTCTCCAGCCCACTGCCCAAAGCCTGTGATATTGCTTGGGATTGTTGTGACCCAAGCACAGGATTTGGCATTTAATCCATTTAATTTCTTTGTTTAGGCTATAGCATGATACACTTTGTCTACATGCAGCTCACTATATTCTAACCTGCAACTAGGAAAAAAAAAAAAAGGTTTTGGCTATCTCTACATTTAAAATGCTAATTAATTTGGTGAGGTTTGCTACTTCAATTAAAGCAATCATACTGTTATCAGCAAATGAAAACTATTGCCTTAATTATAATTTTAACTTGTTTTCTTAAGTTAATATTTCAGAACAATACTGGGTTTTATGCCCTAGCTGAAAATCAGAAAGGTTTTTTAAAAGTATAGATGAGATTTTTGTAATCTAGAGAAGTGACAAAATATTTTACATTTCCTCAGTGGTCAGGGAAGACATTCAAAAGAAACTTGCACTTTCCATGTTAATGTCTTAATCTATTCTAATCTTATCTATTGCTTTTGGTTGTATATACAGATATTAATTGGTTGCAATATATCTAGAATGATGTATATCTGTATGTATTTATATTCACAACAGTATTAAAAAATGTACGTTCTCATACATAAATTGGTGTTCTTATAAGTAATTTTACTTACTCAGTAGTCATTTGGCTCAGTCTTGTCGCTTGGCCTGTTGAGACAGTTGTGGTATAGCAGAACTGAAATTACATCTCTAGGCTTGAATCCTACCTGAAAGAGAATTTCTATATCAACTAATATAAATTGTTTATGTTTTTGTGATTCTAAATTGAAGTGTCAGAACTAGGCCTTAATGTTGTATTTTTTGGTGCACATAGCCACTGTTGAAAAAACATGCAAAGATTGAATGAAGTATGCTTTATAAATAAATTCAATGCTCTGCACTGAAAGAGGTCATTTACAATAATGTGAACCAGCAGTCTATGCATATTGGCACTAAAAGGTTAAATCATTCAGACATAATGGTGGGATTGTATCCTTCATAGAGAAAATGGAGGCAACACAATAGTCTATTGAAGAACTCTATTCAGTGAGCAGGACTGATTGAAAGCATGAACAGGATGTTGACACTGTTAAAAAAGAGACAAAAGTCATACAGCAATATGGGAAAGGTTAGTTTCATAATTATGGCAGCAATTCACCCATATGTTAAATGCTGTATCTAACATTCTAAAGTGGTATTTCAGAACTAGACAAAATTTAGATAATGAATCAAACTTTCACTGGTGAAGAGTATGGGGTAAAGGGCTTTATTCAGTGAACGGATGGAAAGGCTTAGATTACTTGATTTTAGAAAGGAAAGATAGAGAGTAAATGTGATAGTATAACATTAAAGTAAGGCTAACAGAACTGCAGGATCAATTTTGTCAAATCTCTGTATCTGATGTTAACATAATGCTTTATTTGATGTCAATTGTGGCTCATAGAACATTTATGGCACTGAATGGTTGAAAAGAAAAGAAAATCTGGGTCTGACATTATGTAGAAAAAAAGAAAGTGTATGAAGGTATATGAAGCAGAATGACTATAAATATATTTTGCCTGGATTCTTATCCACACAGAAAATATGGTCATCAACATAATTTCCATTTATTTTATTTTGTAAGAAGTGTATATTAATAAATTTATCCAATAGATGCTGTCTTCAAAAACATGCCTTTAACTTCAGAAAGTCTAGTTACGTAGAAAAGACAGAGCTGAAAAGTAGAATCACTGAACAGAATTAATTCTATTTTAACTGAAACCAGGAAAAAGATGAAATGCACTTACTTATAAAAATGAATCGGTCATCTCCTGTGGGAAGCTTTGAATGTCTCATGGAATGTATTCCTTTCAGAACACAAATGTTTGACAGGTAAAAAAAACAACCCAAAATCTCAATATTTGGATAACTTTTTATCTGGTTTCATGACAAAAGAAAATATTGTATTTATTTCCCTGAAGGAAATACATTTTTGTGCAGAGTCAGTTAAGGAGACAGGCTTTATATTAAGCCTTCAAATTTGGGCCATTATGGACCATCAAAAGGGGCCAGTACTTGAGCTGGCTTTCCACATTAATAGGAATTCCTCCTTCTTAAATTGAATTGAAGACCAACCTGCGAATAAATCCTAAAATGGTAGGTCAGAGAATTTATTTTAGACAATCTTGGGATTTATATGTCTTTTGTTGTTGACCTATATAATACAGCTTATGCTGCTTCTTTAAAAGATACAGAGTGATTCATAAATTTCCTTCAGGGAATCTTTGCCCTCGTCTCTGCAACTAGGATATCTATCTGTGTGGGATCGTAAGTCTCCTTGATGGAATGAATTGTTCAATTTTATGCTGTGGCATAAAGTGACAAAAATGACTAATTCTAATTACCCACTCACCTTCTGTGAAGATGTCACCCATAATTAGCAGGTTATATTAGTGCATTTCTCAATAGACACATACAAAACCCTGGGTTTTTTTCTTAGATCATTTAAAAGGCATGACAAAATAAAAAAAGAGACAATTCAGAGCTGTGTTTCATAAAATGTAACTCTGGATAATGTAGGATTAATTTCAGTTCCCATTTTTTACTGGTGGTACATCCACATTGTCTAATTATTAATTGACTTTTTTTTGTTTTATTTTGTTTTTTTCTCCCTCTTTCCTCACATTCCAGAAAAGAGCTTCTTTCTAATTTTTTAATATAGTTACTACATTGGAAATTTCCAATAAAAATATTCATGCTTAGGGAATAATAATTAAAGATCTATCCATGCTGGCAATTAGTGCCTAGGGTTACTTTCATGGAGAGTTTTCTTTTGACAGAACGGATCCAATCAGTTTCTTTCAATATATATGAGATATGTTATATAAGATGCTTAAGGAAAATAGATATTTTTTCACTTGCAAGAAGACATTAAACACAGTCTTCTTTTAGTTCACTTAAAAAAAAATAAATTAGTGATGAATCCATAGTTTCTAAAAGTGTTTAAAGAATATTTTTTTTTTAATAAATATGTATCACAGTGACTGGAATATGAGATGAACTGAACAAATGAGTATCATCTATTGCCTTACTTTTATGATTCTTCTTTCTTTTTACTAGGAAGCTGTGACTGTAAGAGCCACAAGAACTACACTCCATAGCATTGTGGACCTGCCTTTCTCCTTCTCTGGAGCACAGCAAGACACAGAGTTTGGCTAACTGTGTGAAGTATGATGCCAACAGAATAAATGATTGCTGCTGCTAAGGAAATTAAAGAGATCAATGAAAATTACCTTTCTTTTAAAAGGGAGTAGATGTAGTTAGTAACAATTTTTGTTTGATTCTGGCAAAAGATGATTCAGCTTGTAGCATTAAACTAAGCAGATCATATTAAGAATTAATATTCCAGTCAAAAAAACAACCTCCCAAAATGTTTCTAAATGCAGTCCTACAGTAGAGGGACGAACTATCTTTGAGGTCTCTTCCAACCTTGGTGATACCGTGATACTGTCTGTACTTGGAGTGAGTTGACTGGACTGTCCAAATGCCTAGTCTGATCACAGAAAAACAGATGTAGCTAGATAAAGTATTCTCACCATGTGGTGAGAACAACAACTCTAATCCTTTTCCTCCATAAGAAACCTAGAAGGAATATAGGATACCATCAGATGAGCTTTGTTGGAGCAGCTTTAGAAATAAATTCAGTCCTCAAAATGTCATGATGAAATGTTCTTGCCACAGAAATGGGTATAAAAACAGAGGGGGGAAAGGCAAAATGTCTAGGTAGCTATATGATGCAATATAATGCAGGCATGTTAACCTTTCATACAATAAGTATCTTGAAAATAAGTTTTCACATATGAGCAATGAGCTAACTAAACAAACAACGAAGCAAATATCTTTGGCAACTTTTTATCCGTTAGAGACAAACCTCTTTCTTAATGGGAATCTACTGAAAAATACCATAAACTCAAAAGTGGCATGTCTATTGATGTCTACAATTCTGTTTAGAGGGCACTCCGCAAAGCTGGAACATAATAGGCATTTATGATGCAAAGCCAGTTATTTGACTTTGTGGATCACTTAGTGAAAACAGGTGAAAATAACTGCAAAATCTAGCAAAGTGTGCAGGAAAAAAAGACCCATTAAGAAACACGTCACCATTTATTCTGCAGGTGATAAATGCCACCCAGATGAAGCCAATTTCAAACAGACAATAGTATTTTTATGATTATAGAAGCATTTGCCTCATATGTGTGCAGTGGAAATAGAAAACATAAAGTACAAAGAAAATAAATTAATTTTGATAAAAGATAAATATTGCTTTTCTAAACATTTTCCTCTACGGCATCTGTTTAGTCATAGAAAAAAATGGCTCATACTCTTCTTAAGATATGTCCTAATGTCACATATTCTTCTCCAGGAGCTCAGTGTTTCACCTGCCAGTCTCCTGCAGCTCAGCTCAGTGCCCAGAGACCTGGGGTCTCTGCAGAGGATGTGATACATGGCTACCAAGGCTTGGTAGGCATACCAAGGTCATCGCTAAATCTTGTGTGCTAAGTTGAGGGTGTAGAAAGTAAAAGGCTGCAGCTTCAGGGAGAAGTGGGCAGTTCAGGTGACCATAAAGTGACCAGTAAGGTATTCCATATATGTCATATTTGTACTAAAGCTGAGAGATCACAAAAGTCAATTCTCATTTTCTAATTTAATGTCTGGTATCTGAGGACTCTGCCTATTTTGCTTTTGATCTTAACCCGTGATTTCCTGAATCCATTTCCAGAAATCATCTCCTGAATCTGATTCCCATCTGCTGCTGAGTCAGGTCTGGGATTTCTGCCACTGCATCAGTGGTGATGATGACTAACTTTCATTAGGCATTCAGGTTCTGTATTGGTTTCATGTTTATTTGTATAGATTTTATTATTTTAATTAAAGTAGTTTCAGTTTTCTTTTCCCATTCCTAAGTTTCTCTCCTTTATTCCTTTTCTTCTCCCCTTTGGGAAGGGAGAGGGGTTATTTGATCTGTCAGTTATTTAAAGGTTGATCAAGCCCTAACCCTTGACAACCTTACACAATTAATCCTACGTGCTCCTTTATTTCTGTTATTCTGCTCTTAGCTGTGAATTTATGTTTAACAGCATGTAGATAGCTTTCAGGACCAGGAGGAAACAGAAATCTCAAGGAATAATCTAAACTCAATTCACAAAGGCAATGTAAAAATACTAGGGTATTGTAAAGATCTTCAGCCTAATGCAAAGTCTGATAACATAAGTGAAAATCCTTTTCCTTTGAGCTCCGTACCAAGCCTAAAACAGACTGTACAGTAAAGAGAAAGACCAAGCCTAACTGTATCCAGTATCCTGACTTTATGGGAAAATCTGTTGAAAGTGGGTGTGTAAATACAAATTCTAAATACAACAAAATGTGAAGAGACTGATTTTACTTATATGAAATTGAAGTAAATGTAGGTTAGTTGTTTCCCTCNCTTAAATAGACCAATTTGAAAATTAAACTGGCCAATAGGCACTAGCATTTACTGTCCTGCCCAATAAATTTAAATTTTCGTGCCTCGTGTGACCACGCAGGCACGTTGAGGGGCTGCACCAGACACCTGACACATGGTGCTTAAGCTCCTAGCCTCAAGGTTTTGTTTTGCTCAATCTACTTCAGCTTCCAGACCCTGAACAGAAGAAGGATGAGCCAGGGTTTAAAGCATCCTGGCAGGATTTATGCCCTGCCAGGACACCTCATCTGAATGCCTAGTCCATATTACAGTAGCATTTTTTTTTTCCAATTCACAAACTGAGCTATATTCACTTCCTACTTATGGATACACTTATAAAGATCATTATTTGGAAACAATCTTAACCATGCATTACAGCATATATATATATATATTCCATTGAAGCATTCCTCTGAGAATCTTTTTATTCTGAAACATGTTCTTTATACATATTTTTCACATGATTTCTGTAGACTGCACAACCCATCAATATGCCATACCACTGCTGGATTTCATGAGTTGACCGCAGCCAAATACTTCTGAGCTATTTGGTGGGAAGCACTCTTTCATCGAGAGCACTGTATTCCCATGGATCTGATAGGGATGTCAGTCCAACTTCTGCCTTTCATTGCACAAAACTGCTTTTCATTCCTCTCATGCAGAATCACTCCTTCGTACTAGAAGTGCTTTCATCACTTCATGTTAACAAAGTCTCACTTCCTGCTGCAATGGCTGTAGGAATGTAATGAGCTTCTGGCATTGTACAGTGCCACCAGACACTCTGTTAAGGGAGTTACAGATAATTGCTCTAGAATACAACAGTATTAGGCCTGAGATTTTGTTTGCATATTAAATAATCCAATTAGGCTTATGAAGAAAACACGACTGCTTTGCAATAGAGCACTGGTTAAATGAATATCTGAACAAAGACATATCCTTCACAAATACTATTTAATTATTATTAAATAAGCCCTTGACCACTGTACTTTGAGTGTAACGTCTTATTTTCAAGTAATGTATATGCAGAAATCATTAGTGCTTTGTGCATTTCTAATACTGATATACATAACAAAATTGCAAATTTCTGAAAATTCAACAGTAGTTCCCCCCTTATCTTACAAGAATAAAATATAAGCCAATTTCATAGAAAACTTTGCTTACTGTTGCAAGTATTCTGATAAATGATCTTTTTTAATTTAATTTGAGATGAATTTGCAAAAGGATATGAACAAATTTAAGATTTACAGAATGGTTTTAAGGTAATTGGTCACAGAAATGAGGCTCGAACAGTTTTGTTCACTGGTGTTAAAATGATTAAATTGTGAAAGTATTAAGTAGCATAGTAGTCTAAGTGTTTCTGAGATAACACATAAAAATATGATCCTTATATATCTCTGGAGGTACAGGAAAAAATGTAGAAAGAAAGAGGGGCTTGATATTTCTAATACTCCACTTGCCATCATTGTATTCTAACTTTGCTATTTTCTTTTTTTTCCCCTACACATTTTGCAATAGCTCCCTTTCAGATACCTGATTTTTCTCTGACTACTATTTTACAGAAATCTTCCTTTTAACCTTGAAATTCACTGAAGGTTAAACAGATCTTCTTATAATTCATACAGAGGGTGACAGAAATACTGCTACAAGACCATCTTTTGAAGTGTAGGTCTCAAGTAAATAGATATGAAGCAGATACTCTTCCTCAGCATGGGAATGAAAAAATATATTTAAAATATTGGAGAATTGATTCAATTTCTAACATCAGAGAGTGAATCCTGTTTTGAACTGACATTATTTCGTGGGGTGTCTCATTAGGGAAAACATATCATGTACGAATATACACGAATCAGCACAATGCTAATCAGTTAAGATCAGATTCACTAATTAGATAAGATCACCACAAATTTCTCTGAAGTACAGAGGGATAGGAAACAGGATTAAAACTATTGTGAGAAAATTTCACATGTGGCAGATTGAGAACATCCACCTGCTCTTTAGGCAATGTTTTAAGAAAACATTCAAGGTTGTTTTGTTTATTTTGTTGTTTTTTTTTTTTTTTTTAAAAAAAAAGGAACTACAGTTTGCTCTTCTTTGTATTTCTACTGCTAAGAAAAATATTTCATCACCGGTAAAGCAAGATTTCTTCTGTGAGCGTTTTTTTTTATCTGTTGGATTCTCAGTGACCATTTCAAACAGATTCTGGAGAAGCACAAATGCACTCTATGCTTGCCCGATGTTTGCTAAGAAAGGAACTTCCACCAAGACAAGAACATTTTTAAGGATTCTAAACTATCTTTCTGTAGTTACTAACAAGAATTTTAACACATATTGTAAAGAAAGAAATAAAACCCCACAACAATTCCATGTACATTTTAAAAATTGAGCAACACTTCCAAGTCTTAATATTAATTTTGAAGACTTTCATTTATACATATAAAACATGCTAGTAAAAAAAAAATCTCAGAAAATTAGCATAGTCACTCTGATCATAGCTGAACATAAACGCAAAAAATAATTTATAGTATTTCCTGTTTTTATAGTGCTTGATTTGGGGATCATAACATCTTTAAAGATTTGCTATAAAATTAGTAATCTCACACTCAGCCTTGAAGAAAGTTTTGGTTAAGAACTATTAATGAGATAATAAGATATTAATAGGATAGGATAGAATCATAGAATCATAGAATAGTAAGGTTGGAAGGGACCTCAAGGATCATCTAGTTCCAACTCCCTGTCATAGGCAGGGACACCTACCACTAGTACAGATTACTCAAGGCCTCGTCCAACCTGGCCTTGAACACCTTCAGAGAGGGAGCATCCACAACCTCCCTGGGCAACCTGATATATGCTGTTCTGCCACATTTGTCTTTTCCTCAGCTTTTTATTTATGTTTTAACTGTTGCTTAGAGAAGCAAAGATGAATTCTCTTATCCCTTTCTTTTCTATGTTTTATTCACCTTCCAGCTTTCCTCTTATATATTCTAAATTCTTGGACTCAGTAATTATTTTAATATTCATTGACTGAGTTGTGAGGTGAGACTGTCTAGTATTGCTATTTCCGAAATGTACAGCTACTCTGTGCTCTGAAATCTGAGAGTCATAGAAGAGCTTCTCCCTACCATACCATACCAGTGAGTCTCCTCCACAATACGAGAAAGTAATTAGTTTGCAGCATGAAGCCCAAAAACCGCTAAGGGCATAGGTTTTTGATATGGGAATTAATTTAGTTTTTTATATTGCTTTTTCCTTTTAACTAACTTAAAGATGGTAGACATTTCTATAAATATGAAATAGTAAATGTTTTTCTACTATTCATCTATAGATGAATGATGCTGACTATTGAATCTAAGATAAAATATGATTTTTTTTCCTTAGTACTATGAAGTATTTACAAGACTTAGAATGACTACAGTGAGTAGCAATTCAAGACATAAAAACTCTTGCTTCATTCCTGCAGTTGCTTTTATGCTTGCTTCCAGCTGCCTGCAGTTTCTTCGTTAAGCTCATTTGGAGCTGTCTCAGAGACAAAAGACGTGTTAAGAAATGAAAGAGTATACACCACTTCTCTTTCTGCTTTTGCCTCCTTAGAACTGCCTTCTTCAGTCAGCTAAGGCTGAGGAAAGATAAATTTATTTCTGGGTGTATGTATCAGGTAAAATTTTGTTTCTATCCACCATACTTGTTTGCTGTCATCCTTGGAAATACATCTTCCAATTATCTGAAATAACTTCTTCTGTAATTCCATTATATCTCATATCTTCACTATATAGGAAATACAGATGAAGTTATTGCTTTGGAAGCAGTTGTTCTACTCTTTCCTCTTTTTCTGAGCATTTTGGTGAAACAAAGCAAATGAGTGGCAAGATTCTAGTATTAAGAGTAACATTCAGGCTAAATTTCCTAATCTAATCCTTACCATGTCAGAATAAGGGTTAAGCTTTTTATTTTTTCATGAACTATTTATGTTGTTTTAGAAGATCCAAACTGATAGGTTTCATCCATATTTTATTCAGAATCAATTTTCTTTTCAAATACTCAAAGCATTTTTCTCTTTCCCCTGAAATGGTTGAATATCCTTTTATCTCTTACTTCCTATCTTGATCTATTTTCAAGGGCATTCTAGGGCAATAACACTGACCCGAGAGAAAAGCAAGTTTCCAGGAGCTTATTCAATTTTCTATAATGATAAAAGTGAATCTAATGTACATACATCAATTGCATATGTATATAATATGTGCCCATGTGTACATTTAAGTGGATCTGTGTATACCGATATACACATGTACATGTGCATGTGTATGTATATATATTAATTTGTGTGATTTCTATTTCAGTCATATTTAAAAATAAAACTAAATTAATTCTTTTTACAGATTTCTTATATCCTCCTAGATACAAACCCAAGCATGAATATATGCATGAACATTTAAGAATAGAAACCCTAGGTTGAAAATACTGTGTATGATCTGAAAGAAAATAATATCTCATATATTTTCTTTGCTCACTTGAGATTTAAGTAGTTATTTCTTAGCATATAATCATCTTCCCTCTCTTAAATGCAATTGATTAGTTTAATGTCCTGTTGAAGCCAACATCAACCTTCAGTTAAGGTGGCTGATGTAATACAAAATACAATTCAAACAATTNCAATTCAAGACATAAAAAGTCTTGCTTCATTCCTGCAGTTGCTTTTATGCTTGCTTCCAGCTGCCTGCAGTTTCTTCGTTAAGCTCATTTGGAGCTGTCTCAGAGACAAAAGACGTGTTAAGAAATGAAAGAGTATACACCACTTCTCTTTCTGCTTTTGCCTCCTTAGAACTGCCTTCTTCAGTCAGCTAAGGCTGAGGAAAGATAAATTTATTTCTGGGTGTATGTATCAGGTAAAATTTTGTTTCTATCCACCATACTTGTTTGCTGTCATCCTTGGAAATACATCTTCCAATTATCTGAAATAACTTCTTCTGTAATTCCATTATATCTCATATCTTCACTATATAGGAAATACAGATGAAGTTATTGCTTTGGAAGCAGTTGTTCTACTCTTTCCTCTTTTTCTGAGCATTTTGGTGAAACAAAGCAAATGAGTGGCAAGATTCTAGTATTAAGAGTAACATTCAGGCTAAATTTCCTAATCTAATCCTTACCATGTCAGAATAAGGGTTAAGCTTTTTATTTTTTCATGAACTATTTATGTTGTTTTAGAAGATCCAAACTGATAGGTTTCATCCATATTTTATTCAGAATCAATTTTCTTTTCAAATACTCAAAGCATTTTTCTCTTTCCCCTGAAATGGTTGAATATCCTTTTATCTCTTACTTCCTATCTTGATCTATTTTCAAGGGCATTCTAGGGCAATAACACTGACCCGAGAGAAAAGCAAGTTTCCAGGAGCTTATTCAATTTTCTATAATGATAAAAGTGAATCTAATGTACATACATCAATTGCATATGTATATAATATGTGCCCATGTGTACATTTAAGTGGATCTGTGTATACCAATATACACATGTACATGTGCATGTGTATGTATATATATTAATTTGTGTGATTTCTATTTCAGTCATATTTAAAAATAAAACTAAATTAATTCTTTTTACAGATTTCTTATATCCTCCTAGATACAAACCCAAGCATGAATATATGCATGAACATTTAAGAATAGAAACCCTAGGTTGAAAATACTGTGTATGATCTGAAAGAAAATAATATCTCATATATTTTCTTTGCTCACTTGAGATTTAAGTAGTTATTTCTTAGCATATAATCATCTTCCCTCTCTTAAATGCAATTGATTAGTTTAATGTCCTGTTGAAGCCAACATCAACCTTCAGTTAAGGTGGCTGATGTAATACAAAATACAATTCAAACAATTAAGAATGATGATTTCAAAAAAACATATTGGGTAAATTGCACATCCATCAAAGAAGTTATTAAAAGAAAATATGGTGACCGAGGCTCTAAATTTGGGAACCAAAAGGGTCTATCATGGGTAGTTGACATTTGAGATATGTGCTAAAATCCATTCTAGTAACAAATGGAAGTCGGCATCCATTACACAAGTAAACAGAAAAAGGTCAAGTACAGCTTGGAGGAACACTTCAGATAAATTCAGCTCCAAATTATTTATCTTTGTATTGGTTTCAGTTTAAGCTTCCCAGGGGACTCAAAAATATATCTAACAGAAACCAATACAATAATAGTAGGATACCTTCCCCTCTTCCACCTCTTTTGGAAAGCAAGAAAGAAAGGAGGAGAGAGAAGAGGTAAAAATACCCAAAGAACAGTCTTACTACAATTTGGGAGTTAAAAAAAAAAAAACTTTAACAACAAATAAAAGGTATTTAAGGTAGGCAGTTACAAATAGGTATAGGGAAGGGAAAACAAGATACAAAATATATATACAAACAGATGGATGGCAATGAATTGAAGGGATGTCCACTGTGTGGTAGAAAATTGGCCACGTGGTAAGACAGGATCAGCAGGAACAGTGGTATCGAGCACACAGGCCACAGGGAGAGAGCAACAGGAAGATCCTCTATTTATATAGGGGGTCCAGACAGGAAGTGGGAGTGTGCTAAACACTACACCTAGGGTCAAACAGATATGGGGTCAAGTTCTGACCACTCCCCTTACACAGGAGGGTTAACCCTTTACAATCTTCTTGATCCAAGTCAAATTATAAATAATATTTCTTATAGGTAAATATATATATATATAAAAATTTATAGTATCATTCAATACAGGAAAATTTCTGCCCCTCAAAAAAAAACCAACCCAAAATTAACTAAATGTAAGGGAAAAAAAGAATATCTTTCTATGTATATTCTATGTAGTCTGAAAAATACTTCCAAATGCAAAAACATGTAACAGTGAGATGTTATTTGGAGTATACACTGAGTATACATGTATATATGTATGTATAAAGAAAATGTGTAGTTTTCCTTTTCTCCCTAAAGTAGTAATATTCCAAAAGTAGTAAAAATGTCCTTGTATCACATACGCTCCCAATCTAAGCTATATAAAGTTCTTCAACATTTTTTGACACTTTCTCTTCTTTAAAAAATATTCTTCCCTAACAAAAGTTCCAGACATGAGAGTCACAGACTGGGAAATAATTAAATTCCTTGAACAGATTTAACTGAAATATACTAATAATGACTTTAGTGACAGCTAAGTGGTACATGACGACCTAAGCTTTCTTTAGCCATTACGAACACTTGTGATTCAATCTTTATTCTCTTTCTCCTGTTCACACACACAGACCCTCAGAGTTCCCCTGGTGTATACTGTCATATCTCAATTCTTATTGCGCAGCATCTCGGTGTTCTTAAACTGTTATTTGTTATCTTTTTCAATTTTTTGTTTGTCTATTTGTCTGTTGCAAGTTTTTTTAATTGTTGTTGATGTTAGTAATTTGATTGGTTTTGCTAAACAATAGTAGTTACATTTTAAATTATTTATAAAATGTGTAATTATTTTGCAGTGCTTTATTTGTGGTGCCACAATGATCACCAAAGAACTGTTTCCCATCCTAGACCAGTGAGTACAAGAGCATATAATACAAACTAGTGCAGCTTTAGCAGCAAATATTAAGTGATATATTCTTACTGCTCACTGATGAAAGAGTGAATTCCTAGAGAAACTCAAGTTCTTGAGTTTTTTTCGTTTAAAGAATTTTACTTGTATATTTCACTTCGGCTGTCATTCTTCCATTGAACAGTAAGGTGAAGCAAATGTTCACTTCAGTAATTAAAAGCAAAATGCATAGAATATTCCAAAAACAAATGGGAATTCATAAGGAAAAAATCTTAGATGATCAAATTGAAGATTAGAAAATGAAGAAAGGTCATTATATTTCTCTGTTGATTTTTTATCTAAATGTTGTATCATGGTACATTAGGAATGCCAAAGATAAAGAAACAAATCTGCTCCTCGCAGCACTGCCATCAGAGTGGAAGGAATTAATATGTGTGTGTGTGGCAAACTCACTAAATGTATCACTTGATCTTTGCACCTTTTAGGATTGAGCAAAAAATTCCAGCAACAAAAAACTTGCAAGAAGGGCTGCTGTAAGAGATATTGATTGGTCTGATATAAGGAGAATTGTTCCAAAGTCCTTTAAAGGGTTTAAATCAGAGATAAATACTGTCAGATTCCTATTATGTGCTAGCTATATAGTGATTAAACAAAGTGAATATAAGTTGCTTGTGTAAACCAGTGCTCTTCAAATATGGCTTAAAGACTTACTTATGGTCACCCAAATTCAAAGTCAGAATCTGTTGTAATATTTGTAATGAAAATAGTATCATCACAATAGAAAATATAATATCATCAAAGGGGTTGGTATTAAAAATTATATCTAAGATGACCTGCAGAATTGGAAAGAATTGGTGAAAAGGCAATGTCCACATTTTAAAAGGTCATGTTCATTCATTCATCAACGAATACCTACAGAACTACATACACACTAAATCTCACTCTCTGCTGATCTAATTGGTATGTCTGTCCCAGGTTGGGAACTATAGGGTTAAAAAGTCCTCTAGGGACTTGAAGATTTTGTTATTCAATCCCACAATTCTGCTATCTCTTCATAAGCTCACGGCAAGGCCAGCTTGTTCTCCTTTCCTCCCCCTCCAGCCTTGCGTCGGGCAGGAGCTGCATTATCGGGACAAACATGTAAGGATAGGCCTGGTTGGGACCTCCAGAGGCTGTGCTTAGGCCTCTTGGATGGCGGAGGCATGGGGGGGGGGAGAATTGGAGCACTGGGGATGATAGATATAGTTTTGGGTTGGAGAAAATTCAGGGGATTTGCTTATGGATTCTGTCTCTGCTTTGTAACTTCTATCTGTAACCCTCTCTCCAAATACAATTCTGTTTTTTTCTCCAATTCGTTTGAGAGCTTCACTCTGTCGGCTCTTTAAACCCACGACATATGTCTCAGCTTTTGTTCTGGGTGAACAATTGGCTAACTCTTCTTCATCAAAACATTGTCTGAGATATAGCATGAAGACTGTAAAATACTTTCAGACAAATTAAGATACGGTCATTGTAACAATATTAACTCTGATAAAATCTTACACTGGGTACAATTATTTATACCATTTGTGTGTATATGTCTAAATACATATGGATGAATATATATGCATATGAGTATAAAGAAGTGTGTGTAAGGGGAAGGGTGTGCTTTTCCCCCCTATTTTTTCCATTGTTAGGCTGTTGTATGTGGCATATCTCAAGATGCGTAGGTTTGTTTTCCAGGATGATATCAAGTGTGTATTTTCTCTCTGCAGAACAAAAGGAATCTCAGTTAAATCACATCAAGATATGTAAAAAGTGAAAATATTTTCTGCATCTTTAGGTAAATATTCATGTGTTTCTCTGAGAAATAGGGAGACAGTATCTGTAATATCAACCTCCTATGTCTTGTTACTCTTCCTTTGTGGAGTAGAAATATTTACAGCAGTTAATAATTGATGTTAATGTTTTTAATCTGCCTAATTATGGGGAAAAAAACCTACACCAGAATCATGGACTTCATTGAGGAGTACAATATTTATAAATATATGTCAGTTTTACTCCTGTTTAGTAGAAAAAAAATATTAATTCATCATTATGTAAGGGCATTTGGATGAAAATACAAAAGATGGTCTGGAAACAGCAGCACAGCTGTAAGCAATCCAGGAAACAGACTATATTTAGGATAACTTTCTAATGTCTGTGACAGATCTAGAGAAGACACATTACTAGACCTATTGTTTATCAACATAGACGAACTAATTAGAAAGATTGTCTGTCACAGGTTCAGTTGAATCTGCTGGTGAGTATTCAATACCATGCTGACATCACACCAGCTTTGAAATGAAAGTGCAGACTGGAGCAAAGCATCTGGGCTTGTAGTTCAGACTGTAACATGAGAGGCTTCCTGATTCTGATTACTGCTTCTGGTTTATGGTTTTGGAGTGTTGGTCTTTTCCGCTGCACTGGATGCAGTGGAAAAGACCAACTGGCTTCTGCTGCTGCTTCTGCTTTTGCTCTTCTGTGAAATATCTAAGGAAAATTGTGCATTGCACTATCACTCCATTAAATTCCAATTATTTCAACCACAGGGCTTTNGGAGGGCCTTATTCATGAGTTCTGGCTATCTTAAACCAGGGCAAATGTCAAAAGTAGAGGCAGCATGGGCTGCCCTGTTTGAATTCACAACCATTGAGTGACGGGGACCAGGTGAAGAGTCAGAACTCTGAATTTTAGGAAAAAGGGCTTTCAGATTTTTAAGGAACTAGTGATTGGCACCACTGGAAAACTGTTTTCAGGAACAAGGGAGCAGAACAGAGTTGACATCTCCATAAGAACATCTTTTTTAGAGCCTTAGTAATCTTGATACCTTCATGTAAGCAGGCAGGCAGGGAAGGTAGGAGACCAGCAAGACTGAGTAATGGCCTCATGATCAAACTAAGAAGGATATGCATAAACATTTGAACTCGAGATATATATCTTAGGAAGAATAGTAAGACACTGCCCAGGTGTGTAGGAATGGCATAAGAAAAGCTAAGGCACGTGGTACAGTTGGAGCTAAATTTGGAAAGGAATACTAAGAACGGTAAGATGGTTTCCAGAGGTGCATTACTTAGAAAAGGAAGATGAATCTCCCAGTAAAGAAGACAGATGAAAAAGTAAAATCTAGCATGGAGAAAGATGATGAAATCAACAATTTTTTGCCTCAGTTTTCTCTGGTAATCACTCTTCACATATCTCTTTAGTATCTGAACCACAAGGCAAGGACTGAGGGAACAAATATCTTCACAATATAGAAGTTCAGATCTGTGACCACCTGAGAAACTCAAGCATACACAAAATCATGGGATCAAATAAATGAATCTCAGGGTCCTGAAGAAATTGGCAGATGTATTCACTAATACACTTTTCATGATGTTTCAAAAATCATGACAGTGGGGGAAATCCCTAGTGACTGAAGAAAAGGGAATATTGCATCCCTTTTAAAAAAAGTAGTAAGAAGGAATCTGGGAATTATCGATCAGTCAACCATACCTCCGTGTCTGGTAAGATCATGGAATAGATCCTCTTGGGAGACGCCAAAACATATGGAAGACAAGTGATGTCACCAATGGCAAGCCATGTCTGACTAATAAAATTATTTTTCTGTCCTAGAGTGATTGCATCAATAGACAAGAAAGGAGCAACCAGTATCATCTATCTAGACCTCTGTAAGGACTTTGATAGGGTCGCCTACAACATTTTTGCCTGTAAATTGGAGAGGTACGATTTTGATGGCTATATCCAAAAAGTTAATGTCAATGACTCAATCAAAGAATCACAAAATCACAGAATTATTGAGGCTGGAATAGACCTCTGAGATCAAGTCCAACCTATGACCTAACACCACCACACCGACTAGACCATGTCACTAAGTGCCACATCCAATCTTTCCTTAAACACCTCCAGGAACAGCAACTTCATCATCTCCCTGGGCAGTCCATTCCAGTGTCTAATTATTCTTTCCATGAGGAAGTTCTTCCTAACATCCAGCCTAAACCTCCCCTGGTGCAGCTTCAGGTCATGCCCTCTCATCTTGTCACAAGTTGCCTAGGAGAAGAGCCAAATCCTCACCTTTCAGGTAGCTGTAGAGTGTGACAAAGTCCCCCTTGAGTCTACCCTTCTCCTGGCTTAACAATCTCAACTCCCTCAGCCTCTCCTCATAAGACTTTCCCTCCAGTCCTTTTGCCAGCCTCGTCACTCTCCTGTGGACCCAGTCCAGCACCTCAATGTATTTCTTGAAGTGAGTGGCCCAGAATTGCACACTGCTTAAGGTGAGGCCTCACCAGAGCTGGGTACAGTATGTACAATGTCCAAATGGAAACCAGTAATAAGCAGCAGTGTCCCTCACAGATTCATATTGCTACCAAAACTATTTTATATCTGAAATCATGATTAGTAATTCTATGATTTTATGAATACTGCATTTGATTGTGTCTATTTGGGATCATTATCTGTTACTGCAAAATCTGATAATGGGAACTGTAAATGGATACTGAGAAAGCAGAGAACTGTGCTATAGATCTTGTTAGTGATACCAAAGAATGTAAACACTGAAATATTGTGGGAGAAAGGTATAGAAATGTATACAGACAGTTTTATATAGCGAAGCAACACTATGTATTTCAGCTGAAGTTAACAAATGGTGTTTATCTCTCAGCTAAGTGCAGCCATCTGGGTAGCGCTTGAAGTTTGGTTTTTAATCTTATTCTGTTCTTTTTCTGTAGCCGTGGGGACCACTTGTCTCTTCTAAAATATCTATTCAGGGTAAACCGAATGAATAACTTTTTAAATTAACTGAAGAGAAAGCCTAGGCGATAACAGTAGTCACCCTAATACTTATTCACAAGATAAAGTGATATTGAATGAATACTATGCAACGGAGAAATATATTATTGAAGTGGGGATCTAGATGAAGTGTTATTTATTACTCTCTCATAAAACTGTTATGGAAACTAAATAAATTCCTTCTTTGATTCAAAGAATGATAAAATGAGGTAAGATAATTAATAGAAAACCTAGTGTTTGTGCCACCAAATATATTTTTATCAAAGCACTGTGAAGGGAAAGAGAAAGGAAAAGCCTTCATCCTATGCATTTTCCTAATTCCTCCAGATATTAAAGCCAAAGGCTTATAGAATAAGTGTTCTTCTTAGGCCTCCATCACACTAAGCAAGATGAAATATTTAAAGCAGTCAGTATCTCTAAACTGATTATTCAGCTACTTTACTTATAATTATTTCTGCATTATTTCAATGGTAGAAGTTAGCTTCTGGAACTTTCAGAAGTTTTTGCATAGCAGAATGTATTTAGTTTCTCTGGGCTATAGTTTTCTAGGAATTTCACTGAATACCTCTTTAAAAGCATCAGGGAAGTAATCCTGAATGAAATGAAAATGAAAAGTCATGATTCAATGATGAATCGACCAACTTTCAGCTACTCCTAATGGCAAAAGTCCTTTTAAGGGAAGTATACATATATATATTTGTATGTATGTATATAACAACTTAGCAATAATTTTGCCATAAAACCAAGTGATAATGACATCCTTGTTTGTAAAAGTCTCAGAGCACTCTGCTCCAGGACAGATTTCCTCAGCTTCCATGGTTTTAATTACCTTTCTGATCTCTTCAGAAGGTAACGCTATCATATAGATCACATAACTTGAAAACCTACTGTCTCTTTGTCTAGTCAGATTGCCATGACCTGGGATTTAGTCCTTAAAAATTTTGGTGTAAGCGAAATCACTGAAACAAACAAGGCAAGGTAAATTGCTGGCACACTTCTACTTGTCACATTTCTGAAACACATATCTTGCATCATCAATTAGTTACCCCCCATAACAAAGGTTTATATAAGAACTTGTTCAACACTGCATTTGTGTTCCCTAAATATTTATTAATATAAAAATCAAATAACTTAGGGTAAGAAATACTATTAAAAGAGCATTTTTAATGGNATTCCAATTAGCCTTAAACCAGCACAATGACACAAAAATACTTTTGTAGCACACTTGGGAAGGGAAACAAGAGGATGCAGACAGCCTGATGACAACTGCTCTTTGACTCTAGACACAGAGAAAGTAAAAGAAATTGGTCTGTAACTACATTATTAGGAAAGTCATTGAAATCTTTGGCTGTCAGTTGAGTATAGAAAGTGAAAAATCAAGCAGAGCTAGAGCCAAATTCTCCAGCACCCATGTGGTGAGACAGCATCACCGGTGTACGTACAAGTGAACATTTGTGTGTAGTAAAATAGAAATTCTGATCTGTGGATATAGATCTCTACAGAAAGAACGAACTCCACAAAGAAACACAACATCAGTGAATAATGAAAGAAATGACGAGTAGACAAGATGAGAATGTGACAGATTTTGACATCCACCATTACATACAATTGCTTATCTAAAATTCAAAATTAATCTTTCTTTTCTTCCTTTAGTATAATTTCATATGAACCATTAACATCTAGAGTATAATGCCTGTGTTCCTAGGTTTACCCCTGAGAAATTCCACTGACTCCATGCAGTTTCTTCTGGCTTATATCAGGATGAGGACGATGAAAATCAAACTGTTTTCTATTTTAACAGAAAGAGGAAAAACATATTATAGAATTTTGATATAGTATATTCTGCTACAGCTTCAGGAAACAAATTCTTTTAAAAAAACCCTTTCCATAGCATTTTTTAGTGTCTGAGTTAACCTTTCCAAACACATTAACCTTTGTATTGCTCCATAGTGAATTTTATCTGTTGTAAATCATATGACAATCATATCTTACATGATAATCATCTTACATTATTATTTCTGTGTTACTCTTTTAGTCATAACAGATAATATTTAGTTTTCTTTGGGATTTTGTTAACTGATGTCGTATTAATACCATATCAGAACTCTATCTTATTACAGCAATTTGTGGGCTTAGGAAGAAATCCCAAGATAGATGTAGAAGCAGTTCACGTTTTAACTAAAAATATTAACTATATCCATACAAAATAAAAAGTAAATCAGGACTTGTTTTTATATTATTTTAAAAAATATATATTTAATAGTTTTAATAATAAGAATTGTTATTTTAAAAAAATAGTTTTTCAGCTAATTGAGATGTTGTCCTATAGGGCCAATATTTATTTGACACGTAGGTTTATAAAATTAGTATTTAAATGCTTGACTGACAGTTAACATCTGACATTTGAAAACACGGATATTAAAATATAAGTGGTTCAAACCACTTTCTGGTTTTCATGTAGCTTACCATTGTTAGGCATGGGTAAGAATAAACAAAGTACTTTCCAGAAATACAAGTTTTAAATAAATGACATGCAAAAAAATCCCATTTCTTTCCTTATAAAATTAATTCTTGTATTCTAAAACTTTTTTCAGTCGCAATAGCGTTAATCTATCCTAACTTACCCACAAGAAATACATGTTAAAAGAACATCTTCAGATATGAATATCTCTTGTGATAGTGCACTCTGCACTTCAAAGCTAAAGACATGTTTTCTATCTATGAACCAGTAACCTTTTAATATAACTGAGTAACTACTGAATTCTCTGTCCTGTATGTCTTGAGACTTCATTTGAATCTTATGGAGTACTCTGACTCTGACCTTTTCATGCAAGATAAGTCAAGTGTGGTGACATTATCAAAATCTGCATTTTATTATTTTTATACTCATCACTTCTTAACACTGCATGAAAAATTATGCCATCTTTTTCCTTCAGTTGCAGTAAAATATTGTTTTGCAAGACTCTTCACACATTTATTAAGACTCTAAAAGCAATGTCAGCCCAGATAAGACTGTCTGAAGCTTCTTTTTCAATTGCTCTATGTTTATACTTCACTAGTACAAACCCAGTTGCCAAATAACTGAAGTTACTTCAGATTTTTAGCTGAATTTCATGTATTGAATGTCAGAGCTACTAAAACTAGGCAAATATTACTAATTTAATATTTCCCCATGTAAATATTGTATCAGATACACATTTTAAAAAATTGAATCAGAGTTGAATCCATGTGTTTTTCTTACTGATAGTGTGTTCCGATACAGTGATTTGTTAAAAGAGTAATATAAAATAATATGGAAAGTTTAAAGCCTGAAACAATTTAGGACAGAAGTATTTAGATGCAAGTATATGTAACATTGTAATGGAGGGGTAATTAATGCAAGATGGTATTTTTAAAAAAATAATATTGTTCATTAATTTTTAATATTCAGAACTCTCACCACCCTGACCACTATTTTTTAGTAATAATTATCAAGTTATTTTGCAACAATCATGTGAACGTTATACAAATAATAACATAGGATCTAGA
>WBNM01016544.1:36041-89205 GCA_013399055.1 Ramphastos sulfuratus | reverse complement strand
GGTCTCTTCCAACCTGGTGGAGTGTATGATTCCAATACTGCACCCAGTTCTGGTGTCACCAGCATGAGAAGGACACAGAGTTGCTGGAGTGAGTCCAGAGGAGGTCACAAGTATGATCCAAGGGCTGGAGCATTTCTACTCTGAGGATAGGTTGAGGGAGCTGGGGTTGTTCAGTCTGGAGAGAAGATGATTCTAGGGGAACTTACATCCCCTAGGATGTTAAGGAGGATACCTTCCAGTACCTGAAGGGTATCCTCAAGACCAGGATCCTCAGAGGTCTTGTCCAACCTCCCTGCACACAGTAGGGATCAGGCTGCCCAGGGACACAGCAAGTCTGATCTTGAATGTCTCCAGGGATAGGGCCCCTCAGCCACATTCCTGGGCAGCCTGTTCCAGTGTCTCACCACTCACATTGTGCAGAACTTCCTCCTCATGTCCCACAAAAACCTACCCTGCTCCAGTTTCAAACCATTGCCCCTTGTCCTCTCACCACAGGCCCTTCTAAACAGTCCCTCCCCCGCCTTCCTATAGATCCCCTTCAGATAGTGAAATGCAGCTCTAAGGTCTTCCTGGAGCCTTCTCGTCTCTAGGCTGAACAACCCCAACTCTCTCATCCTGTCTTCATGTGAGGAGTGCTCCAGCCCTCTGATCATCTTTATAGCTTCCTCCAGACCTCCTCCATCAGGTCCATGCTTCTCTTGTGTTGGAGTCCCCAGAGCTGGACACAGCACTGCAGGTTAAATCTCAGCAGAGCAGACTAGATTGGCAGTATGACCTCTCTCCATCTGCTTGCCACACTGTTTTTGATGAATCCCAGGATATGATTTATATTCCCTTCTCTACAAAACTATTTAATTTCGGTTCTTGGATCTTTTATTGATTAGATGAAGAGCAATCTAATAAAAGGTAGGTGTCACAGCACTACCATCCAGTTAACATATTGTTTTAGCTACCTGTGCAGCCCTCCCTACCTCCCAAGCTTAGTTAAATAGGTTTTTCAGTTTCTTCTGAGCACTTCAGCAGCTCTCCTAGACTTTGTGTCCTCACAGCTGGTTACTGAAGCAGCAGTTCTGTTTGCAGTGCAAACAGCTCAGTATTTAGCAGACCATTGTATTTGCTTTCCATGGAATGTTGATGTTCAAGTGGTTCTTCACTGATTGTTGAATGCTGGAGGAGGACTTGGAGGAGCAGGAGGTTGCAGGTGAAGAAAAAAAGCTAATGAAGTATGGAATGTGTCCAGCAATGCATCTTCCCTGAGCGGGTTAGGATATAGAGCATCCATCACCAACAAATGAGCACATGGACTTGTGCAAGGCATTTGACACTGTCCCACATGGCATCCCTGTCTCTAAGGTATGGACTTGATGGATGGACCACTCAGTGGATAAGGAACAGGCTACATGGTTGCGCTCAAAGAGTTATGGTCAATGTCTCAATGTCTGGTGGAGACCAGGGACAAGTGGAGTTCCTCAGAGGTGTGTCCTGGGTCCAGTGCTCTAACATTTTTGTTGGTGACATGGGCAGTGGCATTGAGGCACCCTCAGCAAGTGTGCAGATGACACCAAGCTGTGTGGTGCTCTGGACTCACTTGAGGGCAGAGATCCATCCAGAAGGGTCTTGACAGGATTCAGAAGTGGGACAGTGACAACAGCTTTAGGTTCAGCGAGTTGCAGTGCAAGGTCCTGCATCTGCCAATCCTGGGTACAAATCCAGGCTGAGTGCAGAGTGGGCTGAGGGCAGCCCTGAAGAAAGAGTCTTGGGAGTGTTGGCTGCTGAGAAGCTCACCATGAGCCAGAAGTGCCCTCATGCAGCCCAGAAGGCAGCTGTGTGCTGGGCTGTAGCAAGAGCAGTGTGGCCAGCAGGGCAAGAGAGGGAATTCTGCCTTTTGGTCTGCTGAGACCCCACCTCCAATACTGCATCCAGTTCTGGTGTCCCCAGTGTAAGAAGGACACAGAGCTGTTGGAGAGAGTCCAGAGCAGACCACAAAGATGATCCAAGGGCTGCAGCACCTCTGCTATGAGGACAGGCTGAGGGAGCTGGGATTGTTTCTTGTAACACCTAACCTGGTGTTTCTCTTGTCTTGTCACTTGTTCCTTGGGAGAAGAGACCAACTCCCAACTCACTGCAGCCTCCTTTGAGAGAGCTGTAGAGAGCAATGAGGTCTCCTCTCAGCCTCTTCTCCAGACTAAACACCTCCAGTTCCTTCAGCTGCTCCTCACTAGACCTGTTCTGCAGAATCTTCCACAGCTTTGTTGTTCTTCCCTGGACCTGCTCTAGTCCTTCAATGTCCTTCTTGTTGTAAGGGCCCCAGGACTGAAGATGTGGCCTCCCCAGTGCTGAGTACAGGTGCAGTGATAGTCTGTGTCACACAAAGCATTGAGAGCAACCCAGGGCTGTAGGCAATCTGGTCTAGTGGAAAATGTCCCTACTCAGTGCAGGAGGCTTGGGCTGCATGACCTTTTGAGGTTCTTTCCAACCCAAACCATTCTGTGGTCCTATGAAAAAAGTGTTAGTCAGATATGAAAAACATCCTGCTCCATTCTGAGGTGATGGAAGGGAAAGCAAGCTCAGGCTCAGTCTGATGGTGCTGGGAGCAATGTTACAGCTGCCTGACAAATGGGGAAAGTGGATTTTCTACAGAGCTCAGCTCCCACAGCCTGCTTTGTTTTTGGTGACAGCTGTAAGGTGCTCAGCGTGCAGCAATCAGCAAATCTGAGTTTTCACTTTTCTTCCTGCTAACTTCACATATTCAAGAGGTGGCAAATGGAGCTGTTAAGAGGAGGTGCAATAAATTGCATGGTGCATGTGCCTGCTGTGCACACCAGTTCCCATAAGAGGGGCTGCATAGGCACAGCAGCCTTCTCATTGTGATTTTTCTTGGCTTTTTTTTTATTTTTTCCTTCTTTCTGGCTGACTATTGGAAATGCAAAAAAAAAAAAAAAAAGAAAAAAGAGAAATGTGCCTGGTGTGGGGGGGGCTGCTGCTGCTGCTTGTGGCATGGCCAAAGCCTGACTTCAGATGGCCCCTGTTGCTGTGCTGTGTCATTAATGCAGCTCACAGCGGCTAGGCTGAGAGAGGACTTCAGTGTTTATTAGGGGAATATAATCATTTAAGCCTGAATAAGCTTCAAAGCTCTAATGTGGCTGTTTGGCCAACAGAAATGAGATGTAAATTTGTGCTGAATAGCTGCTGATTACAGAAAGATGATTAATGGGAAGATTTAAAATTGATTTATGTGCGCAGTTGTCAGGGCCTTGAGCCATCAATGGAATATTAGGGCTGTGAAAAGCTTTGGGGAGATTAGAGACCCGGGGAGCAGAGGCAAAATAATGCAGTTGCTGGAGAGTCTGATATGGTGAATGGGGCCATCTATAATCAACTCAAATTTGGGGTATGCCTGGAGAGGTTGGACTTTGCCAGCACAGCGCATGGACAGTTGTATGACTTTGCCAGAAGCAGCAGACACTGAGAAATTCAATCTGGTTTCTTTTCATTAAATGCACCTTAATCTGGATTATTTGCATTAAATACACCTTAATCTGGTTTCTTTTCATTAATGTACTTTTTGATCAAGTATTTTTCTTTCTCTTTTACTGGAAACTCTTAAAATTATTTCCTCACTTTCTGCAAATTAGGTGTGTAAGAAGCATGTGGACATGGCATTTCAGGACCTGGTTTAATGGCCATGGTGGTCATGGTTGAGTTGGTGGTTGGACTGGGTCATCCTAGAAGCCTTTTCCACCTCAAACAATTCTATGATTATAGACAGCTGAGGGCAATGATAAATGATTCAAGTTAATATTTTTGCATTAAAAATACATTGAGTGCTTTGTGTTATCTTCATTGTAGTAAATCAGGGAATTCTTTTGGATGGAAAAGATCTCTGAGGTTTGTAGATTAATAGAATGATTTAGGTTGGAAAGGGTCTTAAATATCATCCACTTCCAACTCCCCTGCCTTGGACAGGGACATCTCCCACTAGAACAGGTCACTCAAGGCCCCAACCAACCTGGCTTTGAACACCTCCAGGGAGGGGGTGTCCACAACCTCCCTGGGCAACCTGTTCAGTCTCACCACCCTCACTGGAAACAATTTCTTCCTAATCTCCAATCTAATTCTGCTCTCTTCAGTCTTAAAGCCTGCTCTAGTTAGAGGTGTCCCTGCTGACTGCAGGGAGGTTGTACAAGATGACCTTTCAGAGTCCCTTCCAACCCAGTGCAATCTGTGAAGCTGTCACCCCATCCAACTGTAAACAGCTGAAGCTCCAAATAAATGTTGATTTATTTAAATGTTAGGACACCATTAAAGTTAAGAATAGAAGCTTTCTTTCTTTCTGCCTTAGCAAGTAATTCTGTGAACCTCTTGGCACCCTTGGATGATGAGGCAAAGCGCAAGGTCTACACCTAGGTTGGGACAACCCTTGATGTCGATCTGGGCTGGGGGATAATGAGATTGAGAGCAGCCCTGCAGGGCAGGACTTGGGGGTGCTGGTGGGTGAGAAGCTGGACATTAGCCAGCAATGGGCACTGTCAGCCCAGAAGGCCAATGGCAGCCTGGGCTGCATCCAAAGCAGTGTGGCCAGCAGATGGAGAGAGGTGATTCTGCCCCTCTGCTCTGCTCTGCTGAGACCTCACCTGCAGTGCTGTGTCCAGCTATGGGCTCCCAGCACAAGAGAGACATGGACCTGCTGGAGTGGGTCCAGAGGAGGCCACAAAAGTGATCAGTGGCCTGGAGGACCTCTGGGGACAGGCTGAGGGAGCTGGGGTGTTTTAGCCTGAAGAACAGAATGGTCCTGCAGCATGAGGGTGCTGGAACACTGCAGTAGGTTGCCCAGGGAGGTAGTTGAGGCTCCATCTCTGGAGATACTCAAGGTCAGGCTGGACAGGGCTCTGAGAAACCCAATCTAGTGGAAGGTGTCCCTGCTAAGTGCAGGGGAGTTGGACTAGATGACCTTTGGAGGCCACTTCCACCCCAAATCGTTCTATGGGGAGCGTGGACAGTATCCCAGGAGCTTTGAGGAAGGCAAGGATTTCCTTCTAAGCCCCAAAATCTTTGCTGTGCTGTGAGTCCTTCTGCAGATCTGGCTGTGCTGGTCTCCTGGTGTTCAAACCATGCAATGTCAGCACTGTTTGTTCTGGCACTTGTGAGATTGTTCTGCACTGAGTGTTACATGAGGCAGGGAAAAGTGATTTAATGGTCTTGTGTTTCTTCATTGCCTTTTTCATGCTCATCTGCCTTGTCTTCCCCTCAATTGCTGGATGGTGATTAGAAATGGATGGTGATGTGAAAAAGATGCTGTTTAACATCTCTATCAGTGACATAGGCAATGGGATTGAGACGTTCCCAGCAAGTCTGAGATGACACCAAACTGTGTGGTGTGGCTGACACACTTCAGGGAAGAGATCCACCCAGAGGGACTTGGACAGGCTGGAGGGGTGAGCTCAAGCCAACCTCATGAAGTTCAACAAGGCCAAGTGCAAGGTCCTGCACCTGGGTCAGGGCAATCTCAAGCACAAATCCAGGCTGTGCAACAAGTGGTTTGAGAACAGTCTGGAGGAGAAGGACTTGGGGCTGTCAGCTGGTGACAAACTCCTCGTGAGCCAGCAATGGTCACTGACAGCCCAGAAGGCAGCTGTGTGCTGGGCTGCATCCAAGGCAGGGAGAGCAGCAGGACAGGGAGGGGATTCTGCCCCTCTGCTCTGCTCGGACCCCACTTGCAGCACTGCATCCAGTTCTGGTGCCCTCAGCGTAAGAGGGACATGGAGCTGCTGAAGCAGTTCCTGAGGGGACCACAAAGGTGATTGGAGGCTGGAAAAGCTCTGCTATGGGGACAGGCTGAGAGAGCTGGGGCTGTTCAGCCTGGAGAAGAGAAGGCTCCAGGGACACTTTAGAGCAGCGTTCCAGTATCTGAAGGGGCTACAGAACAGCTGGAAAGGGTCTTTTGACAAGGGTTTGTAGTGACAGGATGAGGGACAGTGGCTTTGAGCTGGAAGAGGGAGATTGGAGCTGGATGGAGACTGGAGATTAGGAAGAAATTCTTTGAGGTGAGAGTGGTGAGACACTGGATGGGTTATCCAGGGCGGTTGTAGATGTCCCCTCCCTGGAGGTGCTGGAAGCCTGGTTGGGTGAGACAACCTGGTCTAGTGAGAGGTGTCACTGCCCATGGGAGGGGGATTGGAACTAGATGATCTTTATTGTCCCTTCCAACTCAAACCATTCTATGAGTCTGTGAATTCAGATGAATAGAGAATTTCAAACCTTTACACCTCCCCTCCACCAAAAAAAAAAAAAAAAAATTGTGGGGAACAGTAGGGGTTTGCAAATACTACATTGTTGTGCTCTGGGCAGTGGTCAGAGCAGCCTCTGATTAGAGATGCTGGAGAGGGGCTCTGCTGCTCTTTTTCAATTTGCTTGTGCTCACCTCCAGCTGTGTTCTCCTGCCATTTGCATTCTGCTGCTGACACCTTTCATTGATCATGCAAATGATCAAAGTCTGAGCAAAACTTCCGTCCCGTCCTCATTTTTCTTCCTTTTGCACCTTGGTGTGCAGCACTGCGAAGTCTGAGGTGACTTTGTCCTGGTGTCTCTTCAATTTTCAACAGCTTGGATCATGCAGATCTGTGAACAGGCAATAAATTTAGTCATGTACATTTCATATATATTTCATCAGAAGTATGCACTGCAAACTATTTCTTCAACTTTTAATTGCTCTTCTTTCTCAGGTTCATAGATTTTATAGAATCCTTTTGATTGGAAAAGACCCTTAAGATACCCAGTCCAACCATTCTCTAACTCTGTCAAGGCTGGTGCTAAACTGTGGTCCTCAGCACCACATCTCTGCCTCTTGGAAACACCTTCGGGGATGGGCACTCAACCAACTCTCTGGGCAGCCTGTGCCAGTCTTTGAGAACCCTTTCAGTCAAGAAGTGTCTTTTGTATCCAACCTGAACCTTCCCTAGCACAAAACCTACCCTGCTCCAGTTTCAAACCATTGCCCCTTGTCCTCTTACCACAGGCCCTTCTAAACAGTCCCTCCTCAGCCTTCCTGTAGGTCCCCTTCAGATACTAAAATGCAGCTCTAAGGTCTTCTTGGAGCCTTCTCTTCTCCAGGCTGAGCAGCCCCAGTTCTTTCAGCCTGTCCCTAGAGGAGAGGCTCTCCATCCCTCTGATCATCTTTGTGGCCTCCTCTGGACCTGCTCCATCAGGTCTATGCTTCTCTTGTGTTGAGGATCCTGAGCTGGGCACAGCACTGCAGGTGAGGTCTCAGCAGAGTAGAGCAGAGGGACAGAATCACCTCTCTCCATCTGTTGGCCACACTGCTTTGGATGCAGCCCAGGCTGCCATTGGCCTTCTAAGCTGCAAGTGCCCATTGCTCAGTCACATCCCACTCCTTGTCTACCAAACTCTCTGACTTAACAGAGTAGGAGACTTTATGATCTAAAAGATCTTTTCCAACAGAAATGATTCTGTAATTCAAAACTTCTTTTAGTGACGCCTGAACCACCCCCAGGCAAAGCAAAGCTTCTGCTTTAGTCACACAGCTCTGGAGCTGAACATCTGAGCCATGCTGTACATGGCAGGAGGTGTTGATAAAACTTGGCAGGCTTTAAAGCAGCTGAATTTTGGGACTGGCCTGTCTGTAAGTGGTGGATGGAAGAGGCGAGATGGTGATACAGCCTTCTTTTACAGCAGGCACAGCCCTGCAAAAACCTCTGCAGTGCAGAGGCAAAAAAAAAAAAAAAAAAAGAATGCTTAGGGCTCTGCCTGGCTTTCACTGGAGATGTAGCCTTAGGTGACCTCACTGAAGTCACTGAGACAGTGCAGAGGAGAGCCCGCTTATTATTTGCATTAGTTCTGTGATAGGAGAGCAGGTGGAAAGCCAGCAGGCAGCTACAAAAAGAAAACAACGAAGATTTTGGGCTTTGTGATAGGAGCAGAGCAGCAAAGGGAATGGGAGAAGCAGACTGGCAGATGAAGTTGAGAAGCAGCAAGGGAGTGTGTGTATGGGAGCAGGGCTGGAGGCCACTAATTGGCAGCCAGGTCTTAACATCAGCTGCATAAAAGGAAATCAAAGAGACTGCCCAAATGTTGCTGGGATGTGCTGGAGCATGTCCAGAGAAGGGCAGTGAAGCTGGTGAAGGGTCTGGAGAACTGGTCCTCTGAGGAGTCACCAGAGGCACTGAAGTTGTTTAGACTGGAGAGGAGGATGCTAAGAGGAGACCTCATTGTTTTCTACAACTCTCTGAAAGGAGGTTGGAACCAGTTGGGGGTTGGTGTAAGGGTGGACTTGTCAGTGCTGGGTTAGGGGTTAGACTTTGATGATCTTAAAGGTCTTTTCCAAAATAAACCATTCTGTGTGGGGTATCTCAGATGCTTTCACTCATTCAGAGCCTGCGATCTATGCCCAAATAAAAAAAAAAAAAAGAGTGAAAATGCATAAACAAATTCCCAATGTTGCCTTTGTGTGCCAACAGATAGCAGAATTAATGTGCATGTGCTGCTGAGCTCCACGTGGTGGGGTGGAAAGTTAAAAGGGAAAGGATGGAGGCTTCTTTAGCCAAGGACCCTGTCAAATGAGTGATGGGAACAGCACCAGGTTGCATGACACAGAGATGTTGCTCTCTACAACTCTCTGAAAGTTGCAGTGCAATGGGGGTTGGTCTCTTCTCCTGAGGATCAAATGATAGGAGAGGAAATGGCTTGAAGTTGCACCAAGGGAGGTTTAGACTGTATCTTAGAAGCAACTTCTTGGCTGAAAGTGTTCTCAAAGACTGGCACAGGCTGCCCAGGGAGGTGAAGGAATCCCCATCCCTGGAGGTGTTTTGAAGAGTCAGAGATGTGGTGCTGAGGGCCATGGTTTAGCACCAGCCTTGGCACAGTTAGAGAATGGTTGAATTGGATGATCTTGAAGGGCTTTGCCAACCAAAATGAGTCTGTGATTCTATGGTCCATGGAGGGAGTCCATCTGGGAAGGTTCCAGGTAAGTCTTAAGCTCCCTTTTGCTCTTTAAGACTCCTAGGATTGTGCTAACTGTGTAATTTTGCCTTCAGCAGTGCCAGGTTGTGTGGAATGAGCAATTCTGTGATTCTGTGATGTGACACTTGGGGATGTGGTTTAATGACTGTGGTAGTGTTGGATTGATAGTTGGACTTGATGATCTTAGAGAGCTTTTCCAACCAAAACCATGCCATGATTCTATGAAAGATGCTTGAAATTTCCATACCTCCTTTAGCAGCCACTAAAGAGAATTGAATTACTGAAAACCAGTAACAGAAATTCTCCTTGCAAAAAAATAAAAAAAGCATCCCTTATGCAAACCAAATAAACAAAAGCTTTGAGATGCTCATCCCTGCTGTCAGTATTTATTTTTGTGGAGCAGCAGCTTTTTTGTGTGTGTGCTGTGCTGTGGTAGCAAATTGCAGTCCTGGAATCCTGGGGATTAGAAAGAAGGCTGAATAACAGGACAGCTGGTGGATGTGGTTTAAAATTGTCCATTTAACCCAAGGCCACTCCACTGAGTGCTTTTGAGCTCTTGGAGTTGTAGTTATGTGTGAGATCTTGGGCCTCTCTCCAGGCAGCCAGCCTGCATGAATTGCACACTTCCTATTGATGGAGCTGAGTGCAACCTTTAGCTTCTGTTAACTCACCAGCAGCGGCTTGCTGGAAATCCCTGATTCGGAAATAGGTCTCCTATAAATGATTTAACACCAGGCCATTGGAATGCATTTGTGTTTCCCAGCTTACGGCTCTGAAAGACAGAGAGAGAACATTCAGCACCAAATCAACAGCTGCATTTTTTGTTTAATCCTGCAGATGGGGTTGATTTATATCTCAGAAATGGGGTGCTGCAGAGAGGGCTTCCGACATTGCACAGATTTTGTTTGTACTTTGGTTTTCCCATGCCCGTATTTTCAGCCGGATGCTGTCTCTTTAAGCTGATGAGTTTTCTTTTCCAGTAACCATCAGGTGCTGCTTTCTATCCTCTACTCTGTATTCTTTGTTGGTCAAAATGACCCTGCTTTACCTTGGAGGCTGGAACTCAATGTTCTCCAGAGGTCCTCTCCAGCCCCTACCATCCTGTGACATACTTGTCTGACACCCATCTCTAGTGGGACCAGGCAGAAGGTGCAGTGGCTCATACTCCTGTCCCCTACTCAGTGAAGGATGTAAAAGCAGAAGGGGGGCAGCTGCCTGCAGTCTCTGGGGAGAGGCAACTCTGTCTGAAGAAAATGGGGAAAAGGATCTGGGAGTGCTGACAGACAGCAGACTAACCATGAACCAGCTATGTGCCCTTGCAGCCAAGAAGGCCAATGGCATCCTGGGGTGCATCAAGAGGAATGTGGCCAACAGGTCAAGGGACTTTCTCCTCCTGCTCTACTCTGCCTTGGTGAGACCACAGCTGGAGTGTTGTGTCCAACTCTGGGCTCCAGTTCTGGACTTGCTGGAGAAGGTACAGCAAGAGGCTACAAAGATGATGAGGTGTCTGGAACACCTGTGCGCTGAGGAAAGACTGAGAGAATTGGGGCTGTTTAGTGCTGTTTAGTCTGGAGAAGAGCAGCCTGAGGGGGAGATCTCATTAATGCTGATCAATACTTAAAGGGTGGGGGTCAGGAGGATGGGACTGGGCTTTATTCAGTGGTGCCCAGTGACAGGACAAGGGCTAACAGGCACAAAGTGGAACATAAGAAGCAACTTCTTTAATTTGAGGGTGCTGGAGCCCTGGAGCAGGATGCCCAGAGATGTTGTAGAGTCTCCATTTCTGGAGACATTCAAAACCTGCATGAATGTGCTCCTGTGTGACCTTCGTTGGGTGAATCTGACTTGACAGGGGTGTTGGACTTGATGATCTCCAGAAGTCCCTCCCCACTCCTACCATGCTGTGATTATTTATTTTCCCCATTCTATGACAGTCTTTCTGAAGCTCAAGGCCCTATTAGATGGGAAAGCTGAGATTTTGTGGGAGCTGTGACTTTAAAATGTTTCTTTTTTCCCCACAGTGGGAAGAGATCGGTGAGGTGGATGAGAACTACGCTCCCATACACACATACCAAGTGTGCAAGGTGATGGAACAGAATCAGAACAACTGGCTTCTGACCAGCTGGATCTCTAATGAAGGGGCATCCCGCATCTTCATTGAGCTCAAATTCACCCTGAGGGACTGTAACAGCCTTCCAGGAGGACTGGGGACATGCAAGGAGACTTTTAACATGTATTACTTTGAGTCAGATGATGAGGACGGGAGGAACATCAGAGAGAACCAGTACATCAAGATCGACACCATCGCTGCTGATGAGAGCTTCACTGAGCTGGACCTTGGCGACAGAGTTATGAAGCTAAACACAGAGGTGAGAGACGTTGGGCCCCTGACCAAGAAGGGCTTTTACCTGGCTTTCCAGGATGTGGGGGCCTGCATTGCCCTGGTCTCCGTGCGTGTGTACTACAAGAAGTGCCCCTCGGTGGTCCGCAACCTGGCTCGCTTCCCTGACACCATCACAGGAGCCGACTCCTCGCAGCTGCTGGAGGTGGCTGGCGTCTGCATCGACCACTCGGTGACGGAGGAGGCACCCAAGATGCACTGCAGTGCCGAGGGGGAATGGCTGGTGCCCATCGGGAAGTGCTTGTGCAAGGCAGGCTATGAGGAGAAGAACAATACCTGCCACGGTAAGGCGCTGCAGGGTGCCCCGGCAGGCTGCCCGCTGAGGCGCGCGGCCCTGCCTTTCTGCGCCTCCATGTCATCAGTGCTGCTTGAGTTGGCAGCGATGGGTTGGCTTCTCACTTCCACCGAGGTTCTTTGGCTGTGCCAGGATGGAGACAGAGGCCCTGGCTGGATGCAGTGGGACTTGACGCATCTGTAGAGGTCCTTCTGGTGCATTCAGGGCTGTGGACAAGGAGAATCTGATGTGTCCCTGTTCCCTGTGGAGCACTGTGCTGTTGGGTTTGGGAGGCAGTTGCAATCTTAGGGGCTATTTAAATCCTTGCATTATTTTGCCTCAGTACTGGGGTTCCTTAGGAATTTTAGAAGCTCTCTTTCTTCAGTTTGATTTCCTCCTGTGCCATTCTCTGTGCCAGGGAACGTTTGAAATCTGTTTCCCTGTGCAAGATGTGGTTTGGTTTTGTATTTAAAGGAGTCTGTTTTTCTCCCTTTCTCACTCTGTAGGGGGAATGAGGATTTGCTGTGGTGTGAGGTGATTGATTTTCCTCTCTGGTAAATAATTGAATTCAAAGCTGCTCAGCTGTTCAGAGTTAAGCCTAAAGCCCTGCTGATAAAAATGCTTCCATGTATGCTGAGGTTTTCACACAAGTAGCTGGCCAAGGTTCCTGAGTTGCTGCTTAGCACAAGTCTTCTGAAACATTGGAGACCTTGAGCAGGAGTGCTGGGGTATCTAAAATCCAGGACTGGGAAAGGAAGACTTTCAAATAAGCATGAGATCTTGTAAGAGTGGATAATCCATGTCATAACAACCCCCATGAACACTGCAAGCTTGGGGCAGGGTGGCAGAGAAAGACTTGGGGATGTGACCAATGAGCTGGCTGGAGATGAGCCAGGGTGTGCCCAGCCTCCTGGCCTGGATCACTGATAGTGTGACCAGGAGGACCAGGGAAGGGATTGTCACCCTGTACTCAGTACTGATGAGGCCACACCTTGTCAGTCCTGGGTTCAGTTTTGGGCCCAAAACTCCAAGAACGACATTGAGGGGCTAGAACAAGTCCAGAGAAGGCCAGCAAAGCTGGGAAAGGGTCTGGAGAACAGATCTGGTGATGAGCAGCTGAGGGAGCTGTGGTTGTTTATCCTGGAGAAAAGGAACTGAGGGGAGACCTCCTTGCTTTCTACAACTCCTTGAAAATAAGTATGAAGCAATAGGAGGAGAGGAAATGGCCTCAAGTTGCACCAGGAGAGGTTTAGTTTGAATATGAGAAGCAACATCATGCCTGAAAGGGCTCTTGAAGACTGGAACAGGCTGACCATTGAGGTGGTTGAATCGCCATCTCCGGAGGTGTTTCAAAGAGGCAGAGATGTGGTGCTGAGGGCCATGGTTTAGCACCAGCCTTGGTAGAGTTAAAGAATGGTTGGGCGCAATCTTAAAGGTCTGTTCCAACCAAAGGAATTCTCTGATCCTATCTAATTTAGTCACTTAGTTTATTACATGCTTGCTTATAAATTATGCCCTCCTGTTGTGAAAGGTTCAGCTTAAAACCTGTTTGGACATAAAACAAAAAAAGAAAGGGGATAGGTGGGTAGGAAATAAGAAAAGATTTCAATGCAGCAGTGAAGTCAGGGTTCCTTTTTCAGTTCATATGACTGTAGACCCTCCTGAGTGGTGTTTGCAGTGTTAGTGCAGAACAGAGCTCAGTGCATCTCCAGAGCAAACTGTGGCCTTGATCCTTTAGTCTTTATTCACACACCGTGCCCCTGAGGATCACACACTTCAAGTCTCTTCAAGGGCTGACTTGGAGAGAAATACGTGGGGATGGTTATTTTTGGAGGAACAGCTTGTGAGGTGTGCTTCCTGACCAGGAGAGTCTCTTTCATCTGAAGGTGTAGTCAATACAGCAAAATCTACATTTGTTTTGCTTTTTCTATGCTATTAAAGGTACCGCTCACATTTTGGGGGAGGAAGAGGTGGATGTTAAGAACAAGTTCTGCACCATGAGGGTGTTGGGACACTGCAACAGGTTGCCCAGGGAAGTAGCTGAGGCCCCATCCATGGAGGTGTTCAAGGTCAGGCTGGACAAGGCTCTGAGCAACCTGATCTAGGGGAGGAAGTCCCTGCTTTGTGCAAGGCCATTGAACTACATGAGCTTTGGAGGTCCCTTCCAACCCAAACCATTATAGGACTCTGTGATTCTATGACTTGCTGTTTGATACTGCACAAGGGGAGCTAACAGTAGCCTTAAGTTGAGGAAATCTAATCTGTCACAAGTGAGAAGTGTGGGTCAGACAGATCATATAATCACAGATTACTGAGGTTGGGAGGCACCTTAGAGATCACCTACTCCAACCCACCTGCCATGAGCAGGGACACCTCTCAACTAGACTTGCTTACCCAAGCCTCATCCAACCTAGCCTTGAATGCCCACAGGGAGGAGGCATCCACAACCTTACTGGGCAGCCTATTTCACAGTCTCATCACCCTCCTACTGAAGAACCTCTTCCTCAGATCCAATCTAACTCTGCCTTCCCTGAGCTTCAAACCATTCCCCCTTGTCCTGTCTCTAGACACCTTTAGGAAAAGTCTCTGCAGCCTGTAGCTCCCTTCAGGTATTGGATGAAGTCTAACTACAAGGTCAAGTATCTGCTTCATTATGGCTCAAAATGGTGTACCCCACATTAACATGCAGTGGTTGGATGATCTGTTTAGTTGCTGACTTCAGTCATCAAGAAGATCTTTGGGGCACATCCATTGGTTTCCTTTCAAATCCTGCCCTCCAGGGAGGGAGCATCCACAGCCTTCCTGGGCAACCTGTTCCAGTGTCTCACCACCCTCACTCGAAAGAATTTCTTCCTAATCTCCAGTCTCAATCCCCTCTCTTCCAGCTCAAACCTATTGCCCTTGTCCTGTCACTCCAAGCCCTTGTCAGAAGTCCTTCCCCAGCGCTCCTGTAGGCTCTTCAGGTACTGGAAGGCTGCTCTAAGTTTTCCCTGGAGCCTTCTCTTCTCCAGGCTGAACAGCCCCAACTCTCCCAGCCTGTCCCCATAGCACAGTTTCTGCAGTCCTCTGACCATCTTTGTGGCCGTATCTGGACTCCACTCGCTCCATGTCCTTCTTATGCTGGTGGCACCAGAACTGGAGGCAGTGCTGCAGACAGGCTCTTAGCAGAGCAGAGCAGAGGGGCAATATCCCCTCCCTGTCCTGCTGCTCTCACTGCTTTGGATGCAGCCCAGCACACAACTGCCTTCTGGGATGCCAATGACCATTGCTGGCTCATGAGGAGTTTGTCACCAGCTGACAGCCCCAAGTCCTTCTCCTCCAGACTGCTCCTGAGCCACTCCTCACCTAGCCTAGATTTGTGCTTGGGATTGTCCCAGCCCAGGTGCAGGAGCTTGTGAAAATCCATGTAATTTGGGTTCTGTACAGCACTGCCTTGCTCTCTGTACAGCCAGCACAGTGCACAAGCAGATCACACCATGTCATATTTACAACCTTAGTGTCCCCAGTGAGAGGAATTGCTCAGCTGTGTCTGTCAGTGCCTTCTTTAAACAGGAACCCTGCTGACAAGATGATGAATTCAGAACATCAGTGCCAATTAATGATTTGTAGGCAAAAGGGATTTCAGTGGTGCCCATATTTGTGAGGGTAACTGGGATTTACATCACCTTTAATAAGAGAGTGTTGCCTGGCTCTGTCCAGATGTGACACCAGAGCTTGGAAAATGTCATCTTTGAGGGAGAAATTTGAATAAACAAAACCGGGCCTGAGAGTGTTCCCCAAAGCATAGTCACTAATAAGCTGCTTCTGCCTAAGTGCAAGCAAGCAGTGAGACTGCTGGAGAGAGCTGCACCCAAGTGATTTAGAAAGCAAAGGTCAGAAGTTATTTAGGTGTTTGTCAAAGTTACAACCACAGAGTGCTGAGACCATCATTGTGTCAGGCAGGAGCAGGGAGACTCTTTCAAACCAAACACCAGTCAGGCTGTCCAGGAGAGAAAAACACAAAGCTTCTACAGCACATAGCGTTCTTGGCGTTATTTATTCTGCTTGGAGAATGCTGGAATTGTTTGGGTTGGAAATGAACTCTAAAATCATCGAGACCAGCCATCAACCCAACACCACCATGGCCATTACACCATGCCCCCGAGTGCCATGTCCACACATCCACATCTATTCTAGATGGAATGAAAACTGATTGACACAGGTCGGCTGACATAGCTCAGACATTTAGCTTCCAAAGCACTTCTTTGGGTGATTTTGTTGCTGGCTCAGTGCTGTGGTTGATGCAGCTGAAGAAGGGCAGGGATCCATCCAGAGGGACCTGGACAGGTAGAGACGTAAGCTGAGGGGTATCTCATGAGGTTCAATAAGGCAAAGTGCAAGGTCTACACCTAGGTTGGGACAACCCTCGATATCAGTCCAGGCTGGGGGATGATGAGATTGAGAGCAGCCCTGCCAGAAGGACTTGGGGGTGCTGGTAATTGAGAAGCTGGATATGAGTCAGCAATGGGCACTGTCAGCCCAGAAGGCCAATGGCAGCCTGGGCTACATCCAAAGCAGTGTGGCCAGCAGATGGAGAGAGGTGATTCTACCCCTCTGCTCTGCTCTGCTGAAACCTCACCTGCAGTGTCGTGTCCAGCTCTGTAGCCCCCAACACAAGAGAGACATGGACCTACTGGAGTGGGTCCAGCAGAGGCCACCAGGGTTATTAGAGCACCTCTGCTATGGGGACAGGCTGAGGGAGCTGGGGCTCTTCAGCCTGGAGACCTTAGAACTGCATTTCAGTATCTGAAAGGGATCTACAGAAGGGCTGGAGAGGAACAGTTTAGAAAGGATGTGTTTGAGGCCCTGTGCCTGGAGACATTCGAGATCAGACTTGCTGTGTCCCTGGGCAGACTGTTCTAGTTGGAGGTGTCCTGGCTGAGTGCAGTGAGGTTAGACGAGATGACTTTGAGGGTCCCTTTCAACCCAATGCAATCTGTGACTCTGTTATGGAGGTGAAGCGGAGGTACTCATCTTCCTCCCAGAGTGGTGCAATCAACAGAGATGCCGAAGGCCCTTGCCCAGACCTGTGATTGTTCCCTTGTCAATCAGCTCTTGCAGGGCTATTTGGAGAAAATTGTTGGGGTTGATTTTTGGTTTTCTCAGCTGTGCAGGAGTAGGCAGGCAGAGGTAATGCTCCTCACTTGGTGGGTAGAAGGCATCATCTGGGTAGGGCAGGGAGGCAAGTGAGGGCTCGCAGAGATGCTGATGGCAGAGGCAGGGCTGCACTGGAGCTGTCCCAGGGGCATGATCTGTGAGTGATACACAGGGCTGGTACCAGAATGAAGCCCTTCATCCCGACCCAATCACTCTCTGTGCTGTTCTTGGGTGGTGATGCTGCAGCCTCAGCCCACACCTTCCCTGACCCTTTATTTTTAGGAAATAGAACCATGCTGCTGCACATGTAAAACTTTTGGAGCTTGGGTTTGGCTCCAAAGAAGCCAATGTGTCTGGGCTTTGCATCTGGTGTAGGGCAAAATGGGACGACTTTTCTTCAGTCCCATCTACAACTTGCTTGCGTGTCTCTTCTTCCCCTCAGGTGCTGCCCAGAGAGGTTGTGGAGTCTCCTTCTGGATTCCAAAACACTGTGATCATAGAATGGTTTGGGTAATAAGAGACATCCAAAGGTCATCCAGTCCAACCCTTGTGCACGCATCAGGGATGTCCTCCACTAGATCAGGTTGCTCAGAGCCTTGTCCATCCTCACCTTTAATATCTCCAGGAATGGGGCCTCAACTGCCTCCCTAGGCAGCCTGTTACAGTGTCCCAGCACCCTCATGGTGCAGAACTTGTTCCTAACATCCAATCTCAATCTGTTCTTCTCTCATTTCAAACCATTGCCCTCATCCTGTCACTTCAGGGCTTCGGAAACAGTCCCTCTGCAGCCTTCTTGGCTGCTTTGGTTACTGGATGGCTGCTCTAAGGTCTCCCTGGAGCCTTCTCTTCTCCAGGCTGAACAACCCCAGGTCCCTCAGCCTGTCCTTATAGCAGAGGTGCTCCAGCCCTCTGATCATCTTTATGCCCTCCTCTGGACCCACTATAGAGTCTTTCCTGTGTTGAGGTCTCCAGAACTGGATACAGTACTCCAGGTGACGTCTTGGCAACCTGCTGCGGGCGACTCTGCTTTGGCAGGAGGGTTGACGTAGATGAGGTCCCTTCCAGTCTCCACCATTCTGTGCTTCTGCAAAGTCTCTCTCTAAACTCCTTGTTATGGATGCTAGATGCTGCTAAATCCTGTTTGTCTTCTGGGAGACATCCCAGCTAGGACTCAGGTGGATAAAGCAAGCCTGCTGTTACCCTTGTGGTGGTGTGGAAAACAAGCAAAAGCCAGGGATATAAATAAATAAATAACAAAAAAAAATCTCTTTTTAATTGTTCTACTGGGAGGTGATTACATGGCAAGCAAAATATTGATGGAAATATTCAGTACATGGAAAACACTGAATTTGGAACTAGAGTTGCCCCCTCCAGGGAGGTCTTTGCCCATCATTCATATTTCTTGTGCATTTTGCTTATTAAAACCAAATTGGCTGGGAGTGGAGCATGGAAGGTGTTTAGACAATTATCAGCTGGAGTGCCTGGTTAATTTTAATTAGACACAAAACCAGCCAGTGTCAGAGGTAGCTGCAGTTTTTGGCTGCAGGGTGTGTGGTATCTGTTCAGAGGTATGGAAGAGCACCCGAATGCTGCTTCTCAGCAACAGACAGTAGGGACTGCAGGGGGAATGGGGATGTTCTCTAGAGAGCTGTAAGCATGGCTGGGGCCAGAGAGTCTTGGAGACTGGAGTTAAATCCGGTTGTCAGATAGTCACCAGTGGTGTTCCCTCCAGGCTCATGCTGGGTAACAGTTCTCTTTAAGATCTTTATCAATGATCTGGGTGAGGGGATTGAGGGATCCTCACTATGTCTGCAGACAATACTAAGCTGGGTGGCAGTGTTGATCTACTGGAGGGTAGGAAGGCTCTGCAGAGGGACCTGGCCAGGCTGGATTGATGGGTCAAGGTCAACTGCGTGAAATCTAACAAGGCCAAGTGCTAGGTCCTGAACCTTGGTCACAACAACCCCATGGACTTGGGGCAGAATGGTTGGAAATTGTGAAGCAGAGAAGGATCTGGGGTGCTGGTTGTCAGCCAGCTGAAGGTGTGTCAGCAGTGTGCCCAGGTGGCCATGAAGGCCACCAGCATCCTGGTCTGGATCAGCAATGGTGTGGCCAGTGGGACCAGGGAAGGGATTTTCCCCCTGGATTTAGCACTGGTGAGAGCACACTTTGAGTCCTGAATTCAGTTTTGGGCCGCTCACTCCAAGAGGGGCTGGAGTAGGTCCAGAGAAGGGCAGCAAAGCTAGTGAAGAGTCTGGAGAACAGGTCTGGTGAGGAGCAGCTGAGGGAACGGGAGGTGTTTAGTCTGGAGAAGTCTGTGGGGAGACCTCATTGCTCTCTATAGCTCCCTGAAAGGATGCTTCAGTGAGGTGAGTGCTGTTCTCTTCTCCCCAGGAACAAGTGACAGGAGGAGAGGAATTAGCACCAGATTTGTTAGTTAGATGATGGTTGGATTGCATGATCTTAGAATTACTTTCAAACCAAAATCATTCTCTGCTTCTCTTGCATGATCTGGACTTGTCAAGATGTTCTGTTCTGCACCTGCAATCATTAATAGGAGCAGGGAAGCGTTTTTCACGGATCAAAGCTGTGTTGCAGCAGAATTGATTCAGTATTGCTTTTATCTTGGCTGTGTGTTTGCCTTCCTGATCAGAGGCATAGCATCTGTGGGTGTGCAGTGTATCGTGCTTGGCTAATGTGTTGGAACCTTCTGCACTACCTTCTACACTTGTAACCCTGATAGCCTGAAATTACATCAGGGGAGGTTTAGTTTGGAGATGAGGAAAAATTTCTTTGCTGCAAGAGCAGTCAGGCATTGGAACAGGCTCCCCAAGGAGGTAGGGGAGTCACCATCCCTGGAAGTGTTTGAGAAATGTGTGGACATGGCACTTTGAGACATGGTTTAATAGCTGTGATGGTGTTGAGTTGAAGGCTGGACTCAGAGCCTTGTTGAGGCTGACCTTGGATATCTTCAGGGATGGGGCCTCAACCACCTCTCTGGGCAACCTTCTGCAGCATTCCAGCACCCTCATTGTGCAGAACTTGTTCCTAACACCCAATCTCAATCTGCTCTTCTCTCATTGCAAACCATTGCTCTAATGCTGTCACTGCAGGCCTTTGGAAACCGTCCCTCTGCAGCCTTCTTATAGCCCCCTTCAGGTACTGCAAGGCTGCTCTAAGATTGTCTTGGAGCTTTCTCTTCTCTAGGCTGAATAATCCCATCTCCTTCATCCTGTCTCATAGCAGACATGCTCCAGCCCCCTGCTCATCTTTGTGGCCCTCCTTTGGATGCCGTTGGCCTTCTGTGCTGCTGCCTTGCCCAGACCCAGCTTGCTTACGAATTTTGGGGATTCCAAACATTTAAGGACTCTGGAGCAGTATTAAGGCTAAAGTACAGGACTGCCGTGAGTTTAATTGCCTTGATTTAAGATGTGGCTGTCCCCATGTGTCCATTCTGTCCTGTTGCTGGTTTTGCAGAACTGGTGGTCTGGCCACAAGCTCATGTGACCAGTGGAGGGCTTGTCTTGATGTTCTTCTAGCCTGGGAACAAATAAGACATGGGTCCTCTGCCTTCTTCTGCAGCAGAAGGGTGGCTGCAACTTCTCTGAGTGCTCCGGCTCTGCCAAAGCTTGTTTGTCAGAATCCTCATTCCGCCTCATTTATGTTAGATGATATAATTTATGTTTATATGAAGGTGATGCATCATCATCCATGGAGGTGTTCAGGAAATATGCGGCCATGGCACTTTGGGACATGATTTAATGGCTAGGGTGATCTTAGGTTGATGATTGGACTCTATCCTACAGATCTCTTCTAACTGAAATGATTCTATGATCATTAGAGGGCTGGTGCACCTCTCCTACAAAGGCAGGCTGAGACAGTTGGGGTTCTTCAGCCTGCATGTGGAGCCACCACGACCTGTATTGATCACCAGAGCCATGGTTACCGTCCACCAAGTGAAATGGCCACCTCCTGCATGGTCAGTTGTGTTTCTATGGTTTTAATTCCCCAAATAATGCCATTTGAGGTCTTACCCAGAGTCGGCCAGTCTGCCATTCCATCACAGGGGTGATCAGGGGTCACAGCATAGCCTTCAAAAGCTGCCTAGAAAGGAAGCTTTTTAATTACTGCAGAGCCAAAGGGAAAGCTGCTCCTGAGCAGCTCATTTGGTATTCAGTGGAAGCAGCCTGTGGGCTGCAGCTTTCCCAGCTCCCAGCTGCTTTGCAGAGAGCCTGCAAGGCAGGCAGTGACAGAGGCGGGGCTGTGGACTTCATCACTGCTGGGGCTCTATGTGGGCTTGAGGAGCAGCAGTGATGATGGGATTTGGGATAGAAGCCAGCCTTTTATTCATGTAAATCCAAGGCAATCGGGCATGTTAATTACTGGAAGAAATCCACAGCAGGGAGGAAAGAGTTTGGGAGGATGGGGAGGTGCCATGGTTAATTGCCAAGGTCCATGGATGCCCCATGACCTGGTGGGATTTCCTTCATTGCTATGGTTGACTTGCAGCAGATTGAGTATTATCTATCCAGGAGGAAGCCTCCTGAGCCAAATGTCTGCGGAGGTAATTTGAGGTAAAAATGACTGAAGGCTCAGAGTGCTCTGGGAAAGCCACTTGCAGGATCCTCCAGGAAAAGACAGATGCTGCTCAGGGCTTTTGAATGCATATGAGTGTGGCCAGAAGGTGGAAGGAGGTTCTTCTCTGCCTTTACTCTGCCCTGGTGAGGCCACATCTGGAGTATTGCATCCAGTTCTGGGGTCCCCAGTTCAAGAGGGACAGGGAACTACTGGAGGGTCACAAAGATGGTGAGGAGCATCTCTCTTATGAGGACAGGCTGTGAGTCCTGAGGCTGTTTAGCCTGGAGAAGAGCAGCCTGAGAGGGGATCTGATCAATGTCTAAAGGATGCTTTGGCAGGGGTGTTGGACTCGATGATCCCTGGAGGTCCCTTCCAACCTCTAACATTCTGTGATTCTGTGATGGGGATCCAGAGAATGAGGCTGGTCTCTTTTCAGTGGTGCCCATTGATAGGACAAGGGGACAATGGGCACAAACTGGAACCCAGAAGGTATCACTTAAACATGAGGAGAAACGTCTTTGCCGGGAAGGTGCTGGAGCCCTGGAGCAGGCTGCCCAGAGAGGTTGTGGAGTCTCCTTCTCTGAAGTCCTTCAAAACCACCTAGATCTGATTGCCCAGGATCACAGCGGCCAGGTGGGTTTTGAATGATTTCAGAGATGGAGACTGGATGGTCTCTGGAGGTTCCTTCCAACCCCTACCATGCTGTGGTGCTGCATGCTGATAAAGGGCAAGTGTACAGGTGATAGCATTTCACTTCCTGTCCCACCTGGTTTGGGGACTGCTTTTGTTGCCTGGTGGTCTTTCAGTGGCAGAGCATCTGAGTGGCAGGAGATTTGTCCTTCAAATGTATGGAAATGTCCACAAACCTAGATCCATGGAATTGTTTGGGTTGGAAAAACCCTCAAAGACCATTGAGAGAGATGATCTTAAGTTCTCTTAGGAGAAATGATCTTAAGAGAGAGAGAGGCCTGCTGGAGAGAGTTCAGCAGAGAGCCGTGAGGATGGCTGGGGGACCTGAGCATCTCCCATGTGAAGAGAGAGTGAGAGACATGGAGCTGTTTAGTTTGGAGAAGAGAAGACTGAGAGGAAATCTCATCAGTGTGTATAAATGTATGAGGGGTAGGTATCAAGGGGAAGGGTCCAATCTCTTTTTGGTGTTGCACAGTAATGACAAAGAGCAATGGCTACAAACTGGAACACGGAAGGTTTCACCTCAGCATGAGGGGAAACTTCTTTACAATGAGGGTGACAGAGTACTGGAACAGGCTGCCCAGAGAGGTTGTGGAGTCTCCTTCTCTGCAAACTTTCAAAACCTGCCTGGATGCATTCTTGAGCAAACTACCCTGGGTGATCCTGCCTTGGCAGGGAGATTGGACTTGATGGTCTCTGGAGGTCACTTCCAACATCTAATGTTCTGTGATTCTGTGAGTCCAACCTTCAACCCAGCACCACCATGGCCATTACACCATGTCCCAAAGTGCCACATTCACAAATTTCTTAAAGATCTGCGGGGATGGCGACTCCACCACTTCCCTGGGCAGGCTCTGCAGAAAGCAGCAGATGTCTGCCTTGCAAAATGGTCTCTCTCTCTCTTACCTACCCAAGTTCTCAGTGAGGCTCAGTTAAAAGCTTTTCTCCCCTTCCCATACACAGGGCTGGCCCCCATTATTTATTTATTTGTGACGCCTTTGTGGGTTTCTGTTTGCTTTGGGTTGCTTTATTTATTTATTTTTAGCAGAGCTTTTACATGATATTTTTCTATGCTCTCACAGTTCAAGCATGATTTAATCTGTCAAAACTCGTTTGCTTAGCTGCCCTTGATTGTCTTGCATACTTCCACTAAAAGAGGGCACTCAACCTTCCAGGCATGCTGCTGCCCAGACGAATCAAGTGTCACAGCAGACAGGACCTGCTCTGCTGTGGTGACAGCCACAGCATCCTCCGACAGAGCCCACAGCAGGAAGTGTCGATGGGGTAATGCCTGCAGTCGTGGCTGGGGCCACACCACTGTGGGCCCACGCAGCCAGATGCAGGCAGGTGTGAGCTCCACAGATGTGATCCGTCACTCATGTGCAGAGCTACTTTGGTCCAGACCTGAGAGTCTAGAATCACAGAATCGTTTGGGTTGGAAGAGAGCTCTAAGATCATTAAGTCCAACCATCCACCCAACACCACCATGGCCAGCAAGCCACGTTCTCAAGTGCCATCTTCATCCCTTGAACACCTTCAGGGATGGTGACTCCACCACCTCTCTGGGCAGCCTGTTTCAATGCTTGACCACTCTTGAAGCAAAGAAATTTTTCCTAACCTCCAAGCTAAACCTCCCCTGTCACAATTTCAGGCTATTTCCTCTCTTCCTATCACTTGATACTAGGGAAAAGAGACCAACCCCCACCTCACTGCAACCTCCTTTCAGGGAGTTGTAGAGGGGAATGAGCTCTCCCCTCGGCATCCTCTTCTCCACACTAAACCCCCTCAGTTCCCTCAGCTGCTCCTCACCAGACCTGTTCTCCAGCCCTTCATCAACTTTGCCCTTCTCTGGACCTGCTCCAGCCCCTTGAAGTCCTTCTTGGAGTGAGGGGTATGATCTTAAAGAGCGTTTCCAACCCCATGGATTTTATCTTTCCATGATTCTACAGTGTGCTCTTTATGCAAGGATTGGGAAAGAAGTTTTCAGTCACTCCTTACTCTTATTACAGTTCAAAATGATTTGTCAGCCCTTGGATCCTGCTTGGAGGACTTGGTGCATACTAGGAAGCCTTTCCCAAAGTGCTGCTGCAGTGCTGTGTGCTCAGCACCTGGCATCCTCATCGGCTCTGGGTCTCATCTTGATGCACCACTAACTCAATATTCTGCAGTCAGGTCAAACATCTTCTGGGCCTGGTTTTGCTGCTGTGCTACGTGGGGTTTTCACTCTGTGGTGTGTGGGATGGCTGCCAGCTGGAAATGTGGTGCCTGGGGACAAGTGCAATGATTGTGTGAGTCTGTTATTGAGTGAGCTCTGAGCATGGCTGATGGCATTGACAGCAGCTCTGTCACCCTGATGGGGAAAGCCGCCAGTCACGCACTGCCTCTGAGGTGGTGTCTGCTAAGTGCAGGGGTAAATGAGGGGACAGTGCCTTCTGCCAGGCCACAGCATCACAGAATGGTAGGGTTGTAAGGGACTTCTGGACATCATTTAGTCCAACCCTCCTGACAAGTGAGGTTCACCTAAAGACCACAAAGCAACACACTCATGTGGTTTTGAATGTCTCCAGAGATACAGCCTCCACCACCTCTCTGGGCAGCCTGCTCCAGGGCTCCAGCACCCTTAAATTAAAGAAGTTCCTCCTCATGTTCAGATAGAACTCCAATTTGTGCCTATTACCCCTTGTCCTGTCACTGGGCACCACTGAACAAAGCCTGGTCCCATCCTCCTGATATCCACCCTTAAAGTATTGATCTGAAAACTTGATCCTTGCTCTGGTGAGAGCTAACCTGCACTGCTGTGTCCAGCTCTGGAGACCCCAACACAGGAGAGACATGGACTTGATGGAGTGAGTCTGGAGGGTGAACAGAAAGATGATCAGAGGGCTGGAGAACCTCTGCTATGGGGACACACTGCAAGAGTTGGGGCTGTTCAGCCTGGAGAAGAGAATGCTTCAGGGAGACCTTAGAGCTGCATTTCAGTATCTGAAAGGGACTGTCTAGAAGGGTCTGTGGTGATAGGAGGAGGGGCAGTGGTTTGAAACTGGAGCAGGGGAGATTTAGGTTGGACATCAGGATTCCTCCTGATTCTGCACAATGAGAGTGTTGAAATACTGGAACAGTTTGCCCAGGGATGTGGTTGAGGCCTCATCCCTGAAGACATTCAAGATCAGAGTTGCTGTGGCCCTAGGCAGCCTGCTCTAGTTGGAGGTGTCCCTGCTGCCTGCAGGAAGGTTCGACGAGATGACCTTGGAGGGTCTCTTCCAACCCAATGTAATCTGTGACTGTGAATCCTGTGACTAACCTTTTGATGTTTTTCTTTCCAGAAGTTTTTTATCAAGATGCTTGTGCTGATGCCTCCTTTTGTGTGGCCAAATAGTTGCTGCACTTTGTGCACATGACTAAGGGTACAGTGCAGCTAATGTGGTGTCTGTGCTTACTCTAATACCAAGTGTGACCCTGAGCTAGCAAGAAAATGAGTCTTGTACATGAAAAGCAAGATTAGCCCAAACTAGAGTCAGGGTTTTCAGGTGGAGGCACAAAAGGTTTTGCTTAGAAGCTCCAGTGCTGATTTTCAGCAATTTTGTTGCCACTCTGCTGGGAGAGGAACTCAGGGGATTTTCAGAGAGTTGGGGCTGTTTAGTTTGGAGAATGGCCTGAGGTGGGGATCTCACCAATGCTGATCAATACTTAAAGGGTGGGGGTCAGGAGGATGGGACCAGACTTTGTTCAGTGGCGCCCAGTGACAGGACAAGGGGTAATAGGCAAAAACATCAGAAGTTGCATCTGAGCATTAGGAGGAACTTATTTAATTTAAGGGTGCTGGAGCCCTTGAGAGGCTGCCCAGAGAGGTGATGGAGTCTGCATCTCTTCAGACATTCAAAACTCACCTGGATGTGTTGCTGTGTGACCTGTCCTAGGTGATGCTGCTTTGGCAGGGGGGTGGACTGGATGATCTTCAGAGGTCCCTTCCAAGCCCTAGCATTCTGTGATTTTTGTGTGACAGGCATGCTGCAGTTATGTCTGTAGGACATCTAGAGTCTGCACAGACTTTGTGGGCTTCAGTTGGAGGCAGGTTGTCACTGCCTGCCTGGTGCTGGCCGATGGATGAGAGTCTGTGGACAGCCAACCAGGAGCACTTGCTGACTGTGGACTCCCTGTCTGTGTTTGTGTACTGTGTGTGTGGACACAAACCCAACCTGGGCTGTGACCAGAGAGAAACAAAAACATTCTGTGTGCAGTAAAAGCTTCCGTTTTGTAGAAATTCCAATTTTAGGTGTTCCAATGATTGATTTCCCAGATGCCATTGGGAAAAGTGTGGGGCCACATTCAAATTAGCCTCATTGTTCCATAATATCTTGGTGGAGTAGAAGGTTAATTAGTACCATAGGCAATATGCATTATTCATCACAGCAATCCTGCTTTTCTTCTGCTGGGCTGTTGTGTGCTGCTGCAAATGTTTTCCCTTACAAGAACAAATCCTTGCTATAGTATTTTTCATCCTGCCACATCATGGTTGTGATACATAAATTATGTGGGCCCTCTGATGCTGCTGAGGTGTCAAAAGGACTCTGGTTCTGACACAACTTCTTTCTTGCTTGGGTAGAGGCCTCCAGGACCATAGATAGTACAGGGTGATTCTCATAGAACCATAGAATTGTTTTGGTTGGAAGAGACCTCCAAGATCTTTGAGTCCAACCATCAACCCAGCACCACTGTGGTCCTTAGACCACGTCCCAAGGTGCTGTGTGCACACATGTCTTGAACACCTCCAGGGACTCACCACATCCCTGGGCAGCCTGTTCCAGTCTTTAAGAACCTTTCAAGCCAAGAGGTTTCTTCTAATATCCAACCTAAACCTCACCTGGTGTATTTCCTCTACTCCTATCACTTGTAGCTAGGGTGAAGAGACCAATCCCCCACCTGGATTCTGCCTCCTTTCAAGGGGTTGAAGAGTTACTAAAATTATCAGCAGCATCCCACTCCAGGCTTGAAGTCCTGACCTGGTGTTGTTCCTACAGCCCTGTGGCTGCTTACAGCATCCCAGCACAGACCTCAGGCATCTCTATTCCCACCCTGAGGGTTGAGGCTGGAGAAAGCTCTTTCTAGCAAGGCTCCTTCAAGCATAAGGGTGAGATATGAGGTGTCCATGGCTACCTCCCACTCCTAGGGTTCCTGTCACTTGCTCTGGAGTCTCTTGAAAGCTGAAGCTGCAAGCAGAGGAGATGGCTGACCAGTTTGAACAAGGTCCAGTGAGTGGTGGCTTTAACTTGAAGAGGCTGTTTGTAGCACAGAGACTTTGGCCTTTCTCAGTTCAAGTCATCAGCACTCCCATGTCCTCAGCCAGGAATGAATCCACCAGAGAAGTGTGGTGTAGGAGGAGGTGTTCCACAATACTGTGATTCATCTGATCCTCTCTTTCCCTAAAGGCAAGGCACTTTCACCTCTGAGATCCTGCTACCTTTCCTGTCTAGCATGCAGGAGGTTGAGTCACTCCATACCCCAAGATTACAGTGCTGCAGGTGCCTACAGCTTCCAGAGCAGCACCTGCAAAGCAGAGTGAGCTGCAGTGATCCTTCTCTGTCACGATGCCTGCCTGAAAACATGAGTCTGAAAGAGCTCTGTCAGGCCGTTCACTGCCCTCTAGGCTGCATCAAAAGCAGCATAGCCAGCAGGTCTAGGGTTGATTCCACCCCTCTGCTCTGGTGAGAACTCACCTGCAATGCCATGTCCAGGTCTGGGGACCCCAACACAAGAAGGACATGGACCTGATGAAGCAGGTCCAGAGGAGGGCCACAAAGATGATCAGAGGGCAGGAGCCACCTCTACTATGTGGACAGGCTGGGAGAGTTGGGGCTGTTCAGCCTGGAGAAGAGAAGGCTCTGGGGAGCCCTGGCAGCTGCATTTCAGTATCTGAAAGGCTGGGGCAGGACTGCGTAGCAGGGCCTGTGGTGATAGGACAGGGGGCAATGGTTTGAAACTTGATCAGAGGAGATTTGGTATGGTTGGGTATCAGGAGGAAGTTCTGCATGATGAGGGTGGTGAGATGCTGGAACAGGCTGCCCAGGGATGTGGTTGAGGCCTCATCCCTGGAGACATTCAAGGCCAAACTTGCTGTGACCCTGGGCAGCCTGCTCTAGTCTGGAGGTCTCCCTGCTGACTGCAGAGGGGTTGGACAAGATGACCTTTGAGGAGCCTCTCCAACCCAATGGAATCTGTGAATCTGTGTGTGTGAATCTGGCAGGCTTCTGCCAGCTGAACCCTCAGAGATTCATGCATAAACAGGTATAAGGAGGGAAAACTGAGACACAAAGCTAGTGTCTTACTTCCTCATGGTCCCTTAAACTGGTTTGGACAGAGCTGAGAATCTCAGCTTTCCAACTTCTGCCACCCTTGCCTGATAATCATTATCAATCCCTCTAATCTCTCTTGTTCCCTTTTTAAGCATTTAGGCAATGCATTTATCTTCTAATGCGGTGCTTGAATCCCCATCCCTGGAGGTCTTCAAAAGATGTGGAGTTGTGATGCTGAGGGGCATGGTTTAGCTCCAGCCTTGGAAGAGTTAGAGAATGGTTGGACTTGATGATTATGGCCTGAAATTCTGCCAGGGGAGGTTTAGGTTGGAGATTAGGAAAGATTTCTTTGCTGCAAGAGCAGTCAGGCATCGGAAAAGGCTGCCCAGGGAGGTGGTGGAGTCACCATCCCTGGAGGTGTTCAAGAAAAGTGTGGGCATGGGACTTTGGGACATGGTTTAATGGCCAGGGTGGTGTTGGGTTGGAGGTTGGACTGGATTATCTTAGAGGGCTTTTCCAACCCAACCAATTCTATGGCTCTGTGATTCTTAGAGGTCTTTTCTGACCCAAGCCATTCCATGGTTCTCTGATAAGATGATGTGTCTGCCTCACACAGCTGGGCATGCCTTGCCAAGTGACACCGTGCTGGCATCCACTGGGGAGTATCCTGCCCTGAGGTGTCTGGAGGCTGAAATATGGCAGGGTTCTACCTTAAACAGTGCCATGCTCCACCAGCAGCTGCCCTCAGCCCCCCAGGAGTGCTCCACTTTCCCTTGTGCTCGCACCCACCAGCCGATGTTTTCTAACCACCCTGACTCGCTTCCCTTCCACCCCTCTTGTTTTGCTCTCTGCATTGTTTTTCCCTCCCTGGCTTCCGCTTTGGAGGAACAGAACACCCAGCTTAGGTGACTGCATTGCTACTTGTCTCCTCCCAGCTGGCACCAGGAGGGATTTGAAGGGCAGGATTTCTGCAGTCTGATGCAGAACTCATGATGTTGGTCAGAGAAGATAAAATGAACACAAACTCTGGAGCGAGGGAGATTTAGGTTGGACATCAGGAGCAAGTTCTGCGCAAATACTGGAACAGGTTGTCCAGACATGTAGTTGAAGCCCTGTCCCTGGAGACATTCAAGGTCAAACTTTTAATGTCTGGGTGGCCTGCTCTAGTCTAGTCCAGTGTCCCTGCTGCCTTCAGGGGTGTTGGACAAGATGAGCTTTGATGGTCCCTTTCAACAAGAGGCAATCTGTGAATCTTGAAAATGAGTAACTCTGGTGTGTCTGGGTCTTTCTGGGACAGTTTCTGGGTAAGTTTGAAAACATCTTTTCATCAAGAACAAACTTGAACATAAGAAGTTCCATTTAAACACGAGGAAGAACTTCTTTAAGTTAAGAGTGGTGGACCCTTGGAGCAGACTGCCCAGAGAGGTGGTGGAGACCTCTCTGGAGACATTCCAAACTTGCCTGGATATATTCTTGTGTGACCTTCTCTAGGTGAACCTGCCTTGGCAGGGGAGGTTGCACTCAATCACATTTAACCTTGAGGAAGGTAGATTTAGACTGGAGATTAGGAAGAAATTCTTTACAGTGAGGGTGGTGAGATACTAGAGCAGGTTGCCCAGGGAAGTTGTGGATGCCCCCTCCCTAGGTGTTCAAGTCCAGGTTGCCTTGAGCAGCCTGTTCTAGTAGAAGGTGTTCCTGCCCATGGCAGGGGGCTTGGAATTGCATGATCTTTATGCTCTCTTCTAACCTAAACCATTCTATGGATCTGTGAATCTCCAGAGGTCCCTTCCAACCCCTACCATCCTGGGATGCTGTGAACAGGCAGGTGGATAAAGACCCAGACTCCACATGTCTGTAAAGCAATTAGCAGATGTCTCTGATCTTTGCTTTAGGTGCTGTTAGGAAGTAGACCAAGGAGCAGTCACAAGAATGTAAAAGGGTGACAATGAATGATAGAATGGCTTGGGATGGAGGGGACCTCCAATGGGTGTTATTCTTTCTCCCTGCTGATCCCCCCCCCTCCACCCTGTTTTCAAACAAGAATCCGAGATGCCTTTCAGGACACCTCTGCTCTTCCATGAAAACTGCATTTGGAGAGTCATTTCAGGTAAAAACTGAAGGGTATCCACACAGTGTTTGCTCAGAAGTTGATTATAGGTAGCAGAATAATAAGGTAAATTGTACCTAAGATATAATTATGTAAAGCAGCAGAAGTGGAGGGGCTTTGTCAGCTTGGTCCTTAAGAGCCTCATCAATAACTGATGAGCTTCAGCAAACGTGCATCATGCGTAGACTGCTTTGGTGCATGCTGCTGAGGACATGAAGGCAAAGGAAATTTAGGTCTTTTTTAAGCTTTCTTGGGACAAAAACAACAACAAAAGGCTCACAGCAGTCAGTGTTATGTGAATTTAGTGTTGTGGTGTAGATCAGCGTGGTTGAAAGTCTTAATGAGAGAAAATCTTCTGTGGATGCTGCGTCCATAGATCTCTGGAACAGCTCATAGGGGCAAAGATGAGACTGCGTGGCTGATAAATAATAGAAGAGCCTGGCTCCCTCCCCTCCCTTCTTTCAGGTTTACATGACATGAAGCACTACTAGAAAAAGAAGTGTTCAGTCTGCACCAGAGTACAATGAAAGCCATTGTTCTTCTGGAAAAAAACTTCCGTTGCTGTTACCTTTTTGAAGTACTTGGTCTATTCATAGATTCATAGAATCTTGAACACCTCCAGGGAGGGTCCTCCACAGCCTCCCTGGGCAACCCCAGTCTCTCACCACTCTCACTGTCAAGAATTTATTTCTAATCTCTGGGCTCAATCTCCCCTCTTCCAGCTCAAAGCTGTTGCCCCTCGTCCTGTCACTGCAAGCCCTTGTCAAAAGTCCCTTCTGTTGTCTATAGAGGATGTCATTATCCTTATTTTGGTGATGAGGAAGCAAAGCAAAGAAAGGAATTGCCCAAGGCATGTGTCATTCAGTGGGAAATCAAGCTTCCCAATCGACCTTGGAAAACTGTGTGTCCATGAACATTCAGTGACTGTTACTCATTAGGATGACAGAATGGCTCAGGTTGGAAGGAACCTCAGATATCATCTGGTTCTAATCCCCCTGCTGTGGGCAGGGACACCTCTCAGCTACACTTGTTTGCTCAGTGTCTCATCCAGCTTGGTCTTGAACACCCCCAGGTAGGAGGAATCCACATCCTCCTTGGGGAACCCATTCATATTTCATATCCTATATTACACTGTAGGCAGAAAGACAAGGGAATAATAAAATGTGTGTGGCTCAAATTCCCATTCCAGCATGAGTTCCTGGAATTCCTCAAGCTTGCTGGTGTGCCTGCAGAAGTTTCCTCCTCCAAAAATGATACCTTGTTCCTTAATTACACTTAGATAGAGCTGTGTTGGTGGTGGAGTTTGAAGCTCCAGGTTGAATTTAGTCCTGGAAGTGTCGTTAATCTGGAGAAATAAAAACGCCGAGGGTTTTTAATAGGGACTCCAGTTAATGTTTTTAAATGCTCGGAGGTGATTTATTGCTAAAGCAGCTGCTATAAATCTGCTCAGCCCCTCTGTGATTGTCTCTCCCAAGCATGTACCTCTCTGCTCACCCTCATTTCCAAGCTGTTTACTGCCTGCAGGAATTTGATGGACTCACACTTTTGTTGTTAAAAGTTATTTACAGCAGAGGTGACCAGGGAGCTGAAGTGACAGTATATATAGCGTGGATCGTCCTACATGGTCTGTGAAGTATCAGAGAAAAGCCCCAAACTCTGTTATCATAGAACCACAGAATGGTTTGGGTTTGAAGGGACCTTCAAGATGATCCAGTTACAACACCCCTGCTAGAGCAGAGTTTGCTCAAGGCCTCATCCAGCCTGGCCTTGAACACCTCCAGGGAGGGGACATCTACAAACTCCCTGGGCAACCTTTTCCAGTGTCTCACCACTCTCACTCTAAAGAATTTCTTCCTAATCTCCAGTCTCAATCTGCCCTCTTCCAGCTCAAAGCCATTGCCCCTTGTCTTGTCACTATAAGCCCTCGTCAAAAGTTCCTCCTCAGCTCTCCTGTAGCCCCTTCGGGTACTGGAAGGCTGCTCTAAGTTCTCCCTGGAGCCCTTCTCCTCTCCAGGCTGAACAGCTGCAACTCTCCCAGCCTGTCCCCATAAAGGAGATTCTCCAGCCCTCTGATCATCTCTGTTACCTCCTCCCGACCTGCTCCAACAGCTCCATGTCTTTCTTGTGCTGGTGGCCCCAGAACTGGATAATACTCTACACTTACATACTTACAATCTGCCCAAAGTAGTCTGCAGGTAGAGTCTTACTGTCTGTTAAGCCTCACAGGAAAGTTTTTGGGCCCTGTTTTTGGGGATTTTCCTGTGTCACAGCCTGCCTGTGCATTGCTTCTTGATCTTATAAATGGAGCTGTTGCTGGTGCCAGTACTTGGATCTTGCTAGTTGCAAGGCATTGAGAGATGAAGCTTTGTAGCTGCATCAGCCTGGCACATAGAGGTTTCCTGCAGTGCTAAATGGAGTAGAAATATGCCATTGTTTTCATGAGAGCATTTGTTTAATCCTAAATAAGCTCCAGCCTTTTTTCCTGTGCCATTTTTGTTTTCCCTTTATTTATTCCCCCCCCCCCCCGGCCCCCCAAACAAAACATGCTTTCTGTAGCAAATAATCAAATTGTTCTGTTTCAGGTGATGAAGGGAGAAAATTTCTTGAGTTATGATCAAATGTGAACATAGAAGGATTTACCTCAACATGACTTCTTCACAGTGAGGATGATGGAGCACTGGAGGAGGCTGCCCAGAGAGGTTGTGGAGTTTCCTTCTCTGGACACTTTCAAATCCCACCTGGATACATTCTTGTGAGGGCTACCCTATGTGATCCTGCTTTTGGCAGAGGGTTTGAACTTGGTGATCTCTGAAGTTCTTCTCCAACCTCTCATATTCTGTGATTTTGTACTTGAATTTATGTATGTGAAACATAGAATGGTTTGGCTTGGAGGGGACCTCAAAGATCATCTAGTTCCAACCTGCTGCCATGGACAGAGACAGTTTCCATTAGACCGAGGCCTCATCTGGCCTTGAACATGACCAGGGAGGGAACTTGTTCCAGTGTCTCAGTACCCTCACTGTCAAGAATTTCTTCCAAATCTCCAGTGTAAATCTTCCGGCTCAAAGCCGTTGCCCCTCATCCTGGCACTCCATGCCATTGTAAAAAGTCCTTCCACAGCTCTCCTATAGCCCCTTCAGGTACTGGAATGCAGCTCTAAGGTCTCCCCAGAACCTTTTCTTCTCCAGGCTGAACAGCCCCAACCTTCTGAGCCTGTCCTCATGAGAGAGTTGCTCCAGCCCTCTGATCATATTGGTGGCATTCCATTGTATAGAAATCTTGGTGGCTTCTTCATTAAGCTCCTGTTCGTGCAGCTTCTGTGGGCCTGTCATTCTTTGCTCCAGATGAATTGTCTGCCTTGTTTGGTTTTCTTGTCTGGCAAAGCCAAGGAGGGCTTACCCTTAGGGTCGAGACAGAGCTGTCTGCATGTTCAGTGCCTGTCTGTAGCCATGCTGATAGTATATATTGTGTTTGAGAGACAGTGGTGGCCACAGGGTATCTGAATCACAGCAATTGCTTCAGAGGAACAAAGAAAGGAAGCTGTCCCAGCCATGAAGATGAAGGTGTTGTGGTGATTAAAAAGATCTACAATTCCCATGGTCCATGAAGGAGGCTGTATGGCCTTCTCTGGGGAGTTTCCTGAGTCTGTAAATAAAAGATGCTGATGGTTTCCTTGGGGAAGCAGCTTAAGGTCTGAGAGCAGCGTTTGCCATCAGATCCTCCTCATTTGGCAGCAACTGGCAAAGCTAGAAGTGGGTACAGAGCTGAGCTTTGGCACCTCTGCTCTTCCTGGCCAAGTCACCCCTTCCCTACTGCATTCAGCTCTATAGCCCTCAACACAGGAAGGGCATGGAGCTGATGGAGCGGGTCCAGAGGAGGGCCACAGAAATGATCAGGGCATTGGAGCACCTCTGCTACAAGGACAGGCTGAGGGAGCTGAGGTTGTTCAGCCCGAAGAAAAAGAGTCTGAGGGGAAACCTCGCTGCTCTCTACAAGTCCCTGAAAGGAGGTTGGAGTGTGGTAGGGGTTAGTATTTTCTCCCTAGTATCAGGTGATAGAAGGAGAGGGAATGGTCTGAAATTGTGCTGCAAGAGTGATCAGGTGTTGGAACAATTCCACGATTCTAAGTGAGGGACTGGTATGGCTGGAATGTTCCTGGGTGCCATGGCACAGTCTGTGGGCACCACTGCTTTTTTTCCATCTTGGCAGGCAGGGCCAGAGCAGACAAGGGGCAGCTCTGGAGCCCAGGCCCTACTCTTTAATTATTGCTGCTTTCAAATCCCTTTCAGTGTTCACAGCTCCATTTCTCTGCTAATTGGCCTTTCTAATAATCAAAAGAGAGAGAGCACAGCAGCAATGGTATGTGTTCTCTTGGCAGTGCCACTCCACAGCTATAAGAAATGAGCTGTTGCAGATGTTCTGCTGCCTTGTGGCACTTGGCCTCTGTCAACTGTCACGTTGTCTGCTGGGTCTGGTGGCCTCCAATGTGAAAGCTGCTCTTGGAAGGGAAAAAAGCTGAAGGACGAGCGATTAGAATCATGGAATTGTTTTGGTTGGAAAAACCCAACCGAACTCCAACCATACTCTGACACTTCAAAGTCTGGGACTAGACTAAGTGCCCTCAGCACCACATCTCTGTCTCTCTGAAACACCTCCAAGGGTGGGGATTCAATGATCCCCACCAGGGAACATGTTCCAGTCTTGAGAACACTTTCGGTCAAGAAACTTCTAAACCTATACCTGCCCTGGTGCGACTTGAGGCTATTTTCTCTCCTCCTATCACCTGATACTAGGGAAAAGAGACCAACCCCCACCTCATTGCAGCCTCCTTTCAGGGAGTTTTAGAGACCAATGAGGTCTCCTCTCAGCATCCTCTTCTCCAGACTATGCAACCTCAGGTCCTTCGGCTGCTCCAGACCTGTTCTCCAGACCCTTCACCAGCTTTGCCATTGTCTAGACCTGCTCCAGCCCCACAATGTCCTCGTTGGAGTGAGAGTCTAAAATTGAACTCTGCACTCAAGGTATGGCCTCACCAGTACTGAGTACAGGGGGACAATCATTTTCCTGGTCCTGCTGGCCACACCATTGCTGATCCAGGCCAGGATTCTGGTGGCCTTGGCAACCTGGGGAAGATTGCAGAGTTGTGTGGTGATGTAGGAATAGAAGCACAGTGAGGCACAGAGAGGTTGCTGCTGCTTCAAGATGGGTTTGTACTGCTGGGTTTGGTGATAGAGAAGTGGAGACCGTGCGGCTTCATCCCCAGATAGGGTTATGACCTCAGTGCCCTGCACATCTTGAAGTGGCTTTCTGTGTCCATCTCCTACTGGTGTCTCACATCAGATCTTGGTGGCTGAAGCCCAGCTCCCTTGGCATGCCTGGCTCTCAGTTCTGCTCCCCAGCATGCTGCAGGAGCTGCTTAGGATGAAGCTATAATTAGCAAGAACAGAGCTACTCTTTCCCTCCTACTCACCCTCTGCTACCTTCCACCAGGCCCTGCTTTTCCCTGCACACTGCATCGCTCACCCCTAGTGCTTCCACCTCCCCTCTCACTCCTCCTTGCTGCTCCTGGCTGAGGGAGAAACTGCCTCCAGCCCTTACAGACCTTCCTATGCTCTCCCAAGCCCACCAGTGGGGAAGCTTCCATGTTGGGAAGGGGCAATGGACTTTGATACAGGTTGCCTTCTACCCTGAGATAGTTTGCAATGTCCCTGGGCACCCTGGGAGATGGAATTATCACTTCTGGAGGAGAAGGAAGAGGCAAGACCTGGGGCTGTTCAGCCTGGAAAAGAAAATGTTCCAGGGAAACCTTAAAGCAGCCTTCCAGTACCTGAAGGAGCTACAGGAGAGCTAGGGAAGGACTTTTGACAAGGGCTTGTAGTGACAGGATGAGAGGTAATAGCTTTGAGCTTAAAGAGGGGAGATTGAGACTGGAGATTAGGAAGAAATTCTTTTGAATGAGAGTGGTGAGACACTGGAACAGGTTGCCCAGGGAGGCTGTGAATGCCCGCTCCTGGAGAGGTTCAAGGCCAGGTTGGATGAGGCCTTCAGCCACCTGGGCTAGTGGGAGGTGTCCCTGCCCATGACCGGAGATTGGAACTGGATGATCTTGAAGGTCCTTTCCAACCCAAATAATTCAGTGAAAGCCTCCAGGCTGCAGGACAGGATGTGCACAGTAAGATGAGCTCCATGGGGTGATGAAGGAAGGGGACAGCTCCAGTTGGGTGAGAGAAGGCTTTGCATTACCAAACACCTGAGTTTGCTTCTCCAGAGCATGTGAGGTGGAGGAGCCAGAGAGGGGCCTGGACTTTTCAGGCTGCTGAGTTCTCTGCTCTTGACAGAAAAGTGGCACTGCCAATGCTTCTGGGCTGCTGGTTTGCTTCTCAACAGCATCCCTGAGTTTTGGGGGTGTTATCAAGATCAAGAGTGGGTGAATTCTATTGCATTGAGGTGGGTTATGATGATTGTCCTGATCTCTGGAGCTGAGAAAGATCCATTTGTACCTTTGGCAAAGTCAGCAGAATTGTGGAGGAAACTCCCTTTGTGGTACTTTGGCTTCAGGAACTTTGGCCACTTTGTTTGGGAATTGCTGATGAATGAGCCCAAAGTGTGGTGGGGAATGGAGTTAAACCCAGTTGGTGGATGTTCACAAATGATGGTCCCCAGGGCTCAGTGCTGGGGCCAGTTCTCTTTAAGGTCTTTATCAATGATGTGGGTGAGGGGGTTGAGGCACCCTCAGTGAGTTTGCAGATGACACTAAGCTAGGATGGAGCAGCAATCTCCTTCAAGTTAGGAAAGTTCTACAGAAGGATGTGGACAAGCTGGATTGATGGGCCAAGGCCAACTGCATGAGATTCAACAAGGCCAAATGCTGAGTCCTGAACCTGGGTCACAACAGCCCCATGAATGCTACAGGCTTGGGACAGAGCGGTTGGAAACTGCCCAGCAGGCAAGACCCGAGGGTGTTCAGCAGCGCATTCAGCATGACTCAGCAAGGTGCTCAGGTGGTCAAGAAGGCCTCCAGTATCCTGGCCTGGATCAGGGGTAAGTGTGGCCAGCAGGACCAGGGAAAGGGGTTGTCTCCTCTCTCCTCAGCACTGGTGAAGCTGCCCCATGAATCCTGGGTTCAGTTGTAGGCCCCTTACTGCAATAAGGACATTGAGGTGCTGGACAAGGTCCAGAGCAGGGCAAGGAAGCTGGTGACGGGATGGAGAACAAGACTGGTGAGGAGCAGCTGAGGGAACTGGAGATGTTCAGCCTGGAGAAAAGGAGGGTGAGGGGAAACCTCATTGCTCTCTACAGCTCCCTGAAAGGTGGTTGGAGTGAGGTGGGTTTGGTCTCTTCTTCCTTTGAAAGGAGGAGAGAAAATGGCCCCAAGTTGCACCAGTGGAGGTTTAGGTTTAGAAGCTTCTTGACTGAAAGTGTTCTCAAAGACTGGAACATGCTCCCTGGGAGGGGGATGGTCACCTGGAGGTGTTTCAGAGAGGCAGAGATGTGGCGCTGAGGGCCATGGTTTAGCATCAGCCTTGGTAGCGTCAGAGAATAGTTGGACTGGATGGTGGTAAAGGGCTTTTACAACCAAAACCATTCTATGAAAGAAATCCACAACCCTTCCTTTGACTCCTCACAGAAATAAAACCAACACAAGAGCCTTGTAGTGGAAACCCTTCCCTGACTTCCTGGGTGAGCTTGTGTAAAGTGAGGGGGAGGTTATCAGGTTTGTTTGCAGGGCTTGGGGAGGTCCCTTGGGAGCTGCTGCTCTCTATTCTGGCTGTGAGTCGGTGCAGAAAGAGGAGGCTGCATAAATCAGCAGAGAAGCCTGGGACACTGCAAACAGCAGTCATGATCCTGCTTTGCATAATACACTGCTGAGAGGTCCTGCTGGAGGGGAAATCAGATAGAACATGGGAGAGTGAAGAGTGAGTGCTGGAAACCAGGAGGCAGCTTGGTGTGTGCCTGCTTACATCAAAATACCCTTGACTTTGTTTCCTCCATAGGCAGCAATGGATGGGAATTTGCTGGTGTTTGTGGGAAAAGCTGTACTTTTCTTTTGCCCTTGTTTTCATGGGAAGTAATGAACTGAACATGAGCTGATTTGTTTCAGGAAGGCTTTTCCCCTGTTAACTAGGGACATAAAGAATTCATGCTGCAAACATTGTGAGCCTGGCTCATGTAGAGCTCACAGTTTCCATGTTAACCCAGCCTCTGGCTTCGTGGGGCTTTGTGGTGGAAGAAATGGTGGTGGGAGGGAAAGATCACAGAATGGTCTCTGGTGGGAGAGACTTTTGAGATCACAGAATCACAGAATGGTTTGGCTTGGAAGGGATCCTAGAGATCATCCAGTTCCATTCCCCTGCCATGGGCACAGACACCTTCCACTAGATCAGGCTGCTCAAGGCTCCATCCAACCTGGCCTTGAGCCTCCAGGGAGGTGGCATCCACGATCATCTTGGGCAGACTGTGTCTGGGTTGTTGATCATTTACAACTGATGGGCTCCAGTTTGGCTCAAGCCAAGACTGACCATCTGGAATGACCATATATTAGCCATGTAGAAGGAGCTTTGGGACTGTAGGCAAAGAGGGAGAGGAGATGGGTGGAGAGTTAGCTGCATGTTGTTGCTCCTAGCAGTTAATGGTGTTACAGTGTTGCAGATGGAGGCAGGCAGAAGTTGTGCAGTTTGCTTGAAAAATATGAATTTTCAATCCCTGCTTATCTGTGGAGCTCCTTGATTTGCCTCACAGATTCGTGAGCTCTTGCTTTTCATTTCCAAGCTTTGCTTGGCAAATGTGAAGCCTGCAAAGCTAATTAGAGAAGAAAAAAAAAACAGAAGACGGCTGGAGGTCGTGGATCCTACTGGGTCATTTCATGTGAAATACCCAATGTGATGAAAAGAGGACACCTGGCAAGAGTGGCAGAAAAGCAGAAACAAACCTTTTGCAGATGAGACCAAGTGTTCAGTGCTTCAGCTGAGGGACTCATTGCAGGAACAACTGGGTTAGATTTTCCTGGCTTGAATTCATGACTGAGTGAGATGAGATGAGGCTTGAATGTTTCACAGAATCACAGAATGGTAGGGATTGGAAGGAACCTGCAGAGATCATCCGGTCCAACCCTGCTAGAGCAGGATCACCTAGGGCAGGCCTCACAGGAATGCATCCAAATGGGTCTTAAAGTCTTCAGAAAAGGAGACTCCACAACCTCTCTGAGCAACCTGCTCCAGGGCTCCAGCGCCCTGACACCAAAGAAACTTCTCCTCGTGCTGAGGTGGAACCTCCTTCATTCCAGGTTGTACTGATTCTTTCTTGTACTATCATTGGCACCACTGAAAAGAGCCTGGCACCTTCATCCTGACACTCACCTCTCAGATATTTATAGATGTTGATCAGATCCCTTTTCAGCCTTCTCCTTTCCAGACTAAGCAGCCCCAGCTCTCTCAGTCTTTCTTCATAGTAGAGACGTTGAAGTTCTAGAGTCATCCCTATAGCTCTCCATTGGACTCTCTCTGGCAGATCCCTGTCCCTCTTGAATTGGGGAGACCAGAACTGGACACAGAATTCCAGGTGAGACCTCACCAGGGCAAAGTGTAGGGGGAGGAGAACCTCCCTATACCTGCTGGACACACTTTTCTTGATGCACGGATGCCATTGGCCCTCTTGGCCACAAGGGCACATTGCTGACCCATGCAGAACTTGCTGTCCACCAGGACTCCAAGGTCTTTCTTCATGGAGCTGCTTTCCAGCAGGACAACCTCTAACCTGTACTGGTGCCTGCTCTTATTCCTCCCCAGGTGCAGGACTCTGCACTTGTCCCTGTTGAACTTCATGAGGTTCTCTCCTTCACCCAGCTCTCCAGCCTGTCCAGCTCTCGTTGGATGCCAGCACAGCCTGGTGGGGCTGTCAGCCACCCTGGGGTTTGGTACCATTGGTGAAGGTGCTGAGGGTCCACTCAATCCTCTCATCCAGGTTATTGATGAAGATATAACAAAACTGGGCAGCACTGATACCTGTGGAACACCACTGGCCACAGGCCTCCAACTGGACTCTCTACTGCAGGTCACAAGCCTCTGAGCTCTGTATTGAGCCAGTTTCCAACCCACCTCAGGGTTCAGTCCTCTAACCCGGTGTTCTTGAGTCTACCTGTGAAGATGTTATTAGAGACAGCATCAAAAGTCTTGCTGAAGTCAAGGTAGAGTGCTCTGTCATCCTGCCACTGCTGTCTGTCCACCTGGTCATGCCTTCATAGAAGGCTATCAGACGAGTCAAGTACTTGGCATCTAATTTTGATTCCATCAGAGCTGAAGATCAACCTCACCTTCTGTATCAGTAGTAGTCTCTGAGAGAACTTTGAAAGCAAGTTTTGGGAATAGGCTCTGCTGTTACCTAGGCTACTTGAATTCTCCATTGGAGACAAGCAGCTGCTGGTCCCCAGTGATGTGCTGCTCCATTTCTCTTTCCAGAGGAAGAAAAACACCCAAGAGCATCTTACCATTCTTGGCATCTCCCAAGCAAAGGGGGAAAAGTTCCTGAAGCCAAGGTACCACAAAGGGAGTTTCCTCCACAATTCTGCTGACTTTGCCAAAGGTACAAATGGATCTTTCTCAGCTCCAGAGATCAGGACAATCATCATAACCCACCTCAATGCAATAGAATTCATCCAGTCTTGATAACACCCCCAAAACTCAGGGAAGCTGTTGAGAAGCAAACCAGCAGCCCAGAAGCATTGGCAGTGCCACTTTTCTGTCAAGAGCAGAGAACTCAGCATTCCCAGAACCCAGGCCCCCGTTCTGGTTCCTCACTCTCACATATACCTGTGAGAAAGCTCTGGAGAAGCAAACTCAGGTGCTTGGTAATGCAAAGCCTTCCCTCACCCAACTGGAGCTGTCCCTTTCCTCCATCACCCCATGGAGCTCATCCTTCAACACACATCCTCTCCTGCAGCTCCCTGAAAGTAGGCTACAGTGAGGTGGGAATTGGTATCTTCTGTAGATAGAAGGATGTAGATGTGATAGAAGGAGAGCAAATAGCCTGAAATTGTGCCAGGGGAGGGTTAGGTTGGAGATCAGGCAATTTTTTTTTTTTCTGCAGGAGTGGCCAGGGATTGGAACAGCCTGCCTAGGGAGAAGGCAGAGTCACCATCCCTGGAGGTGTTCAAGAAACATGTGGCCACGGCACTTGGGGAGATGATGTGAAGGGCAGTGTTGTGAGGACAGAGACAGGCTGTGCTCAGTAATGTCCAGTGACAGGACAAGGGGCAATGAGTGCAAGCTGGAGCAGAGGAGGTCCCACAGGAAACATAAGGAAAAACTTTTTCACTGTGAGGGTGTTGGAGCCCTGGATCAGGCTGCCCAGAGAGGTTATGGAATCTCCTTCTCTGGAGATGCTCAAAATCTACCTGGATGTGTTCCTGCGTGACTTGACCTGCTCTAGGTGATCCTGCTGTGGCAGGGGCATTGGACTGGACGATCTTTAGAGGTCACTTCTAACCCCTACCATTCTGTGATGTGGAGGTAGTGAGTGCCATGGAAGGTCTGAAGTCTGAGGTGTTGGAAGTCAGAGGAGCTTGAGTTTTTTCTAAGCCAAGAATTGTTGCACCTTTTTGCAAGAAATCTCATTTATTGAGGTCATCTGCTGTGGGCAGGACAGAACCTTTACCCCTGCTGCCTGCATGCTGCTCGTGATTTATCTGCAGCCTAAGTCTCATGCTGGTATCACATAGGACATTTCCAGTTGGGAAGCAAGATGCCTCCTTCCCTTGTTGGTGTTAATGCCCTATCAACTCCAAATGGCAATTAAGGGCATCTCTCCAGGATGAGCTCTGCGAAACTCAAGTGTAATTGGGAAGCAGTTGGCTGTTGCCGTGATTTATCTTGTCAGTGACTGATTTGTTCCTTAACTCCTTAACATTTTATTGATGTCTTTGCAGAAGTGACTGTGACCTAAGTAAAAATGGGAAACTTATTAATCAGGCTAAGGTGTTTTTTCTCTGTTTTTTTTTTGGTTTGTTTCTTTTTTTTTTTTTCCCTTTGCCATATCCATGAATTATGTATCTTGTAAAACAGGCTGTTTGTGATTCAGAGAAGAAAATACAGCACTCTGCTACAGGCAGCAGCAGAGAGTTTTAATTTCATTAGTGTCCAGAATGAGAGGTTGGGTAGATAAAAAGCTGAAGTGCAAGTTACTTAGTTTTAGAGTCCCTCTGAAGATCACACATCCTTCCCTCTAAGCTGGAGAGATGTGAATTTGATAGGTGGGCTGTGCAGTGGATAAGGAATTGGTTGCATGATAGCATCCCAAGTGGTCAGTGGCTCAATGTCCAGGTGGAGATGGGAGGCAAGTGGTTTCCTTCAAGGGTCTCTAGTAGGACAAGTGCTGTTCAATATCTTCATCAACGATACAGGCAGAGATTGAGGCACCCTCAACACATGTGCAGATGACACTAAGCTGCATTCTGTGGTTGATAAGTGTGAAGGATGGGATGGAGCCATCCAGAGAGACCTTGAGAGGTGAGCTGAGGAGAATCTCATGAGGTTCAATAAGACACAGTGCAAGGTCTGCATCTAGGTCAGGGCAACCCTCAATAGCAGCCCAGGCTTGGGGATGATGAGATTGAGAGCAACCCTGCAGAAACTTGAGGGTGCTGGTGAGTGAGAAGCTGGACATAAGCCAGCAATGGGCACTTGCAGCCCAGAAGGGCAATAGCAGGCCAAAGCAGTGTGGTCAGCAGATGGAGAGAGGTGATTCTGCCCCTCTGCTCTGCTGAGACCTCACCTGCAGTGCTGTGCCCAGCCCAGGGACCCCAACACAAGAGAAACATGGACCTGCTGAGGAGGGTCCTGAGGAGGCCACCAGGGTGATCAGAGGGCTGGAGCACCTCTGCTATGAGGACAGGCTGATGGAGCTGTTGTTGCTCAGTCTGGAGAAGAGAAGGCTCTGGGGAGACATTAGAGCAGCCTTCAAGTACCTAAAAGGAACCTGTGGGAAGGCTGCAGAGAGACTGTTTCCAAAGGGCTGCAAGTGACAGGACAAGGGGCAATGGTTTGAAATGAGAGAAGAGCAGATTGAGATTGGATGTTAGGAACAAGTTCTGCACCATGAGAGTGCTGGAACACTGCAACAGGTTGTCCAGGGAGGTAGCTGAGACCCCCTCCCTGGAGATGTTCAAAGCCTTGAGCAGCCTGGTCTAGTGGAAGGTGTCTCTGCTGACTGCAGCGGGTTGGAACTGGATGGTCTTTAGAGGTCCCTTCCAATCCAGCCCATGCCATACAACAGTAAGATTTTTTGCATGTCTGATGAAGATATCTGAGAGTGGGCAGAATTTTGGCATGGTCAGGTTGTTGTTTATTGCTCGCCCATTGATGTGCTCCATTGCTGGAGGATCTGAGAGCTTTATTTCCAAGACCATCCACATCCCCTTTCTTCTGCCAGTCCCCTGTGTCACTGCAAGTGATAAAAAGATGCTCTGATTTGGGTCTTGAAAACATCTGTGGATTAATATCCTGCTGAATAAAAAAATGCAGCTCTACAGAACTTGTTCTAATTTCCTTCTGTGAGCAATGCCCAAGATATTCATTCCTGAGCTCATTTTACTTTATTACCTTTACTGGCTTTAATTTTTATTTTATTCATAACAAAAGCATAGGATGAGCAGAAGAGGTGAAGATTAAATACAAGGCCAGCAGAGATAAAGAACTTTGTAACATCAAATAAGAAATGTCATGCTGTTAATATTCAATCCTACTGGAAGCAGGGAGAACGAGTTGGTCAGGAAAGAGAGAAGTCAAAAGAAGGAGGGAAGGGCCCTGAGCTTGGAAGGACACTGTGGAAGTGCTTTACTCTGTTTCTTGTCAGGGATGACATGAAGAACAGACACTTGATGAATATGGCCTCTTGGCCTCCTGTCCTGTTGTGGTAGTGGCATGGCAGCTTGGGGAAGGGGCTTTTGAAGCTGGCTTTGGAGGGCTGCTGATGCCCCATTGCAAGCTTGCTCTTCTGAGGAAAGCCACACTTCTCTGAATTGCTCTCCAGGATGGACCAATTGGTGTCTCCCAGCTCTGCAAACTTGGCTGTGAACAGCTTCCTGGGAAAGTCTGCTTCACAGAATCACAGAATGCCAGGTTGAAAGGGACACAAGGGCCCTCTAGGTGACCCTGCTTTATCAGGTGGTGTTGGACTCGACCTCTGGAGGTCCCTTACACCCCCTGCCGTTATATGATGCTTTGAAAAAGCCTTCATGGGGCATTCTGTTTTAGTCCTCCTCATCACTAGTATTTTCAGACTCCACGTATCAGTCAACTTCTTTTTCCTTTTTTCTGGTGAAAGGACTGAAACATCTGTATGAGGAGGAAAGGCTGAGAGGCCTGGGACTGTTTAGTCTGGAGAAGAGAAGGCTGAGAGGGCATCTGATCAATGCTTACCAGTATTTAATGGGTAGAGATCAAGAGGATGGGGATGATCCTTTCTATTGGCATCCAGTCATAGGACAAAGGGCAGTGGATACAAATTGAAACACCTAAAGTTCTACCTCAACATAAGGAAGAACTTTGGTGTGATGCTGCTTGAGCCCTGGACTAGGCAGCCAAGAGAGGTTGTGGAGTCTCCTTCTCTAGAGATCTTCAAAACCCATCTGGATGCATTCCTGTGTGACCTGCCCTAGGTGATCTTCCTCTAGCAAGGTTGAACTGGATGATCTCTGGAGGTCCCTTCCAACCTCTACCATTCTATGATTCTTTGATGATATTGTGAATAATTAGCTTAATGAACACCTGAGTGCTTTTGCTGCTTTTACTGCTGAGTGCTTTTACTGCTCTGATGCATTTTTTTTAATTCCTGGTTAACCAGAGGTAAGGTTCAGGGTGTTAGTGGCTGGTACCTTCTGATCATCACTTAATACAGATTCATAAACTCATAGAATGGTTTAGGCTGGAAAGTACCTTAAAGATCATCCAGTTACAACTCCTGTCCTGTGGGCAAGGGGACCTTCCACTAGACCAGGTTGCTCAAGGTCTCATCCAACTTGGCCTTGAACACCTCCAAGAAGGGGGCGTCCACAACCTCCTTGGGCAACCTGTTCCTGTGTCTCACCACCCTCACTCAAAAGAATTTCTTCCTAATCTTCAGTCTCAGTCTGCCCTCTTCCAGCTCAAAGCCATTGTCTCTCATCCTGTCACTACAAGCCTTTGTCGAAAGTCTCTCTTCAGCTCTCCTGTAGCCCCCTTCAGGTACTGGAAGGCTGCTCTAAGGACTCCTTGGAGCCTTCTCTCCTTCAGACTGAACAGCCCAAAACTCTCTCAGCCTGTCCCCATAGTAGAAGTTTTCCAGCCCCTGGATCATCTTTGTGGCCTCTCCTGGATACTCTCCAACATATTCATGTTGGCTTTGTTCTGGGGACACCAGAACTGGACATAGTAACTTCAGGTGAGGTCTGAGCAGAGCAGAGGGGCAGAATTCCCCCCATGTCCTGCTGCTCTCACTGCTTTGGATGCAGCCCAGCACACAGCTGCCTTCTGGGCTGCCAGTGACAATTGGTGGCTCATGGTGAGTTTGTCACCAACTAACACCCCCAAGTCCTTCTCCTCAAGATTTGTGGACTAAGCCTGGATGCCTACCAGTTTAAAGTCCATTCCTTAGTGGATCAGCTGTGCTTTTGCCCTGTCACTTTGAATGCTGTTCCATCACACTCTTGGATGTGATGTTAAGTTTTCAGCAGGAGCATGACTAAAGCCTGGAAATGAAATCTGTTGACATTTGTCTGTTGTTCATTATGGTTGATGTGCAGCCTGGCAGCCTTTGTGAAGCGACACTGATAACATGCTTGGAACACAATGAGCTGTCGGCAGATAATAGCAACAGAAAGGTCAAATAATCACTTAACCATGCTTAGAAAATAAGGCTCACAAACACTGCTGGGCTGCTGCTTTGCTGGAGTGAGTTAAAAGGTTTAAGAGCCCACCCCCCGCAACTCCCATAGTAGTGGTTTGCTGAGCTATATCCAACAGAACTAGATAACAGGGATGAGATAGGATAGCATCACTGTAAGAGAAGCAAAACTAAGCACCCTGATTGTGCAGGGGGTTTGGCACTGCCCTTCACACATCCTTGTCTCTAAGGTGGAGAGACATGGACTGGGTGGATCCACCACTTGATGGATAAGGAACTGGCCAGATGGTTGCACTCAAAGAGGTGTGATCAATGTCTCAATGTCCAGGTGTGGACCTGTGACAAGTTGAGTTCCTCAGGGGTGTGTCCTGAGTCCAATGCTGTGTCAGGAACATAGGCAGTTGCATTGAGGCAACCTCAGCAAGTCTGCAGATGACACCAAGCTGTGTGGTGGTCTGGACTCACTTGAGGGCAGGGATCCATCCAGAAGGATCCTGACTGGCTTGAGAAGTGGGCCAGTGACAATTGCATGAGGTTCAACAAGTCACAGTGCAAGGTCCTGCATCTGGGTGGGGCCAACCCCAGGCACAAATCCAGGCTGCATGCAGAGTGGGTTGAGAACAACACTGAAGAAAGAGACTTGGGGGTGTTGGCTGCTGAGAAGCTCACCATGAGCCAGCAGTGCCCTCATGAAGCCCAGAAGGCAGCTATGGGCTGGGCTGCAGCAAGAGGAGTGTGGCCAGCAGGGCAAGAGAGGGGATTCTACCCTTTTCCTCTGCTCTGCTGAGACCACACCAACAATACTGCATCCAGTTCTGGTGTCCTCAGCATAAAAAGGACACAGAGCTGCTGGAGTGAGTCCAGAGTAGGCCACAAAAATGATCCAAGGGCTGGAGCACCTCTGCTATGAGGACAGGCTGAGGGAGCTGGGGTTGTTCAGCCTGGAGAAGAGAAGATTTCAGGCAACTTTAGAACTGCCTCCCAAACACCTGAAGAAATCTTACAGGAAGGCTGCAGAGGGACTTTTCATGAGTGTGTCTGAAGACAGGAGAAGGGGGAATGGTTTGAAGCTGAGGGAGAGCAACGTTAGACTGGATCTTAGGAAGCATTTCTTCAGTATAAGGGTGGTGAGGCTCTGGAATAGGTTGGCCAGGGAGGTTGTGGATGCCTCCTTCCTGGAGGTAGTTAAGGCCGGATTGGATGAGGCCTTGTGTCAATCAAGTCTAGTTGAGAGGTGTCGCTGCCCATGGCAGGGTGTTTGGAGTAGATGATCTCTGAGGTTCCTTCCAACCTGAGCCAGTCTAGGATTTGACAGGGAGGCTCTCTCAGAACATATTTTGCAAGCCTGTTTGTCTCTCAGTGCAAATTAATTACTAATTGCCTGTTATGTGGTGTGTTGAAATTAGCTCCTTCTTTCTCATCATTGCTTGAGACATCTTTGCCTCCCACTTCCTAAGGAGGTCAGGGTTTTGATATCCTCTGGAATCCCAAATGAGGTTTGTCAGTCAAGCGTAGCAAAATCTAATCTCATCCAGAGAAAAAAGAAGAAAACAGACCAGAAAATGATCTGATTTTCCGATTTCATGGCCAAGGTTACCCCGGGAAGTGCTGAAAGTGGCATTTAAAGCCCGTAACTAAGGTGGCATGGCAAAGTGAGCACTAATAACAGAGCAGCCGTGTGGAAAGAGAGCGCTTCAACAATTTTACAGCTGCTAAGTGTGAAAATTGCGGTGTGGGCAAGCTCCTGCAGCCTGTGGCAATTGGTTCAGAGAGCTGGGATGGATGCTGAGGGTGGAAGCCCTGGCAGGCCCCTGTATCCCTTCAGCACTGGTAAGGGCAGCTCCTGCTTTGGCTGTTCAAACATAATGCTGAACAGCAGCGTTGCAGTGTGACTCAGAGAATCAGAAACCGCCACAACAAAACAACACCAAAGCATAATGAGGGTTGGTGGCTTGGTGGGCTGGTGCTGTACAGTGGAGGGCTGATGATCTTAGAGGTCTTTTCCAAGGAAAACTGTTCTGTGATTCTATACATGTGTGGCAGTGCATGGTTCAGCCTGGAAAAGAGTAAGTTCCAGGGAGACCTTAGAGCAGAGAGGTGCTGAGCGAGCAGACTGGAGAGGGACATGTGTTGACATTTCTAAACTTCTGTCTGGGCTGATTTGTGCTGCTTGGCTTGGCCTGTGTGAAGACCATCTAGGGAACTTCTCAGGGCCATTGCACCTTCTGTTAAGACATTGTCATGGCTTGTTTTTTTTGGTTTTTTGGCCCTTCTGTATTTCTACCATGATCGGCCTTCTTCTGTGTGTCTTTTTTAAGAACTTCCTTCTGATGTCCAACCTGAATTTCTCTTCTTCCACTTCCAAACCTTTACCCCTCATCCTATCACCAAAGACCCTTCAAAACAATCCCTCCCCAGCCTTCTTGTAGGTTCCCTTTTGGTACTGGAAGGCTACTTTGAGGTGTTCCTGAAGCCTTCTCTTCTCCAGGCTGAACAACCCCAACTCTCCCATCCTGTCCCCACAGCAGAGCAGATCCAGCCCTCTGATTGTCTTTATGGTCTCCTTTGAACCCTCTCCAGGAGGTCCATGTCCCTCCTGTGTTAGGGGCTCCATAGCTGGACACAGCACTGCAGGTGAGGTCTCAGCAGAGCAGAGCAGAGAGGTAGAATCACCTCTCTCCATCTGCTGACCACACTGCTTTGGATGCAGCCCAGGCTGCCATTGGCCTTCTGAGCTGCCAGTGCCCATTGCTGGCTCATGTCCAGCTTCTCACCCACCAGCACCCTCAAGTCCTCTGCAGGACTGCTCTCAATCTCATCATCCCCCAGCCTTGATCGATATTGAGGGTTGCCCTGACTCAATGATGGATATCACTATACTCAGTGATACATCTGTCACATGCCTGAGCCTCAGGTATCCCTGCTGGGTGACTGCTGGTAGCTCTGCAGGTGGCAAAGGCAGCTGTTAAAGGCTAATGTGTGTTAAGTTGTGTTTTTATATCTCTATCCACCTGCTAAATCCTAGGGGAGAGTGAAACAGAGAGCAAATGACTAGAGCATGAAGAGGCTAGCAGGGCAGCCAGGGAAGGAGTCAAAGTGCATTGGGTTCAGTCCTTCCCTTGGCAGAAGAAAGGTGGAGGGCAAATGATGCTCTCTGTGCAAGATACCATTTCAGTGTTGTTTTTACTCTTTTCTGATAGAGGCTTGAGAGAATGAGCCCACAGTCCCTGTTCCCTTCCTCTGCAGTGAAGAAGCAGGAGAGCCCCTTTGGTTTAGAGCTAGGCAATTTAGTTCCTCCAAGGTGTCTCCTCTTCTGAGTCAGTGGCAGATCCACTAAATAATGGATCATCAAAGAATCATAGACTGGTAGGGGTTGGAAAGGACCTCCAGAGATCATCCAGTCCAATCTCCCTGACATAGCAGGGTCACCTAGGGCAGGTCACACAGGAACACATCCAGGTGGGTCTGGAATGTCTCTAGAGAAGGAGACTCCACAGTCTCTCTGAGCAGCCTGCGCCAGGGCTCCAACCCCCTCACAGCACAGAAGTTTCTCCTACTCCTCTGGATCCTCCTCTGCTCCAGCTTGCACCCATTGCTCCTTGTCCTGCCGTTGGACATCACTGAGCAGAGCCTGGCTCTGTCCTCCTGACACTGCCCTTCATATCAACATGAAGGAGTTCACCCTGATAGTCTCCTCCCAGTTACAGAGCCCCAGCTCCCTCAGCCTTTCCTCATAAGGGAGATGTTTCACTCCCTTCAGCATCCTTGTGGATCTGTGCTGGACTCAGTCAGTTTCTGACAGACCTTCTTGACCTGAGGGGCCCAGAACTGTACACAATATTCAGATGTGACCTCACCAGGGCAGAGTAGAGGGGCAGGAGTACCTCTCTTAACATGCTCACCACAGCCCTTCTAATCCACCCCAGGATGCCCTTGGCCTTCTTGGCCATGAGGGCACATTGCTGCCTTGTGGGCATCCTTCTGTCCACCAGGACCTCCAGGCCCCTTTCCAGTATGCTACTCTCCAACAGATCTGACTCCAGCCTCTACTGCTCCATGGGGTTCTTCTTTCTCAGGTGAGCTTCTATTTTTTCTTTTTTTTTTTTTTTGTTTAAACCCATTCAAATGATGAAACATCCACTCCTGAAACACCTTGTGTAGCAGCATCTGCTGTGTCTATCAAAGCCTTATACGTTCAAATCCAACACAGCATCAGAAGATGACAGGCTGAGCATCAATTAAGAAGTCCACTGTTAATAAGAGCTGACTTCTCTGTAGAAATGATCTGTACTTGGAATACAGTTTCACTTTTAACAAGGAGGGGGGTGGGAAAGTGACCTTGCAAAAGCTCAACTTGAGATGTTCTAAAAATGATTAATTTTAGAGCCAGAATGTAACCTGAAGCTTGAGGAGGGGAGATTGAGACTGGAGATTAGGACAAAATTTTTGACAGTGAGGGTGGTGAGACACTGGAACAAGTTGCCCGGGGAGGTTGTGGATGCCCCCTTCCTGGAGATGTTTGAGATTAGATGAGACCTTGAGCAATCTGAGCTACTGGGAGGTGTCCTTGCCCATGGCAAGGAGGTTGGAACTGAGTGATCTTTAAGGTCACTTCCAAACCAAACCATTCTATGAATATGTGAATCTGTTTCTAGAGAAATACTTTAATGGATTCTTTCATTTGTGCATTTTTAGCTCAAGACCTGGTGCTCAAATACGATTCTCTCCAAAGATTTTGATCTGTGGAGCATCCTCTTTCCACATTAGTAAGAACATTGCTTGGTTTTGACTCTGAATCACTTAAAAGATCTTTAAAGTCCCTTCCAAGCTAAACTATTCTATGATTCTCTGATGCACATACTTTAGATACCCTCAAAACATCTCCCATACAGCACCACAGATGCTCCTTTAGGTTAATTTATAGCAGCATCTGGGGCTTCTTGTCAAAATTTTCATGGGGTGCAAATGAGAAGGGAGAGCAGGGCAAGGACTGAAACAAAGCCAAGCCATAAGAGCAGTTTACAAGGTATAAATTAACCTTTTTCATCACAAAAATGCTGTCATACCACAGCCAAGAACAAAAAGCAGGAGAAAAAAATCTTCTCCTCTTCCAGCACAACCAGATACACAAAATTGTTAACTAAAATCTTGAGAGAAAGGAATGGTCTCAGCACTGGGGAGGCCACAGCTTGAGTCCTGGGGTCAGTTTTGGGGCCCTCACTCCAAGAAGGACATTGCGGGGCTGGAGCAGGTCCAGAGAAGGGCAATGAAGCTGGTGAAGGGTCTGGAGAACAGGGCTGGTGAGGAGCAGCTGAGGGACCCGGGGTTGTTTAATCTAGGGAAAAGGAGGTTGAGGAGAGGCCTTATTGCTCTCTACAACTCGCTGAAAGGAGGTTCTCCTCCCCATCTACTCTGCCCTGCTGAGGCAGCATCTAGAATTTTGTATCCTATTCTGGGTCCCTCAGGTCAAAAAAGACTTTTGGAAACTGACTGAAAGAGTCCAGCACAGATCCACAAAGATGCTGAAGGTTGTGAAACATCTCCCTTATGAGAAAAGGCAGAGGGAGCTGGGGCTCTGTAGCAGGGAAGAGACTAGGGAGGTGAACTCCTTCATGTTGATATGAAGGGCAGTGTCAGGAGGACAGAGCCAGACTCTACTCAGTGATGTTCAATGACAGGACAAGGGGCAGTGAGTGTGAGTTGAAGCAGAGGAGGATCCAGAGGAGCAGAGGGAGAAACTTCTTTGGTGTGAGGTTGTTGGAGCCCTGGATCAGGCTGCCCAGAGAGGTTGTGGAGTCTCCTTCTCTAGGCATCCAAAACTTGTCTGGATGTGTTCCTGTGAGACCTGCCCTGGGTGATTGTGTTCTGTCAGGGGAGTTGGACTGGGTGATGGACTGGATGTCCCTTCCAACCCCTAGCAGTCTGTGATCCTGTGAGAGTAACTTTTTACCATTGTAGAGAAAAACTCTCCTAGCAGCAGGCTGGAGGCGCTGGGGCAGAATGACTGCATGTGCTGCCTGGAGGCCTTGCCTCTTAGTCAGGTAGGTGGATTAGCCCTGAAAAACATCCAGAAATTCCAACTGTTGATGGTTTTGAACTCCTGGAAGCAAATCTGTGCATCTACAGGAAGACTGTTCCACTGCATTCACCTAGAGGCAGGGTTGCAAGCTATTAAAAAGGGTCAGAAATGCTTTTGACATCTGTGCCACAAACACACTCAAATCTTCACCTTGGGGGAGAAAAGGTCCTGCAGGTAATGGGATTGAGGAAGTTTCTCTCTTCCTTATCCCTTGTTAGGTGAGATGATTGCCTTGCCACCTGGTAGCAGGCCAATAACAAGACTTGTGAGGGCTGTCACTCAGCAAGGGAAGTGAATGAAGTTGTGTGGTGCTGATAAATTACTTGCTGTGCTGGCTGCAGGAGGGGTTAGGACAGGGCAATTGTCTGCCCTCCTCACACCTCAGTAATGGGACAAGCTTTATATTAGACTTCATCTCTGCACAGTTGTGAAGCATTGTGGGCTGCTGCTTGTCATAAAATTCTTCAAAAGCAAGGAAAAAAGCATGCAGGAAGAGGAAATATGTTAATTTTCCTGGCAAGGTCAGTGCAGTTCCAGGGAGCAGCACTGCTGTGTTAACTGGCACCAGCAATTCCTGCTCCTGCATTTCTCTCTCTTTCTCTCTGTCGCTTTCTCTTTCCTTCCTTCCTTCTTTCTTTCTTTCTTTCTTTCTTTCTTTCTTTCTTTCTTTCTTTCTTTCTTTCTTTCTTTCTTTCTTTCTCCCTTCCTTCCTTCCTTCCTTCCTTATTTTCTTCCTTTTTTTTTTTTTTTTTTTTTTTTT
>WBNM01016544.1:9089-28276 GCA_013399055.1 Ramphastos sulfuratus | reverse complement strand
GAGCCTGGCCCCACCCTCCTGGCACTCACCCTTTACGTATTTATAAACATTGATGAGGTCACTTCTCGGTCTCCTCCTCTCCAAGCCAAAGAGCCCCAGCTCCCTAAGGCTCTCCTCATAACAGAGATGTTCCATTCCCTTAATCATCTTTGTGGCTCTGTGATGGACTCTCTCAAGTAGTTCTATGCATCTCTTGAGCTGGGGGGTGCCCAGAACTGGACACAGTACTCCAGATGCAGCCTCACCAGGGCAGAGTAGAGGGGCAGGAGAACCTCTCTCAACTTACCAGCCACAGCCCTTATAATACACCCCAGAATGGCATCGACCCTCCTGGCCATGAGTGCACATTGCTGGCTCCCATCAACTAGGATGCCCAAATCCTTTTCCCCTTCACTGCCTTCCAACAGGTCAGTCCCCAACCTATCCTGATCCCTGGGGTTGTTCTTTCCCAGGTGCAAGACTCTGCACTCGCCCTTTTTGAATTTCATTCAATTTCTCCCTGCCCAACCCTCCAGCCTGTCCAAGTCTGGCTGAATGGCAGCACAGCCTTCTGCTGTGGCAGCCACTCCACCCAGTTTGGTGTCATCAGCAAACTTGTTGACAGTGCACTCTGTACCTTCATCCAGGTCATTAATGACTATATTGAACAGAACTGGTCCCAGTACTGATCCCTGTGGGACCCCACTAGTCACAGGCCTCCAACTAGACTCCAACCCATTGACCACAACTCTCTGGAGCAGGTCTAGAGGCTTTCAAAGCCCGCCTGGATGTGTTCCTGTGTGACCTGCCTTAGGTGATCCTGTGTTGGCAGGGGGCTTGGCCTGAATGAACTCCAGAGGTCCCTTGCATCCATTCTATAGTTCTGTAAGTGAGCCAAAACCTCCTGCGTGCTATTTTGAGGTTCTATTACCTTTGTTTTCCTCCAGTGCAGGCAAAATTCATGTTCTGTGCTCTGCATTCAGATTTATAGGAGCAGAGGATGTTTAGCACTTTCCTGATTACAGTGCTGTGGAGGTAGGAGCCTTCCATGAATCCTCTTGCTGCCAGAAGCCTGACAGCACGTGCCTGCATTGTGGATTAGCAAGGGTTATTAATTTCTCATGGAAGCAAACCTAAAATTAGCATATCTTGGCTTTTTGCTAACTGAAAAGGGCTTTCTACATCTGTAAGAATCAGAAATAATGCTTTTTTTGTGTGTGTGGGCTCTTCTGAGCCTGCCACTCAGCTGCTCATTCCTCATTAGGCACAGCGGGCAGGAGGTTAATTGTAATTGTGCAGTCACCTGGACTGGTGTGGGGCTGGAAGCTCAGTCCTCTGCTGTGTCAGGTTCAGCAGTATATTATTTTGGAAGCCTTAGTGCCAGCTTGCTCTTTAAATCTGCCAGGCAAGGGGGGAAGCAGTGATTTAAATCCTTGGATTTAGTGCTCTCCTCTTGCTGGCCGCTTCAGGCCACTTGCCTAAGTGTGAGCAGAATTAATAACCACAGAGTTTTGACATGAAATCCAAATCCAACATAGCAGCTGAGCTAGGTGAAAGCCTTCATCTTGGTAACTTCATCCCCTGTATCTTTGTTGACAACTCTATATGTAAATCACTAATTATTCTAAACGATGCAGTTCCCCCTCCAGGAAATCCAGGCTTCCACATTAAAGGCTGGCTAGAAGGAAGCAAACCTGCTGCCAATTCCCCACAGGTTTTATTAAGCTGTAGAGAAAGCCCAGGGGCTTTTTTGCATGGTGAATAGCAGTGATAGAGAGGTCAGCAATTTACCTACATCAGTGCAGATCACTGGGTCTGCAGCCACAGTTGTAAGCACTTTACTGCTCCACTAATACTAATTTTCTACCTCGGTGGAACAGCAAGAGAAGGAAGGCATCAGGGTGGCTTTGCTTGACTGAGGTCACCTTTCATTGCTTCATGCCAGAGGTTATGTCCAAGAATCATAGAATGGTTTGGGTTTGAAAGGGAGCTCCAAAGCTCATCCAGTCCAACCCTGCTGCAGGCAACAGGGACATCCTCCACTGGATCAGGTTGCTCAGAGCCTTGTTCAGCCTCACCTTGAATATCCTCAGGAATGGGGGCTCAACTCCCTCTCTGGGCACCCAGTTGCAGTGTTCCAGCACCTTCATGGTGCAGAACTTGTTCCTAACATCCAATGTCAATCTGCTCTTCCCTCATTTCTACCATTACCCCTTGTCCTGTCACTGCATGCCTTTGGAAACAGTCCCTCTGCAGCCCCTCTGCAGCCTTCTTGTAATACTGTGAAGGTGCACAGCTGACCAGAGATGGACAGGTTAGGCTCTGGGGAAAAGAACCTGTGAGTCCTGGTGGACAACAAGGTCACCACAAGTAAAGCAATGTGCCTTAGTGGACAAGAAGGCCACTGGCATCCTAGGGTGCCTGAAGAAGTGTAGCCAGCAGATCGAGAGAGGTTCTCCTCCCTCTCTACTCATCCCTGGTGGGGCCTCATGTGGAGTAAGTGTGTCCAGTTCTGGACTGTCCAGATCAAGAAGAACAAAGGACTTGCTGGAGAGAGTTCAGTAGAGATGCCGAGGGCACTGGAACTCCTACCTTACAAGGAAGGGCTGAGAGACCTGGGGCTGTTCAGCATGGAAAAGGGGAGGGATCCCTAGAAGGGATCTTATCAATGCTGAGTGTCAGGAGGATGGAACCAGGCTCTTAGTGGTGTGCAGTTACAGGAGAAGGGGCAATGGACACACACTGGAACACAGGAGGTTCCTTGTAAACATAAAGAACAGACTCTTCATATGAAGGTACTGGAGCCCTGGAGCAGGCTGCCCAGAGAGATTGTGGAGTCTCCTTCTCTGGAGGCATTCAAAACCTGCCTGGATATGTTCCTGTGTGGTTTGCTCTAGGTCACCCTGCTCTGGCAGGAGTATTGGACTGGATGGTCTTCAGAGGTGCCTTCCAACCCCTGCCATTCTGTGATTATGAAGTTTGTCTTGGATGGTTTTTGACACAGCCTCTGTCCCACCTTTCCCTTTTGGGGATGTCAGGTCACTCCTAGACCTGCCTGGTGGCTGGCACTGGATGTGGTGGCTCCAGCACTGTCTGGTCTTGTGTTGTCATCTTAGCCTATGAGGTTTTCCATTTTTCTTATGACTTTTCTCCCCGTCCCACTGGAGGGTTGGGAGTGAACAAGCATCTAACTTGGCCTAAAGCACAAGACCAACAAGAAGATTTTCTTGCTGTTGTTTCACTTTTGGGGCTAACTCTGACTGGGTTTCATTGCAGCCCATCCTCTAGCTCCTCACCCAAAGCTCTTTGCAGGGAGAGACAAGCCTGGAAGCTTCTTCTAAATCCAAGGCTCTATAAGCAGAGAATGTTCATAGCTTCATAGAATGGTTTGGGTTGGAGGGGACCTTAAAGATCATCCCATTCCACCCACTCTGCCATGGGCAGGGACACGTTGCACTTGACTGGGTTGCTTAAGTCCAGGTTGCTCAAGTGCTGTGTTCCCACATGGCACTTTGAGACGTGGTTTAATGGCCATGGTGGTCTTAGGTTGAAGGTTGGACTCAATGATCTTAGAGGTGTTTTCCAGCCCAAACAATTCTGATTCTATGATGATCAGAAGGCTGGAACACCTCTCCTGTGATGACAAGGTGACAGAGCTGGGGTTCTTCAGCCTGGAGAAGGCTCCAGAGACACCTTCTAGCAGCCTTCCAGTATTTGAAGGTGGCTACCAGAGAGCTGGAAGAGATAGCTGCTTCACCTTCTGCTTCTTTCCTCAGGCTGGAAAAGGGCAGCCTTGGAAAGCAAAGCTTCCTGTTAAGGTCTCTTTTCCAACCTAATTTCTCAGCAGTAATGCAGAGCTTTTTTGGGTTTCCTCTTCTTTCAGAAAAGAAATAAGAGCAGCCAAAAAAAACTTTCTTTGAGTAAACTTAGGGTGCTCCTGATGCTTTCTCCAGTGCTGGCCTTTTGTCTTCTTTCTCCTCTGCCTTTGTTTATATTGTTCTTGGCCACCTTTCTTGAAGGAGCTATTGATTAAAGGATGCAAACTGCCTCAGAGCCTGCATGTCAAGCTGCTCTTTTGTTTTTTTCAAGTTGCTTGGTATGTGAAGAGCATCAGTTTCTGCACTGCAGTGCAGCTCTGCCCAGCCACTTGCCTGGGCTTTCCAGCCCTTGTCTCCTTCTTCACTTTGCCCTCCCATCCTGCTAAATGGGCATCTTGTCAAATGCTGTTTGCACAGACTGACAGCTATAGAGGTCTTGGAGAAAAAGCCAGATCCCTGCACAATCCACCCTAACAAACAGAATCAAAATGTCAAGGCACAGCTGAAATATCTCAGCTCTGCTTCCCTGTCAGCCTGACCTAATAGAACCTGGACAAATTAACAAGAGGAGCACCTGCAGCAAGGTAACATGTTTTTTATTAGCACTTGTTTCACATATTTATGTTTGGTTCTGAAGGTAGGAACTGCTGGACAGAAAACCATCCAGAGGGACATGGACAGGCTGGAGAGGTGGGCTGAGGAGAATCTCATGAGGTTCAATAAGGGAAAGTGCAAGGTTCTGCACATAGGTCAGGGCAACCCTCAATATCAATCCAGACTGGGGGATGATGAGAGCAGCCCTGCAGAGAAGGACTTGGGGATGTTGGTGGGTGAGAAGCTGGACATGAGCCAGCAATGGGCACTGGCAGCCCAGAAGGCCAATGGCAGCCTGAGCTGCCTCCAAAGCAGTGTGGTCAGCAGATGGAGAGAGGTGATTCTGCCCCTCTGCTCTGCTCTGCTGAGACCTCACCTGCAGTGCTGTGTCCAGCTATGGGACTCCCATCACAGTAAGGACATGGACCTGCTGGAGAGGGTTCTGAGGAGGCCACAAAAATAATCAGGTGGCTGGAAAACCTCTGCTATGGGGACAGGCTTAGGGAGCTAAGGTTGTTCAGCCTGGAGAAGGGAGACTTTAGAGCAGCCTTCTAATACCTGAAGGGGCCTACAAGAAGGCTGCAGAGGAACTGTTCCCAAAGGCCTGCAGTGTTAGCATGAAGGGCAATGGTCTGAAATGAGAGAAGAGCAGATTTAGATTGGATGTTAGGTACAAGTTCTGCACCATGAGGGTGCCAGGGAGGTAGCTGAGGCTCCATCCCTGGAAATATTCAAGGTGAGACTGGACAAGGCTCTGAGCAACCTGATCTAGTGGAAGATGTCCCTGCTGCCTGCAGGGGGTTGGACTGGATGGCCTTTGGATTTCCCTTCCAACCCAAACTATTCTATGATTCTTTCAAGATAAAATAAGCAGAAGCAGTGGTTGGAAAATTAATTCTTAAGAAACATGTTGAGGGGAGGGGGGAGGGAAAGCAGGGAGCAGGAGATGTTTGAGCAGGGAGGAGAAAGTCTCCCATACAAGAGCAATGAATTCCTCTGCTATTGAAGGGCAACATTTCACAGCAGCATTCTGCAATCTGAATGCATCGCATTAACAATTGCAGTGACAACCTTAATTGCAACTATTTATTTCTTACTTTGGCTGGATGAGGCAATTTCTGTGCAGTGATGAACTTTGAGGATTTTTTTTTTTTGCCACTTAAGCACTTTTTATAAAACAAAACCAAATGGTGACTAGTATTTGGGCTGAGCAACAGAGCATCTGTTGGTGTTCCTTTGGGGTGGAACCAGCTCCCTGCACCAGATTAGAGGCTGACCTGCTGGAAAGCAGCTCCGTGGAGAAGGACCTTGGAGTCCTGGTGGACAAGAAGTTCTCCATGGGACAGCAATGTGCTCTTGTGGCCAAAAAGGCCAATGGTGCCCTGAGGTGCATCAAGATGAGTGTGGCCAGCAGGTCAAGGGAGGTTCTTCTGCCCTTCTCCTCTGCCCTGCTGAGACCACATTTTGGGGTATTGTGTCCAGTTCTGAGTTCCCCAGTTCAAGAGAGACAGGGAGCTACTGGAGAGTGTCCAATAGATGCTGTGAGGATGGTGAAGGGACTGGAACATCTGTCTGATGAGGAAAGGCTGAGAGACCTGAGGCTGTTTAGTCTTCAGAGGAGAAGACTGAGGGGGATCTGATCAGTGCTTATGAATATCTGAGAGGTGGGTGTCAAGAAGAAGGGGTCAGACTCTTTTCCATGGTGTCCTGTGATAGAACAAGAGGCAATGGCCAAAAACTGGAACCCAGGAAGTTCCACCTCAATATGAGGAGAAACTTCTTCAGTGTGAGGTTGCTGGAGCTCTGGAGCAGGCTCCCCAGAGAGGTTGGGGATGCCTCCTCCCTGGAGGTGTTCAAGGACAGGTTGGCTGATGCCTTGAGCAGCCTGGTCTAGTGGAAGGTGTCCCTGCCCATGGGAGGAGGGTTGGAACTAGGTGATCTTTAAGGTCCTTTCCACCCCAAACCAATCTATAGATATATGAGCCCTAACCATTCTGTGGTTCTGTCTGAACTGCACACAAAACCCCACTTCCCCAGAGTCCCTTTCATGTGCATCAACCCATTTAACATCCATAGTCCAGGCAACTCCAGATAAATGCTTCCTCTCTGTGTTTTTTTGGTTAAAAGGGCCATAAAAGATCCATCTCTGTTGCCTGCTGATGGAATTTGAATAGATGTGTCTGGGGTGACATATGTTCAGGCATAAATTACAGAGCAACCATTTGAAAGCAAATTGTCTGCAGCCAGACCTACAAAATGTACCTCCTGAGACAGATGATCATAAAGCTAGGAGCAAACAAGCCCTGAAACATTGAAGGTATCAGAATCAGAGAATGCTTTTGGTTGGGAGAGACTTCAGAGATCATCCAGGTCCAACCCCCAGCTGGGACAGTGTGCTCAGAGAAGTTGCGGAGACTCTGAGCCTGGATGTGTTTGAAGCCAGGTTGGATGGGGCATGGAGTAACCTGCATCTGTCTGTTGTATCTAGAGGGCAAGGAGAAGCACAGAAGTGCCTTCTAGACTGAGAGCTGAAGGAACCCTTGTGTGTGCTTGCAAGAGCACAGAGCTGCTGGGCATGGGCATGTTGTGTTTGCTAGGAAATGAGCCTTCCTATCCCAAAGAGTGCTTTGTCTAGAAAGGTTCCAGTTTCTCCCAGGGTTGGTTTTTTGTTTTGTTTTGGTTTTTTGTTTGTTTTGTTGGGTTTTTGTTTGTTTGTTTGTTTTTGTTGTTGATTTTTGGTTTTGGTTTTGGTTTTTTTTTGGACAGGAAAGTTTGTAAAAAACCCCACCACAAATGTAAAGCATGCCCAGCAAGTCCTACCAGCAACATAGCTCCTGTGAGCTTGCTGGCACAAGGCTGAGTGCTTCTAAACCATCTTCTATTTCCTCCGTGAGGATTTATTGTTCTATTGTTCCTTCTCCAAAACCAAACCCAAATGCTGTCATGGAGAGGCTGAGGGACCTGGGGCTGCTCAGCCTGGAGAAGGACAGACTGAGGAGGAACCTTACCAGTGCAGATCAGTATCTAGAGCATGGAGGTCAAGAGGATGGGGTTGGCCTCTTTTCAGTGGTGCCCAGTGATAGGCCAAGGGACAGCAGGTACAGACCTGAACCCAGGAGATTTCACTTGAACTTTAAAGAAACTTCTTTGGTGTGAGGGTGACAGAGAACTCGAGCAGGCTACCCAGAAGGGCTGTGGAGGTTCCTTTTTTGGAGAGATTCCAACCCAGCCTGGATATGTTCCTGTGCAACCTGGTCTAGGTGATCTTGATTCAGCAGGGGATTTGGACTAGGTGATCTCCAGAAGTCCTTTCTGGCCCCTAATGTTCTGTGATTTGAATACATATCAAGGTAAGTCCCCTTCACTGCTCCTCTTTTGTGCTGCTGAGAGTTGAGATTTGACTCAGGTTTCACCTCACTGATTGCTTTAAAGTCTTCTTCAGAACTGAGTGGGAATGAGCAGCAGAAATATAGCCCATTAGGATCTTGATGTCATCAGGAGCATTTCCACATGCATGGGTTCAGGTCTTTTTCTGTCTTGCCAATGAAGCTGCCTTGCGAATTGGAAGTTTGGAATTGTTGAGAACAAACCCATTACTGTCATAAGGGGCAGTTCTTCCTTCTTCGGCACCTCTGCTCGCGTCATAAACAGCCCTGTAACAATTTAGTGAGGCACATGTGGAAGTGGTGGCATTTTTCACAGGGTGGAACTGAAAGGACTGATTTATTGATAATCATAGAAATGTTTAGATTGGAAGGGACCTTGAAGATCATCTAGTTCCATCCATCTTCTTGCCATGGGCAAGGACACCTTCTACTAGACTAGGTTACTCAAGGCCTCATTCAGCCTGGCCTTGAACTCCTCCAGGGAGTGGTCATCCACAACCTTTCTGGGTAACGTGTTCCAGGGCTCCAGCGCCCTCACAGTAAAAAATGTTTCTTCTCATATTGAGGTGGAACCTGCCGTATTCCACCTTGTACCCATTGTTTCTTCATCTGGATGACCTCTGCTTTGTCTAGACCAAGTGTCCTTATAGAATCACAGAATTGTTTGGGTAGGAAAAGACCTCTTATATAATCCAGTCCGACCTTCAAACCAGCACCACCATGGCCATTAAACCATGTCCCCAAGTGCCACGTTCACACCTTTCTTGAACACCTCCAGGGATGGTGTCTCCACCACCTGCCTGGGCAGCCTGTTCCAATCCCTGACCACTCTTGCAACAAATAAACTTTTCCTAATCTCCAATCTAACCTCCCCGGCACAATTTCAAGCCACTGCCTCTTCTATCTCCTGATACTAGAGAGAAGAGACCAACCCCCACCTCACTGCAACCTCCTTTCAGGGCGTTGTAAAGAGCAATGAGGTCTCCCCTCAGCCTCTTCTTCTCTAGAAGAAACACTCACAGTTCCCAGAGCTGTTCTCTAGGCCCTTCACCAGCTTCTCTGGACCTGCTTCAGCACCTCAATGCCTTTCTTGTAGTGAGGGCCCAAAAGCTGAACCCAGGACTCAAGGTGTGGCCTCACCAGTGCTGAGCACAGGGGCAATCGCTGTCCTGGTCCTGCTGGCCACACCATTGTGCATGCAGGACAGGATGCTGGTGGACTTCTGGTTCCTTGAGCACAGTGTGCAGATTTTCTTGCTTCAGTTGTGGTTGAGCAGCTGCTCATGTGGTTGCTGATGACTGTGGAGACTGATCTGGGGAGATTTAGACTGGATGTTAGGAGGAAGTTCTTTACAGTGAGGGTGGTGAGGCACTGGAACAGGTTGCCCAGGCAGGTTGTGGCTGCTCCTTCCCTGCAGGTGTTCAAGGCCAGGTTGGACGAGGCCTTGAATAACCTGTACTAGTGGGAGGTGTCCCTGCCTATGGCAGGGGGCTGGAACTAGATGATCCTTGAGGTCCCTTCCAACCTTACTATTCTATGATTCTATGATTCTATGATTTCTGTTGAAGCTTTATTTTTGGGGATATGTGAAATGTCACTTTGCTGATCCTAAGCACTTAAGTACTGTGAGATTATCCTCCAGGGATCATGGGAGCAGAAAATGAGCACTAATAGGTTGGACCTTCTTCACACCTCTTGGGCTTTCAAAGCTTACAGGGTTGTGTTTCCAAGCTTCTCCATCTCCAGGCATAAAACTGGAATTCTCACTTCTATTAATTGAGTGGTTTTACCAACATGGTGATGTGGATATGGAGAGCCTTGGAGGTGGTCCTTGCTTCCAACATTTGTAGCCTGAGGTGGGTGCAGATGAAAGGTGTAGGGCAGCTGGAGAGGAGCCCTGCCTATTGGATGCCGCCTTCAGCTGAAGCTCAGGGATGGTTACAGAGATGCAACAGCAAATCATTTGATGTTAAGGCTTGCAGGAAATAATCTGTCAAGTAGTACCAGACCTTTGATATTAGTTTTTTGTCACTGAATCTTTTTGGTTGGAAAAACCATTTCAGATCATCCAGTCCGACCATCATCTAACTCTGCCAAGGCTGATGCTGAACCATGGCCCTCAGCGCCACATGTCTGCCTCTCTGAAAGACCTTCAGGGATGGGGATTCAACCACCTCCCTGGGTAGCCCGTGCTGGTCTCTGAGAACCCTTTCAGTCAAGAAGCTGATTCTTGGAGCCAACCTAAACCTCCCCTGGTGCAACTTGAGGCCATTTCCTCTCATTCTATCATCTCATATTAGGCAGAAGAGACCAACCCACACCTTCCTCTAACCTTCTTTCAGGGCACTGCAGAGGGCAAGAAAGTTCTGCCTGCTTTTTTTTCCCCTTCTCTGACTTGTACTCACTGTCTCCAGTAACACTCAGCACATCAAGTTCAGGATGCCATTTGAAGAGGCCAGTTTTCATTTTAAGAGGTTCAGTGCTTTCTTCTCCATCCACTTACTGTCAAAGAGCAAGATCCTATCAGCTGTGCTCTTGTAGGCTCCTGTCTGCCAGGTACAGAGCCAGTTTCTAGCCTGACGATACTGGTTTCTAAGGAATCAGAATTCACCATCACTGCCACTTACTGCAACCACCACTATCTGGCCCATCCTGAAGTGCACAAGCAAGAAGTACATCAAGGTTGACTCTCTGCTTACAACATTTGGTGGTTGCTAGTGAAACTAAACCAGGATTGAAATAAATTAGCTGATACTGGGTGTGCTGCTAACAGAGCCACATCCCACCTCCACTCGAGCACCACCAGATTGGTTATGCCATATTTTGCTGTGCCTAAAAAGACTTTTTCTGTTTGTTTGGGTTTTTTGTTGTTGTTGTTTTCTTTTCTAGCAACCAATCTCATTTAAGGACTATTTTCACCCGTCAGTGGCTGTTAAGAAGTTTGCAGTTCTCAGTTCTAATATTAGGAAGCAAGAAGCAGATCTCATCAACAGCTTAAATTTTGATTTAATTTCTTTCCAGCTGGCTTGCAGCAGATTATGGGGAGTCTTGGGCTCACCTTGTTTTTTTTCTCCTCCTTTTCCCAGCCCTTTGAAAAGAGAGATATTGCCCTGAATTTATTTTTCAAACTGTCTAAGATATTTGCACCAATAGCAGAAGAGAAATGACACAAATCCAGTCCATGCTTTTGGCCGTTGAGCTCAGCCAAAACTGTGTCCACCCAGCTCCTGTGATACCTGCCCTACAGTATGGAGCTTCATCCTCTGGAGACACTCAGAACCTGCCTGCAAGCATTCCTGTGACCTGCCCTAGTGACCCTGCTCTGGCAGGGAGGATGGACTAGATGAACTCCGGACGTCCCTTTCAATCCCTACTATTCTGTGATTCTGTGAGGCATAAGATATTCCTGTGTCAGCTTTCTTCTGACAGCATCCATTCAATCACAGAATTCCTGTTTATTGCTGCCTGAAGCACCTCATCAACTGTGCTATCCTTTGTGTCATAGAATTACGGAGTGGTAGGGGTTGGAAGGGACCTCCAGAGATCATCCAACCTCTCTGCCAGAGCAGGATTACCTAGGGCAGGTCACACAAGAACACATCCAGGTGGGTCTGGAAAGTCTCCAGCGAGAGAGACTCCACAACCTCTCTGCACAGCCTGCTCCAGGGCTCCAGCAAACTCACAGCAAAGAATTTTCTCCTCATGCTGAGTTGGAACTTGCCATGTTCCAGTTTGAGTCCTTTACCCCTTGTCCTGTCACAGGACACCACTGGGAAGAGCCTGGCCCCTCCTTCTTGCCCCCTGCCCTTCAGGTAGTTATAAACATTCATCAGATTCCCCTTACAACCTTCTTCTCTCCTTACACCTTCATCTTGCCCCCACACTCTTCAGATATTTATAAACATTCCTCTCAGCCATCTCTTTCCCAGGCTAAACAGCTCCAGGTCTCTCAGCCTTTCCTCATCAGACAAAGGTTTCATTCCCTTCATCATCTTCATAGCCTCCACTGGACTCTCTGCAGTAGTTCCCTGTCCCTCTTGAACTGGGGAGCCTACAAATGGGCACAATACTCCAGATGTGACCTCACCAGGGCAGAGTAGAAAGGCAGGAGAACCTCCCTTGACCTGCTGGCCACATTCTTCTTTTTGCACCCAAGGAGACCATTGTCCTTCTTGGCCACCAGGACATGTTGTGGTTCTGCACAAAGCAAATTTAAGAAAGTGTATAGAGAGAAATGTTGCAGCAGATTCTGGCTGTGCCTGAGACACATCCATGCAGCTCCAGCTGTTTCTGCTGCTCAGGATGATAGTGCAAATGTGGTTTCCATCAAGAGTGGTCCTCAGGATGCTGGTCTCCAGGGGCTGAAAAGCTGAGCTGGGGGAACCCTACAAACCCCTCTGTCCTCCCTAACACACCTGCAGCAGGAATGGGGACTTGATGTGTCACCACTTACTGCTAATTCTAGCATTTATTTTCTGTCCTTTCTGGTTTTTTTTTTTTGTTTGTTTGTTTGTTTTAAGAGAAATGAGCCTCAGGTTGCAGCATGGGAGGCTTAAAGTTGGACATGAAGAAACACTTCGTCACCTAAAGGGTTGTTAGGAATTGGAACAGGCTGCACAGGGAGTTGGTGGAATCCGCATCCCTAGAGGTGTTTCAAAGAGTCAGAGATGTGGTGATCAGGGTTTAGTATCATAGAATGGTTTAGGTTGGAAGTGACCTCCAAAGATCATCCAGTCCAAACCCTTTGCAGTCAGCAGGGACATCCTCCACTTGATCAGGTTGCTCAGAGCTTTGTCCAGCCTCACCTTGACTATCTCCAGGGATGGGGCCTCACCTACCTCCTTTGTCAACCTGTTGCAGTGTTCCAGCACCTTCATGGTGCAGAATTTATTCCTAACATCCAATTTAAATCTGCTCTTCTCTCATTTCAAACCATTGCCCCTCATCCTGTCACTGCAGGCCTTTGGAAACTGTCCCTCTGCAGCCTTCTGGTACCTGCTGTTAGGTCTCCCTGGAGCCTTCTCTTCTCCAGGCTGAACAGCCCCAGCTTCCTCAGCCTGTCCCCATAGCAGAGGTGCCCCAGCTCCCTGGTGATTTTTGTGTCCCTCCTCTGGATCTGCTCTATCAGGTCCATGTCCTTCCTGAGTTGAGGGCTCCAGAGCAGGACTCAGTACTCCTGGTGAAGTGCTACCAGCCATGCTAGAGTTAGAGAATGGTTGGGCTCTGTGATCTTAAAGGGCTTTTCCAACTGAAACAATTCTATTAATATATGATCTCTTGTGCCTGCATCCACAGAATCACAGGATAGGGTTTGGAAGGAACATCTGAAGATGAAGTCCAACCCTTTCCCTTCTGGCTAACACAAGACTATTTCCCTTAGGCATGACATCATGCTGCTCTGCTGGCTGGTCGTTGTGAGGTCTCACATTGAAACTTTGCTTTTCAATGTTCCTCCTGAGACCTTTTGAATGGAGAAGGGACTTGTCTGAGCCATGGGAGCCTGCAGACAATAGGCAGCTTGGTGCAGCTGGGTTTATTTGCCATCCCTCGTTGAAGGACGGATTATTGGCTGTTGTGCATCTGTTGGCTCTGTAGTTACTCATGAAAACCAGACGCTGCCTTTGAGCTCAGCTCCGTGTCAATGCCACCCTTAGTAAGCTGTACCTCGTTGGAAAGCTGTCAAGGCAAAGTGACTTTCCTTTGCATTTGCTGCTTTGCAACAAGAAAAATAGAAGTGTGATAAACTCTTGTGCTGTAATGATTTTGTGTCAGTATGATGGGACATAATGAGATGAATTCAAGTCCTCTTTGGAAGGCTAATTACATCCAGCACACGTGATGTGTGGGCTTGAGCATCGCTGTGTGTACCACGCATTTTTGTGCTTTCATTTCCCCACCTCTGTTCCCTGCCTCTGTGAATGGGTTTGGTTTCTTTGGAAATGAAAATTGGAGGCTAGAGAGGAGCCATTGCACCAAATCCTCACANCTGTAAATAGAGCTTCAGTCCTTAACTTCCAGCCAACTGGGTCTAGTCTGGGTCATTTTACAAAGTGTGTGTGTTGGGGGCAGGGAACTCCCAAACCATCACACAGGGCTTGGAAGGGACCTCTGGAGATCATCCAGTCCAACCCCCATGCCAAGGCAGGTTCGCCTAGAAAAGGTCACACAGGAATTCTTCCAGGTGGGTTTGAAATGTCTCCAGAAATGGAGACTCCACAACCTCTTTGAGGAGCCTATTCCAGTGCTCCACCACCCTTAAATTAGAGAAGCTGCTCCTCATCTTTAGATGGAACTTTCAATGTTCAAGTTCGTGCCTGTTACCCCTTGTCCTGTCACTGGGCACCACTGGACAAAGCCTGGTCCCATCCTCCCTGACACCTACCTGTGGAGTATTGATCAGCACTGATGATCCTCTCAGGCTGCTCCAATTCTCTCTGTCTTTCCTTGTCACAGAGATGTTCCAGTCCCCTCACATCTTTGTAGCCCTTTGCTGTACCCTCTACAGCAAGTTCCTATTCTTCCTGAGCTGGGAAGCCCAGAACTGGATCCGTTTATCCAGATATGGCCTCACCAGGGCAGAGACCATGATTTGGTGGTTTCTTCTACCAGAAGGCTTCCCAGTGATTCTCTTAAGTCCTTGCTGTAGGTAGAGCAGCATTCGAAGGTGGCTGTGAAGTAAATAGAAGAGCTTAGCTCTGTGCTAGAGACTGGGGAATGTGTAATGGAGTTAGCAGCATTCAAGAGGAAATTCAGCCAGTGCTGGTGGATGAACTCAAGGTACGAGAACTGCATCCTGCAGAGCTCACAGCCCAGCTGGCTTTGGAGCACAATTTGGATTATGAGCAGTTTTGAAATCAGGTTTTTAAAACCTCTATAAATCCTTTCAGTCCTACTAATTGTTTGCTGTCTGTCCTGTGGGAAGAAAAGGGAGCAGGTGAAGGTGTGGAAGGATTCACCCCCTGGTACTCTGCTCCAGTGAGACCCCACCTGGAGAACTGTGTCCAGTTCTGGGACTCCCAACACAAGATGAACATGGAACTGCTGGAGACAGTCCAGAGAAGGCCACAAAGGTGATCAGAGGGCTGGAGAACCTCCCCTACAGGGACAGGCTGGGAGAGAGGCTGCTGGATGAGATGAGGCTCCAGGGATACCTTAGAGCTGCCTTCCAGTACCTGAAGAGTCTACAGGAGAGCTGTAGAGGGACTTTAGACAAGGGCTTGTAATGACAGGACAAGGGGCAATGGCTTTGAGCTGTAAGAGGGTAGATTGAGTCTGGAGATTAAGAAGAAATTAATTTCAGTGAGGGTGGTGAGACACTGGAACAGGTTGCCCAGGAAGGCTGTGGATGCCCCCTCCTACAGGTGTTCAAGTCCAGGTTGGATGGGGCCTTGAGCAATGTGGTCTAGTGGAAGGTGTCTCTGCTCATGGCAAGGGAGTTGAATGAGATGTTTTTTAAGACCCCAGAGCAAGTCTGTCTCATGTGGAGCACTTTAAAATTCATCACAGGTTTGCAGGGGAGAAGACTCTAGGGAAGCAGCCTTATCACAGTGTCTTCAAGCTGTCGGTCCTGAACTCCCCCTCCACCACAGTGCTGCTGTTTGTTTGCCAGAGACATCGATTTCTGGGTGTGCAACATTTGAAATGAAAACCACCAGATGTATTTTACCTGGTTTGGGTTTTTTTTTTTAAGGCTCAGTGAAGACAATAATAATAATAATTAAAAAAAAAAAAAAAGGAAACAGCAAACCCAAATGCAATAAACATTTCCTCTAAAGCAGAACCCACTCAAAGTTGTTACCTCTAATGCATTCAAGAAGGAAAATAAATACCCAGCAAGGGAGATGGTAGGGGAAAGAGAAAAAATAATAGTGCAGGGCTTCTCATTCTTTTTCTGTGCAGATATTTAAGTATGCACTGTCTGATAGTGGCACAGCTGATTCCAAATCTGCAAACCAAATAGCTTGCAAGTTGTTTGTCGGTTTTTGAGCTGAAGATATGGTTGGGGGGGTTGTTTTTATTAAAAAAAAAAATGGGAAGAGACTAATTTTATGCTGGGAGAGCTTAGCTTGTGGTTCTTCTTTTCACAGTATGCAGACCTGGGTTCTTCAAAGCTTCACCCCACAGTCCATCCTGCAGCAAATGTCCCCCTCACAGCTACACGCTTGATGAAGCATCCACATCTTGCCTGTGTGAAGAACACTATTTTAGGAAGGAGTCAGACCCACCTACCATGGCCTGTACAAGTAAGCAGATGCTTCTAGGGTTGGGTTTAATCCTTTGGAGCTGTTCCTGTGCTGTGACCAGACCTCATGATCCTAATAAATGTCCTTTTCCAGGCTCTGGGCTACAGTCTGAACTAGGCTTGACCACACTTGTAGTTTCACTGGCTTTTGCCCATCATATCCCTGATTACACAAGGACTTTTCAAAGCTTTTTTTTGCTGCAAAAGCTGGCATTTCAACCCAGGAAGCATTTTTGGAGCAAAAGGATGCTCCATCTCTTGCTGCCCCTTCATGGGTGGACTCAGCAGGAATGTGGCCTTCTGCCCTTCTCATTGGTGTGTGCCTTGGTATCAACCAGGGCATGCATGGAGAGGAGGCAATGGATGGGTGGATGGAGTGTGTGTGGTCCTGCTTAGTCTTGTCTCTTAGCTTGTAGGTGGTGAACAAGCAAGGAGAGAGCAGCACTTCTCCAGTCCAGCTGGAGACAGGCATTCTTCAGAGTAGCCTCAAAACAGCTTCTCCAAACCTGCAGCTGAAATGTAGAGCTTCTGCCCGTGGTGTAGGGAGCCAGTGGGAGTATTGGGAGTCCAAGGTGGGGTAAAGATCACTAATCTTGCCCATTTCCTGCCATCTCTGAGCTGTCCTGTACCTTGGAAGGTTCTTGTTCAGTTCGTTTCAGATAACTAAGGGCATAATTTGTGTGCCTCTGGCTAGTCCCAGCAAGTGTAGCACAGGTCACAGCTCTTTGCTGTCCTTGGCCTGTTGTGCTCTGAATGGGATTTTTGCAGCACAAAAGTGGTTAGAAAGAACCCAGGAGAGGCTGAACTGTTGGGGCAGGAGCAGACAGAGCTTCCAAGGAACTGAAGTGATGGAGGAAAAAGTAGGTTTGTGAGTCCATGCATGTACATATTGCCACTGGGCAACAGTGCAGAGGTGACCTCATGCTGTTTCCTTGCATGAGACTGGCTTTTTTGTGCCTTCATCCCAGTGAACACAGGTGTCCTTCTTAGCTTCCCAAGCTTGCACTTCAAAAAGAGAAAGAAGCTGCTTCCTGTTGCAGGTTGCCCTCAGCAGGGCTCTGCTTGCCTGCAGAGACAGAGTTGGGGCCCTTGAACTCTGCATTTCCTTTTCATCAGTCAAAGGAGCAGGAAGCATTTAGCTGTTGGGAGATGCTGCTGCAGGGCAGGAGAAGACAGCCTCAGGGCACGATGGCAGTAGCTGGTACCGTGAGATCAAAGTGGGCTGGGGGAGTGAGTCACAGAACACTTCTCAGTGTGTTCAGCAGATTTGCTGGTGTCTTTTGGAAAAATAGCAAGGGTGGAGTACAGCCTGAACAACTGATACCAGAGCTTCTTGATGTCTGCTTTGCCCCTTGGCCTGACTTAAAAACCATAGGTAAATGGGAGGGGATGAGATCCAGTGTGGTGTTGGGAGAGAAGTGCTCTGAGCTCTGGAAACACATCAAGCTAGCTTTTCTGTGCTGGCAGATCCGAAGCCAGGGGCTGGCACAGAGTGATGCCAGGCTGCTGCTGTCCACAGTTCATCAGGGGTGTTGCTCTCTATATCCCCTCTCAGGATGGACTGGGACACATCCAGTCTGTCCTGCTGGTGGATTAGCAGAGGGAAAGAGCTTCCATTGCTGAGGAGGAGGAGGATTGTGCCTGCTTGTGGCCTGAGTGGAGGGCAGGAGTTTCTGAGAGGCACAAGCAAGCTTGATGACCACCTCATGTTAAAGAGAAGTGAAATGTGAGCATGTGTCTCCCTCAGATTTCTGCAATTTGAATCCTGGAGGGTAAAAACTGTCATCATAGCACAGCCTTTTCTTTTTAACTTTGTTTGAGGGGCTTTTTTTGTGCTTACTTGGGTTTGTGTTGGGGTATTTTTTTGTTTCTTTTTCCAAAGCTTAGTAGTGGTTTTAATGTTTGAGTGGGTTTGTTCCACTGTTTTGTTTCTTTTTTTTTTGTTGTTGTTGTTTTAAAAAGCTTACTATAAGGTGTAAAACATGAAATCATTACTGTTAGGTAGCTTAAAGGTGCTGTTAGGTAGCTTAAAGCTCATTAGGTGGTTTAAAACACAGGCAGATGTCTGAAACTCTTATTAGGATATGGTTTGGCCAGATCCTGAGTTCTGCTGGGGCAGGTGATAGGTTTGGTGCTGACCAAAACACTGCCCAGTTTCTGTCACCCAGAGCAGTTGAGGATGTTGCATTGTCTCTGCTGGCATTTCCACTTTACACCTCAAAGGCAGACCACATATGAGTCTTCTCTGTGTCCTTCTTGCTTGCCCTACTCTCCTTTTCTTGATATTTTATCCTAAATCCATCATTGTTTTCCTGGATGCGATGAGGAGGACTCACATGCTACCCCCAGCTTATAAATTTAGGCAGGGACAGTGAAGTGTATGCAAAGACCCTGACATTTTAAACCAGTCCAATTAGATCTGGAAGGAACCATCTCATTGTGAAGTGAAACAGAAAGCAGGACAAACCTGAGTCATGACTGGGAGGAAAACTTTGCAAGCTTTTTGCATGTTTTTATTATCATTATTATTATTTATTACTGCAGAAGTTAATAATATTCATAGGATTCCCTCAACTTGAAATCTAGTTAATTCTAGAGAATACATCAATGTCCATTTTCTGCTCCACACCTGCAGAGCCCCCTCCTTGCCACTGTAGCCATAAAATCACATTTTCTTATTTAAAGTGAACACTTTTCAGTCCCAGGCTGTGTGAATCTCCCCACTACAACCAACAACACTAAAGACAATTGCTACACTACCCTCAGTTAAGTATGGAGGGAGGAAATAAAACACATTTTTCTTTCATTTTTCCAGTTCCTTAAGCATGGTTTATAAGTAAAGATTGGCAATTTCGACATTAACAGTTTTGTGCTGCAACCTGAAGTAATTATTGCCCTCAGATCAAAAAACACACAAAAAACCCCAACAAACCAAACTGTGTGGTGCTGATGGGCATATTATGATGTGTTTGGCAAGAGGTCACTGTGCTTTATTTCTTTTTAATCTTGGCTTCAGCTCTTTGCACAGCATCTCTCTGAAATGAAAACATGAATTTCCCCTCCCTCTTTTTCTTTCCCCCTTTTCCTGCTCCCTTCCCTCTCTGACAAGTGACCCTGTTGCTTTTCAGAGCCTATTGGAGGAGTATTTTTAAAGACACAAGAGACAAA